>ML777146.1:669194-688645 GCA_009831015.1 Picea engelmannii
AAAATAAGGGAAAATGATTTTTATCCACCTAAGTGCCTATGTTTGCTTGATTATCCCCTTTATAAGTTGAGGGGTCTAAGTGGTGCAGTGTTTAGATCATGCATATCATCATTCTTACCAAGGAAAAATTCTTTTTCCCCACAACCAAAAGCTTACAATGCAAATTTCAGTTCAAATGCACGGCCTGCTGTGTAGACAAAGGCGCATATGGCGTCTGCGCGCTTTCAGAACTGAAAGGAAAAGCGCCTGCGCGCCCGACGCGCGCCTGTTGGGTAAAATACCCGGGCGCCTATGTCAAAAGTCTGAAAAGAAAAATCCGGATGGATTTCTCTCCAATGTATGGTGAATTGACTGGTAAGCAGGTCGGCAGAGGCCGGTTTGTGAACCTGAAAGTTAATGAAATCAAAAGGAAAGCAAATAAATCCCAAATGAGGGAGGAATTCATACCAAGTCCCCAGTATGGTAGCCAATCTGTTCGCACCCAATTCGTCAGTAGGTGAGAAAATTAAGAGTGGTTACATGCCCAGTTGGGCTCTGCTAGGCATGACAGCTGTAAGGTAAAAGGTTAGAAAGAGAAACAACAAAGCTATAAACAAAAATTAAACTAAAACAAATAAAAACTAAAAGCATATGAGAAAATGAAAAATAGAGGCAAATGGACCAATATCACCAATGCATAAGCTGATCTGTTTGATGAAATCCAAAGGCACAAAGAAGAAAGGGGACTTGGGTCCCTTCTTTCTCCAATGGAAGGCTCTTGAGGCCCTCACTTGATTGCTCTCCTTTACAATGAAAAGACGAAAATGTGGGTGAAAGAACTCCAAGCTTATTCACTCAAGAAAGGGATGAATAGCTTGATGAAATGTAGCTTGTAATGTTTATTTCCAAAGAATGGGTCCTTAGCAATCTCAGCAGCATAATAGTATGAAGAATTCCTTGAGAAAATGGTGGTCATTCATGGCTTTTTATAGCCAAGCATTCGATCATTATGTAACCTCTTTAGAGTGTGAAAAGGGGCTCTTTAGGGCACAATTAGGTCTTTGACTAGCCCACCATGAGGATTGCGCTCGGATTTGGTGTCAAATCGACTTGGGAGCTGATCCATTAGTGGTTGGGAGGCTGACCAATTTCAATAAATGCGTCGTTTAGCAGGCGCGCGGGTTTTTGGCCCAACAGCTGCCCCTTGTGCACATATGCGCACTTTGTACGATACTATTACGCGCATGCGCGCACGCACCCAAATGATGTAAAGCGCCCTTCAAATTTTTGGTCATTTGGTATAGTTTTTGACCCTTTTTGCAATGTTGTGGCATTAATCCTATGCCATGAACGACTCTAGTCCTGTTTTGATGATGTGGAGTTCTTGTCGCCACGTGCGGATGAAATTTCAGTGATAACATAGATGATTTCCACCACTGTTTATTTCTTGTTACAAATGTATGAAGTAGATTGGCACTGAAAGTGATGTTGACCAACTATGGATCCATAATGCCCAGATCCCCATGCTCCTTAGAAGATGAGACTATATTCCAATTCACAAGATGGAATTTGTTTGAGTTGGACTTGCGTCCTTGTCATAGTAATTTTCGGATGAGATAGACCATATATTTTTTACTTCCACAGGTGCCATAAGAGATGAAAATTGAAAAAGAGGTAGGGAGGAAACAACTTATTTGATTAACACCAATTTCCCTACAGGGTTGATCCAAATTTCCCCCTAGGGTTCCATTTTCTCTCTAAATTTCTGAATAATTACCTGCCAATATTCTCTAGGGAAGGACTTTAGGCATATTGGAAACACGAGGTATTTAAAGGATTTCCATTCATTTGAGACATGAAAGCCAAGGATTTGCGAAATCCCTACGAGGCCTTGATCCTTGATGTTCAACACATAGATTTGACTTTTGTGGTTGTTTATGCTTCCTCCTGAAACCATGATGAAGTTGTCTAAGACTTTTTTTATTCTCCTTGCGATGACTTTAGATGCTCCACTGAGTAAAAGAGTGTCATATGTGAATTGGGAGTGATTGATTATCTTGAATCCTCTTGTAATACAAATCTTGGGGATTGAACCATTTTTGCATTCCCAATATATTTTTTTGTTAATGGATTCATCCACAAGAACATAAAAAATGGGGGAAATGGGACATCCCTATCTTAAACCTCTAGAGGATTTGAAGAAAGGGGTTGGTCTGCCATTTATCATGGGAGTGATCCAGGGACTAGTTATACAAGAACCAAACCAGGAGATGAATGTTTGATCGAATCCAAATTTTTGCATCACTTCCTTGAGAAAATCATGACTTACTCTGTCAAAGGCGTTGGCCATGTCCATCTTGATAACCATACCTATGCCCCCCCTGCTAAAACTGGAGTGGATTTCTTTCTCGACTAGGATGAATTTGTCCCATATTTGTCTTCCTACAATAAACCACCTTTATTAGGGAGGATCAATGGATTAAGAAAGGGTTTCAATCTATTAAAAAATATCTTAGACATGATTTTATAAGAAACATTATAGAGAGAGATCGGGTGGAATCTATCAAAGGAGGAAACCCCTTTTTCTTTCAGGATTAACACCAATAATGAGGATTTTGTAGCTCCTCCCATTCTATTTGATTTTTGGACATATCTGAGCATTATGATGAAATCAAATTTTATTATAAACCAAAATATTTTATAAAAATCCAATGTAAACCCATGAGGACCTAGACCTTTATCTTGATGAAACTGTTGAATAACTTTGAATATTTCATCTTCTTTAATTGGCATGTTTAGCTTGAGATTATCCATTTGTGGAATCATATGCGGGGTATGGGAAAGAAAGAGATTACTTAGATCTTTGTCTATGTCACCCTCTCAGGAGTAAAACTCAATGAAGTGCTTTGTAGCTTGATTTTTTATTTTTTCGAGGTCACTTATAATTTCACCAGACAATGTTTTTATTTATGTTATTTGGTTTATCCATTCCCTTGCTTTAGCCCATATGTGGGAGAAAGAAGTGTTTTTATGTCCCACTTGTAACCATAAGGTTATAGAATTTAGTCCCCACATGGATTCTTCTTCTAATAGGGCATGGATGTATTCTCTATGTGCCTCATTCTCTAGCTTTAGATCATTTTTTTGAACTTCAATTGTTTCTACTTCCTCTTGCACTTCTTCTAGATTTAGCTTTTTTTCCATTACTTTGAGGTGAATAGGGCGTGAGAAAATTTTAGCCCAATATTTGAGGGAGATTTGGTGAGATTAAGGTTTTGTTCCTATATATGCATTGGGAGTCATAAATCCATTGGGACTGAGTGTTGCATCACGCCTCCCCTGCGCGTTCTTCTTCCACCAGGACCTTCTTTCACTTAGGCCCGAAGAGTTAAGGAACTCTTCCCACTCCTTACGGGAGTTTTCAATACCCACAGAAATCCTCTTCCGACGATCTCCCCTTTGTCTTTGTCGGGAAATCGGGTTTCGCACTATCGCAAAACTTGTGGGCACGGTTCTCGTGCTCCCCAAAACTCTGAAACCCGATGGGTCAAAGAGTCAACGCCTCCGTTATTGTTAGGGATTTCCCTATCAGGAAATCAACATACGTGATGTTGCAGTTCACTTGCACCACAAATCCCTGAACCCCGAACTCAGATACACACGTGCGCCTTCTCCTTGCCACATCACCTTCTCCCTCCATTATATCAGGAATCGCGTGATCGCAATTTCAAAGGTCACAATTTCTTTGCATTTGGAAACCCTGAATGACGAACCCCGAATTCCCCGGACCTTGTGCCACCTGTCCCTGTAGTGATCAACGACTCCAACGGCTTCGGGAAATCGCTAATTGCGATTTCAACAAGTGTGAAACTCTTACCTCCACAAACTCCGAAGACCAAATCCCGATGGCCCTTGGTTCTTCCTTCCTACACCTAAGGACTAAATCCCGTGCAGCTTCTCCAAGATCTAACGGTCGACGGGACTTCGTGATTCTCCCCTACGAAACCTAATCGTTGCTTCTTCCTCTTTGGAGATTCCTATCGCTCTAAAAATCTTTCCTATTTGAACCTTCTCCTGGTTCTGCCTCCACAGTATCATGAAGGAACTATCCCTCTTGTGCTTGTTAACTCTAACTCCCTAAGAGATTCGTCAGACAGTTCTCGTACTCAACCTTCAACAATTCTCAAGGTGTTGAGTCTTCCAGACTCTGCGCACTTCTGGCACCAGAAATTTCTGTCTTCTCCTGCTCAAATTTTACTACTGAGACTTCAAGTTCAACCTGCACTTCTCCTGCACGGCTCTACCAACTTACACCAACTTCTGGATGGATGAGAATAAGGGTTTAACTTTCTAGCCTCATCAATTCACTCTATGCGGATGAATTCAACTGCACTCTATGCAGGAATCTCCTGGCTCAGACAGAGAAACAATTGAAACTCATTCTCTTTTCTCTCACAGATTTCAAAATCAACTATGAAATCACATACATAGCATATCAAAGCAAATGTATGACAGAAAGCAAACATTCATGAGCACATAAATAACATACACAGAGAAACAACATCAACCATGAAATTGAATCAAAGACTTTCCTCTATTAATTCAATTCTGTACATGGGGTTCTGCATACAATTTCTCTGCTTGCTCTCCTTCTTCTTGCTCCTTTTTTTTTTTATAATAATAATGATACAAAGGAGGGTGTCTATATCCGTTTTCCCTCTCGAAACCAAAACTGTCTAATCGAGACTTAAACATCTATCTACCTGCATTAAATATATTAAATGCCTTCCTATCTACTAAGGACGAGAGATTAAAGGCTCAAGGTCCCCCTTACAATACAAGTGTGCTTCTTTATGAATGACTTCATTAAAGAGCGGCGCAACAATTTCCAAAGCATTTCAAAATGTGTGCTGGCGCTGTCCAGCTGTTTCCTCTCAATGTGTTGGCTCGCTTGATGGGTGAGCGATGCTCCTGCATCATACTCCTCGGATTGAAAACTTTCATGGGATCCTTTCCATGAGCTCCTGCACAGTCTGTCCATGTTTCTGAATCATTGCTTCTATCTCCCAGCTGGCATCTTCGACTAGGTGATTCTTCCATTTCACCAGGTACTCGAAATACTGCTTTCACCTGGTCTTTTTTCCCACTCGCTTGTCCAGTATGTACTCCATCTGCGGTTTCTCTGCAATTGGTAATTGTTTCTGCCACTGGATCACTGGTCCTTCAGTTCCAGTTTTTGCTTCTCAGCCCTGTATGGGTATAAATCCAAAATATTAAATATCAGAGATATCCTGATGCCATCCAGCAACTCAATTTCATACGCGTTTTCTCCGAATTTCCTCAGGACTCTTCATGGCCCGATTTTCTTCATCTTCAATTTGTTGTATGTTCCCCTTGGGAACCTTTCCTTCCTTAAGTGTGCAAGAACCAAATCACCAACTTCGAACAGAAGTTGTCTCTTTTGCTGATCGGCTCTGCGCTTATACTCTTTATTTGAGTCTTGCAATCACTGCTTCACCTTGTTGTGAAGTTCTCTCAACGCTTCAACGAATTCTTCAGCGCTAGAAATTCTAGTCATAGCTTGTTCTGACTCCCTGAGTTCAGAAAATCCCCTCGGTTGTGTCCCATACAAAATTTGGAATGGGCTTTTTCCTGTACTCCAATTCACTGAATCATTATACCCAAACTCGGCTTGTGGCAATATGTTGTCCCAACTGCCATGGTGCTCCATCACCAAGCTTCTCAGCAAGTCTCCAAGACTTTTGTTGACCACCTTGGTCTGTCCGTCTGTCTGCGGATGATATGCTGAACTAAAATCCAAATTAGTCCCTAGCTTCTTCCATAGCGTCCTCCAAAAATGACCTATAAATTTGGTATCCCTGTTCGAGACTATTCTTCTCGACAATCCATGAAGTCTAATGATCTCTTTAAAAAACAAGTTTGCGATGTGGGTCGCATCGTTGGTCTTTTGACACGGAATAAAATGTGCCATCTTCGAAAACCTATCCACCACTACAAAGATGGAATCAAACCCTCTTTGCGTTCTTGGCAATCCCAGAACAAAATCCATGCTAACTGCCTCCCATGGCCTCTTAGGTATGGGCAACGGCTGATAAAAAACTGCGTTCTTCTTCCGGCCCTTCGAATGTTGACAAATTCGACACCTGTCAACAAACCTTTTGACATCGGTTAGCATGCCCGGCCAAAAATACGATTCACTCAGCTTTGCAAATGTCTTGTTGTGGCTAAAGTGCCCTGCTAACCCACCACTGTGCTTCTCCTTTAGTAGGTTCTCCCTCATGGAGCAATTCAGAATGCATAACTGGTTGCTTCTGAACAACAGTCCATTCTGAATCATGTAATCCATCCATGGGCTCCGATCTCTGAGAACTGGATTCTCGGTTGCTTCATATGCTTCCCCGAAGTCTGCATCTCCTGCGTACATGTCCTTCAGGTTTTCAAAACCCAATGTCTTGACTCCGAATTCCTACAGGAATAAACATTTCCTGCTCAAAGCATCAACTACTTTGTTAGCAGTCCCTTAAATTTGTTTAATTACAAATGTAAAATTCTACATGTACTCTACCCATTTTGCATCTTTCTGATTCAATTTCTCTTGTTGACTCCCAAACTGCAATGCATGATTATCACTGTACAATACAAATTCTTTCGGAATCAAGTAATGCCTCCACTTCTTTAATGCATGTATGATGGCATAAAACTCTTTATCATACATGGAGTATTTCGATTTTGCTTCATCCAACTTCTCACTGTAATATGCAACTGGCCTGTCCTCCTGACTCAAGACCGCTCCTATGGCATATCCGCTTGCATCACATTTCACCTTAAATGTCTTCTGAAAGTCTGGCAACACTAACATTGGTTTCTCTGTGATATTCCGCTTCAACAGATTGAAGCTTTTCTTAGCCTCTGCTATCCAATGAAAAGACTTGTGTCACTTTTTCACTGTATCCATCATTGCTGCGCTAATTCCACTAAAATTTCTAATGAATTTTCCGTAGAAGCTAGCCAAACCATGGAAACTCCTCACCTCGAAAACATTTCTCGGTGATGGCCAATTTTTAATCACGTCCACCTTACTCGGATCCATCTTCAACTCATTTGCTGAAATAACAAAGCCCAAATAAATGAGTTCTGTCTGCATAAATGAAGATTTTTTTATGTTGATCAACAAATTCTCCTGCTGTAGTTTTCTCATCACAATGGCCAAGTGTTTCAAATGTTCAGCCTTTGTTTTACTGTAGATCAATATATCATCCAAATATACGACTACAAACTTCCCGATGAATTCCCTCAGGACTTCATTCATCAGTCTCATGAATGTGCTCGGTGCATTTGTCAAACCAAACGGCATGACCAACCATTCGTACAAACCCCCGTTTGTCTTGAATGTTGTCTTCCATTCATCTCCTTCTCTCATGTGAATCTGGCGATACCCTCTCTTGAGATCAATCTTCAAAAAATAATTTGCCCCACTCAAGCAATCCATCAGATCGTCCATTCTCGGTAGTGGAAATCTGTACCTGATGGTAATTTTGTTGATCACTCTGGAGTCTGTACACATCCTCCAGCCTCCATCCTTCTTCGGACTAAGCACTGTCGAAACAAAACATGGACTCAGGCTCTCCTTGACCAGTCCTTTATCCAATAAATCCTGGACCGGGTTCTTGACCTCCTCGTTCTCTTGGGGTGTCAACCTGTACGCTGCTTTGTTTGACAAACTAGCTCCTGGTATGAGGTCTATGTGGTGACTTACACTCTGCATCGGTGGCAATGAATGAGGTAATTCATCCACGATGATATCTGCAAACTCTCCTTGCAGTTCCTAAATCTCATCCGGTAAGTTGTCCACTCTTGTGCTAGTCAGGACAATTCTCGGTTTCCTGACCATAAAGAATTGTGGATCTTCTTTCTTCTCCATCTCTGTGAGAAGATCCTTCCCACTCATGAGAATTATGGTGTTTCTTACTTCCGGCTTCACCTCCTCATCCTTTTTCGGAAGCAATCTGTGTGTCATCCCATCCTTCTCCAAAGTGTATGTGTTCATTCTCCCATCATGAACCACGTTTCTATCATATTTCCATGGTCTCCCCAGCAATACATGTTAGACATCCATGGGAATGACATCACATAGGACCTTATCCTTATATTCACCCATTTTGAAATCAACTAAACATTGTTTAGTGACACTCACCTGATGTCCCTTCTGCAGCCATGATGCTTTGTATGGACTCGGGTGATCAGTCGTTTCCAACTCTAATTTCTCCACCATCTCGGTTGAAACGAGAATTTTGGTGCTACCGCTGTCCACAATAACCTTGCATTTCCATCCCTTGGTCTTGCACATTGTCCTAAATAGTTTGGTCCTCTGAGCTGAACTCTCCACCTCCTTATTGGGTGTTAAGAGAACTTGGTGAACCGTCAGTGAACTCCCACTTCTGGTGTCTTCATTCTCAACATCACGCCTCTGTGCCTCAGCGATGTGAGCTTCTCCTCTGTCCATTTTCCTGTCTGGATAGTCAACGGCTTTATGTCCATCCTTTCCACATGTGAAACACATGATGACTCCACCCTTGCCTCTTCCTCTACCTCTGGTATGAGGAAAAGTGTTGGCATCATCATAACCGCCACCCTGCTCTGTATGCTATCTCCGCGGCTTAGCATATTGTTGTCCTCGCTGTGAGGTTCCACCTCTCTCAATCTTACCCTGAGGTTTCTTCCATTCCTCCTTGGGTTTCTGATATCTCTCTTGGGAAACTGCCTTGCCTCTGGGCTGACTTTGGCCTCGCCCTCGCTGTCCTTGCTTACGGATCAGCTTCTCTTCGGCTTTCAGAGCCATATGGTAAGCATCCTCAATAGTTCTGATAGTTGTCATGCTTAATTCATCCTGAATGTCATATCTCAACCCATTCAGGTATCTGGCTACCTTCTCATCATCACTCTCCTGATGACCTGCTCTGATATTGAGCTTATAAAACTCTTCGGTGTATTCCTTCACCGTCATCAACTTCTGCCTCAGGTTCTTCATTCGCCTGAACAGTGTGATCTGATAATCCCTTGGGATGAACTTCGCTTTCATCTTAGCAATCATTCTATCCCAGCTTTTAATCTTCTGCTTACCTTTGGAACATCTATCTTCCTGTAGCTCATCCCACCACAATTCTTCATGTCCCTTCAACTTAGTGACAACATGTCTTACCTTCTTATCCTCTTCGATATCCTCATAATCGAAGTAGGTATCAAGAGCTCTGATCTAGTCCAGCAAATCTTCTGCATCCAGGCTTCCTTCATAAGCTGGAATGTCCATTTTTGTCTTTGAACTCATCCTGGCGATAGCTTTAATTAATCTCTCTATTGATGCCTCCTCTGCTGTGACCTCTCCTTGTGGTACAGCTTCAACTTCACCTTCAGAGTCACTTAGATCTCCAGTATTTGTTGTGCGTCTCTGCGCTGCTTCCATATCTTCCATTCTGGTACGAAGATTTCATAACTCCCTCTCCATCTCTACATTCTGTCCTTGGCTACTTCTTTCTCTTTCCCTCGACAATTCCCTTTCCCCCTCTGGATTGGGTAATTGTCTACCTCTTCTCGGCGGCATGGCGAAAATTTCTTTTTCTCCTCTGTTACAGAAAACAGAGAGATTTCCGGCTCTGATACCACTTGTTGCAGCATGCCTCCCCTGCACGTTCCGCTTCCACCAGGACCTTCTTTCACTTAGGTCCGAAGAGTTAAAGAACTCTTCCCACTCCTTACAGGAGTTTTCAATACCCACAAAAATCCTCTTCCGGCGATCTCCCCAAAACCCTGAAACCCGATGGGTCAAAGAGTCAACGCCTCCGTTCCTGTCGAGGATTTACCTATCGGGAAATCGTCATACGTGATGTCGTAGTTCACTTGCACTACAAATCCCCGAACCCCGAACTCAGATACACATGTGCACCTTCTCCTTGCCACGTCACCTTCTCCCTTCGTTATATCGGGAATCGCGTGATCGTGATTTCAAAGGTCGCAATTTCTTTGCATTTGGAAACCCTGAATGCTGAACCCTGACTTCTCGGGATCCTGTGCCACCTGTCCCTGTAGTGATCAACGGCTCCAATGGCTTCAGGAAATCGCTAATTGCGATTTCAACAAGTGTGAAACTCTTACCTCCACAAACTCCGAAGACCAAATCCCGATGGCCCTTGGTTCTTCCTTCCTGCACCTAAGGACTAATTCCCACGCAACTTCTGCAAGATCTAACGGTCGGCGGGACTTCACGATTCTCCCCTGCGAACCCTGACCGTTGCTACTTCCTCTTTGGAGATTCCTATCGCTCTAAAACTCTTTCCTGTTCGAACCTTCTCCTGGGTCCACCTCAACAGTATCACTAAGGAACTATCCCTCCTATGCTTGTTAACTCTGACTCCCTGAGAGATTCGACCCACACTTGTCGTACTCAACCTTCAACAATTCTCAAGGTGTTGAGTCTTCCAGACTCTGCACACTTCTGGCACCAGAAATTTCTGTCTTCTCCTGCTCAGATTTTACTACTGAGACTTCAAGTTCAACCTGCACTTCTCCTGCATGAATCTACCAACTTACACCAACTTCTGGATGGATGAAAATAAGGGTTTAACTGTCTAGCCTCATCAACGCACTCTATGCGGATGAATTCAACTACACTCTATGCAGGAATCTTCTGGCTCAGACAGAGAAACAATTGAAACTCATTCTCTTTTCTCTCACAGATTTCAAAATCAACTATGAAATCACATACATAGCATATCAAAGAAAATGTATGACAGAAAACAAACATTCATGAGCACATAAATAACATACACAGAGAAACAACATCAACCATGAAATTGAATCAAAGACTTTCCTCTATTAATTCAATTCTGTACATGGGGTTTTGCATACAATTTATCTGCTTTCTCTCCTTCTTCTTGCTCCTGTTTTTTTTTATAATAATAATGATACAAAGGAGGGTGTCTATATCCGTTTTCCCTCTCGAAACCAAAACTGTCTAATCTAGACTTAAACATCTATCTACCTGCATTAAATCTATTAAATGCCTTCCTATCTACTAAGGACGAGATCTTAAAGGCTCAAGGTCCCCCTTACAATACAAGTGTGCTTCTTTATGAATGACTTCATTAAAGAGTGGCGCAACAATTTCCAAAGCATTTCAAAATGTGTGCTGGCGCTATCCAGCTGTTTCCTCTCAATGTGATGGCTCGCTTGATGGGTGAGCGATGCTCCTGCATCACCGAGTATGAGCGACTAGGGGGAAAATATTAGGATGGTCCATCCATAAAGGGTTGAGATTGAAGGGAATGGGTACCCAATTGATGTCACAAGCAAAGGCCAAGGATATTGGGCGATGATTTGAGCCTTCCTAAGGGAGGATTGAAGAGGAATTAGTTTCCAACAATGGTAGGAAGGAGTTGCTAATTAAAAAATGATCCAACCTAGTAGCAATGTGGTTAAGGCTTTCCCTTTTGATGTTCCAAGTAAATGATCCCTTGTTTGGGGGAACGTCATATATACATCCAGATTCGATATGAGATCATACATTTTTTCCCTAAATTGGTCTCTCACTATTGATCCCCCTCGTTTTTCTTTAACGATTATTGTGATGTTAAAATTTCCCGCAATGACAAGGTTATGGAGAGGGTTTACTTTTGCTAGATCTAAAATAAAACCCCAACATTCAATTTTCTCCCAATAATTGTTTGGAATATAAACATTGATAATGGAGAGATTCATACGGGTCGTAATAATTGAGAGAGTTACCATCAACCAACTTTGAGATTGTTGACATTCCACTAGTTTCAAAACTTTTGTATTCCACATTATGCATAATTCGCCCGATGTACCTCTGGAACTTATGGCTTTACCGTTTACTACTTTCCAAATTAGTTGTCTGTCCTAGAGAGATTCCTTCTCCCTCATCTTAGTTTACTGGAGTAGAAGGATTAGGAGCTTTTTTGCTCTTATTAATTTTCCGACTTCTTCTTTTTTTTCGTTGCTCCTTAGACCTCTAGAGTTCCAGGAGTCTAATTTCATTATTTACCTATGCTTTTATGTGGCCCCCCTTTAAAGGGATGCGAGGATACACCATTAGTGTTATGGGATTTTCCTGACTTGAAGGGATGGGAGGATACCCCATGGAAGTTTGAATTCCTAGTTCTTTTAACATATCTTCTTTATTTTCCCTTTTGTTTTTGTTAGTATTTCATGTGAATTTCCTTGTTGTAGTGGGATGGGTAATTTCGGGTTTCAAGTCACTTTCAGAGTTTCCTTGATGCTCTTCCTCATAGTTTAATGGGATCCCTGTCGAAGGATGCGAGGGCACAATTGTCAGATGAGACTCACCTCTACTTGAGGGTTGAGATTCCTTTGCTTTGCCATTTCAGTCCTCTTTATTTGGAGCTTTTGATTTGTCATTTCATTTCCCTTCTGGGCTTCCATATTTTTTTACACAATTTCTTTAAGAACTACATGACTCTCGTACCTATTTTGACTGGCTTGGGGTTTGAGTGTTGGGAGAAGATGATTCTTCTCCTTTTCCATGAGCCTGGGGAGTTGTTGTTGACTTTCCTGTGGTTTTCTTTATTTGTGGTTTCTTCCATTATTGCTAATTCTGCTCCTCTAGTTGGGATGATTTCACTTGAAAACATATTTTAGAAAAATGTTGATATTCATGACAGGCCTTGCACTTAAACATAATTTGTTCATAGTCCACTTGTTGAACGTATGACCAATTATCCAAGGTTAGTTGAATAGCCTATGGTAGTCCTTTTTTCAGATCTACCTCTATACATATTATGTCACATGCTTGAAGGTCGTCTCATGGTTTGGCATGATCGATATATTTTTCGAAGGAGTTTCCTATATCTCTTAGGGTTTCACCATTCCAACAATGCAAAAGGAGAAATGTGAGTCTTACCCAGACCAAACTACGGTTTGGATGTCATCTTATGGGTTGAAATATTGGGTCCATTTGTTTAGATACATTCCTCGAGATCCCATGAAATAGGTGCCACTACAAAATATTAGATCCCTATCTTCTTCTTTTTTTGGAACAGGAAAACAAGAAACCCCTTACCACAAAAAGCCGGGGAGACTTGGCCCTAGATCATCTTCTTCTAGTTTAGAACTAGCCAGTGATGCATGGCCTTGGGGGAACTCCATAGGCCTATAAAGTTCCCAATGAGACTGTTTTCATCGAGCTAATGTAGGATGAAGAGGAAATTTTGGGATTTCCTCCATTTTCTTCACAAATCTTGTTGGAGCTTTGGAGCTTGTTTCACCGACGAAGCCATGGTATATGTGCGCTACAGGTTTCAAGAAACCCTAGATGCAGAGCTTGCTAGTGCTTAAAAATCCACATAGAAATATTTTATTTATGGTTTACATTGAAATTATTTTTTACTTATTAATATATTTTTAAATGCCACATGTCAACTCCATATTAAACATTGAAGGAATTAGGCATCTCCGTGAAGGAAAGTAGAAAAGCATCACTTTTAATTACTATGTCACTTTCTCTCTATATATCAAGTTGATATAAAATTATTTTACTTAAAATTCATTTTAAAATATTTTATTTATAACCCTCATTAAAAAAAAATTGTTATTAATTTTTTTTTTTGAAATTTCATTTGCCAACTCCATGTCAATCATGAAAAGAATTACACATCTAGGTCATAATGGAATGTAGAAAGGTTCTTTCGATGCAATGAGCATGGATAAAACCTTGCCAACGTTACTCAAATCTGGGCCATCCCTACATTTAAATCGTACAAGTTGAACTAAAGAGAATATGGATGAATGGTTGATATTGAACCAAGTTCATTCATTGAATGTAGTGAGGTAAATAGACTTTCGTCCAAGTGCAATGAATGAATATGTGTGTTATTTAGAGTTTCAACGGTCGTTCCTTAAGTTATGAGAACGACAAAGAGAGAATAATATTCAAGAAGATGATCATCCCTCCTGTTATCCATCCATATTGACCACAACGACGAACCTTCGCCGTCATCACTCACAGCTGGTTCTCAATGCCGGGAGTTCCTTCAATCACTTCGCCGAATCCGAAATCATTTCGCTGAAGTGTTTGGAGGAACTTCGGGCGTCACTGAACTGCCACAGGGATTCAACTGCTTCTACTAATAGCATAGCTGCATACAGTCCACTCAATCTTATTTCAATGTATTTGTAATTAATTTTCTTTCCCGTGTAATGATAGATACGTTAGTCGTTTTCATGTGGCCACTCTAATTAAATTAGAGTGGGTAAATATTACTGGTTTCGTGCTCTCGCTGCTCTAATATAATCAGTATGGGAGCTCATGCACGTGGAAGACGATCCGGAATAGTTTAGTTTCTCACTTTTATTATGTCATATTTTGATTGTTTATGGCTCTTTTTGAATATATTGAATTTTTATTTTGTTAACAACGATTTCTTTGGCTGTATGCAGTGATTATCAGTTAGCTATTGATTCTGTTTATGGAGGTGTATATTTACAAAGTCCGAACAGCATAATGGTGGCTTCTAGTTTCTCTCCCCATGTATTTAAATCTAGTTAGCCGAATTTATTCAGTACCGTTTTACAAGTTTCCCCTCATTTTACAATTTATGCTCCTCTTAAAGGTTACAGCACATTCATCTTATATATGCCAATCCAACATACATACTTGGATCAATTTCTTTCTTAGATTTTTTTATAACATGCACAATCATGGGCAGTTTAGCCAGCTTTATAGTCTCTCCTTCTTTTTTTAAGTCTTTTTTTTAATTTTGGTTACAAAACTTTTATAACATGTTCATAAACAATTTTGATGATTTTCTATTCCCGGGGATTCTAGTTTCTTACATAATGTTGATAAACAATTTTGATGATTCTCCACTCCCAGGGGTTTTAGTTTCACTTAAGGAAAACCCTACTAGAGACTGATGTAAATTTTATGTCCATATAATACAAATATTTACTCCCAGGGGTTTTAGTTTCACTCAAGGAAAACCCGTACTACAGAGACTGCTGTAAATTTTATTTGCATATAATACAAATATTTAGAGATGGTCTTCAATTGCAAAAAAAACATATCCTATTACTTCTTATAATAAGAAATCACAATCATCTACTTACAAATAAAAGAATAAAAAAATCATATCTTATTCCCGACAACCATGATTCATGTAAATATTATGTGAGGAGATCTTATGATTTTCTTTTTCAATTTTCAATATGCCTGGGTCCAATGAAACTCTAACATTGGAGATTCTATCATCTTTTTTGATTCCCCATCTTGGAGACACAGTCAAATTATAAGATAAATATTTTGAATGGTTTTCTATCACTTGAAATAATGAAAACGATGTGAAATTATAAATTTTTAAAGCTCATCTAATTAATTGGATAATTCTCATGGAATCAGCATAGATGTGTATATGTTAGATGTGTATAAGGGGAAGAAAAGAAGGATAAGTAAAGCGAGAAATAGACCCTTTTATTAGTACCTTCCAAATAAGGTAATATAGCAATCGAGACAATATAACACAAGCTACAAAATGATATTACTTTGTTCATTTTACAAAAATTGAAGAAGTGTTTACAAAGTTTTTTAAAATATATAATTAAATGTAATATTTTCAAAATTAAATATCTTTTTTTAAATTATTACAAATTTATATTTCAATTTTCTTTTTTGTTCATGGGGAAGTGATGTGATAAAATATCCCTTGTTATGAGATATTGTTTTTAAATATTTGTGAGAACAACAAAATTAATTTTAATAAATTTATTTGTGATTTGCGCTTGTTTGACACTCCATTGCACTCTTCCATTTGCAGTGGAGGCTTGCATTCGATCCCCTATAGATCAATGCACTCAGAGTAGAGTATTACACACAAATAATAGTATCAATTAATATATTGAATTAATGTAAGGAATACATATAAATACAACAAACTACAACAAGATTGTTTTAAGATAGATATCACACAATCACCCATTTCAAATAATATCTCAACCTCACACTATTCTTTGACTCTTAGTTGGAGAGAATCTCTCTCACCAATTATCTAACAATCTCCTAAATTGTAGGATTAAACCACTCTGGTAGAGATTTTTCTGTACATTACAAACATAATGTTCTCACACAAGATTAAGACAAGTAAGAACTACATATTACAACACTCTACCTTAATGAATACTTGGCTTAATCTCCATCCTCACTTCACTTCTCTTTCTTCCACAAGACTTCCACTGATGTCATCTTCATTACTTCCTTGCTATCTGCTTCTCTTTGAATATGATTTATTCACTATGAGCTTTATCCTTCAAGTTTCTACTTCTTCCTCTTGTACCTGCATAAACTAGTTACTGCAAACAAATGATCATTGATGTCCATATAAAAATAAATTCAACTAATGAGATACAAGGGTACGGTCCATCACATTATGAGATAAATCCATGTCACATTCCCCCTCTTAATTGAAGATTCAATTTCTCTACTCAACATCAAGCTTAGGCTACGATATAGCTATCAAACATCCTCTCTATGCATAATAGGATAACTATGTGCGAATCCACACAACACGTATTCCTCAATATCAGGGCTTACAACAAACATGGAGAACTAACTTTCCTATGATGAGGCAATACAACTTGGAACAAAACTCTGGAGTGTAGGTACAACCAATCATGATCCCTATGCATAGCATATGCATCATTAATTGAGGTACAAAAAACATCTAAAAATGCTTTACATCAACACAAATATAACCAACTATATGTCCAATATACAAACCCATTACAACACTAAGATCAGTCTCATCCTCTCCCATTGCAGTCATTCATGATTATCTTGAATATCCATGTTTCATCTATTATTATATGTTAGAGTAGCTAATTCTAACAAAAATAATTATTACCATATTGAATTAGTTGAGATCAATAAGGTTCAATACATTCTTTCATGATTCCAAGACATTAATTTTTTTTTATTTCTCACATTACAATAACATCATTCTGTCTAGATATCATTGTAGCTATAAATAGACTAGCCATCACCTATGAAGAAAAAAATATATTGTAGGCAGGAGAAACCTCACCAACATAAACGCTAACCTCTTGACACACCAATATTTTCCTCGATAGACGAAACTGCGAGAGAAGGAAGGTACATCGGTTCCTAGAAGAATGCTTTGCTTCAGGGATACTATGTGAATGCCACATTCAGACATCCAATGAATGAGTAAAACTCACCATATTTTGTCCCTCCTGACAACCAAAGAGAGACTTACATTCTTCAAAGCTGACATCAATGATCCGGGCAGCTTCGATTATGTTGGTCATGGTTGTGACTTTGTAATTCATAGTTTTGCAAATAACTTCTCCCACATAAACTGCTTCAATTAAATAAAAGCAGTCAAAATAGTATATCCTGACCTAATATGGCCCTCCAACTCGATGGGCATGTCAACCAACCATTGTAGAATTTTTACGGAGCCATCGAGAAAAAAAAAATCTGCAATCTTCTCTTCAATACCATCGGCACTTTCTTAAACAAAAAATGGCACAATTTTAACATAATAAATGATTACTCGATAAGGGATACATTGTCCATGATATTGTGCATGATTCCAGTATCTCGATTTAATGATCCTCAACTTCGTTGGTTCCTTTATCGCTAGTGTCAATTTCTTATTCAGTACCGATTTCAGCCACATCATTTTTTTCCAAATCAGCGACAGATCCACACAGAAAAAAAAAAAAGTTTTGTATACTCCTAAAGCACCACGAGCGCAAGCATGAAAAATCAACCTTCAACCAATTCAGCCACTCAAAAACATTGCAACGGAGTTTCAATACCATCACATTCACCAAAATGACATCCACAAGAAACAGTAAAGTTATCTTTCTACGAGGTTCGGTTTTCCAGCAAACTAGAGATCGCTCCCTCACACACAATCATGCAAAAATATTTACACATAAAACAAACTATTTCTCTACTCTCCCGATGTTACTGGGAACTCCCAGGAGGGAGCCCTGACCAATCCCGCTCTGATACCATATTAAAACGAGAGAGTTGAGTATTATACATAAATAAATAATGAGGTTAATCATCATCTTGAAAACTTCTGAACCTCACACTATTATTTTATTTTTAGTTGGGGAGAATTTTTCTCACAGTCAATTATTTAATACTTTCTTAAACTGTGAGATCAAACCACTCTCTTAAAGATTATTTTCATACAAATTTAATACAAATAAGAATTACATATTCTAACATGAAAAATAAGAATTACATATTCTAACATGCAATGCATCCCT
This sequence comes from Picea engelmannii, assembly GCA_009831015.1. Classification (NCBI taxonomy): domain Eukaryota; kingdom Viridiplantae; phylum Streptophyta; class Pinopsida; order Pinales; family Pinaceae; genus Picea; species Picea engelmannii. Next base: position 687,522 of record ML777146.1, read on the forward strand.
AAGAAGTGTGCACTTGCCTATTACAGTGAATGAACCACACACATGTAAACCAACAATATTTCAGATTATTTGCAAGCACAAAGAGAATAAAATTATCGACTACAAAGTTTTAAAAATAATTTACCCAGATTATCAGCTTTGAACCTCAAAGCTTCTCAACTGCCTTTAGGTACACCGACTATATTATACATAGTTGTATAGGCGAGATTAAACGAAGAATGATCTGTATTGGGGTTGTAGTTTCCAAATTCTCAACAAACAAGAAGAAATTGTAGCCATGGATGTGAATGGGATGATTTTTGAATCCGATAATGCCTTTGTCCATAATGCCTGTGTCCTGCAAAATCAGCTTCATGTTTGTGTTGTAAGGAATGCAGTTGAAAAAATGATTCATGTTGATGGAGATATTTTTAGCCGTGTCGTTGAACTCCAAAGTTGGCTTGCTGGGAAAATCCTTGGAGAAAACTCCCCTATTGTTGTTGTAGGCAGCGTACAGAAGCGCAATTTGGAGAAGAATAAAGGACTGGTTGTTTACGGATGCAACAAATCTTCCCCCATAGTATCGTTTACACATCTCACCCGGTGGACAATATTGTATATTGAGTCCCACCGTGAAGAACAAAAGGGTGTTGATATTTTTGGTGACTATGGAGGGATATTGGTGAGAATTCAAAATTCTCAAGTTGTCTGTGAACTTTGTGGCATTGTCTATGTCTCTCATGTTGGGTAGATTTGGCGTGATTTGGAGATTTTCCAAACTAGACCTTGATGATCCTAAGTACTGTAAAATTTGTGGAAAACTGAGGCTGATCGTGGAATCGTGAAATGCGAATGAGTTGTGGGCCCCCAACACTTCGGTTTCGGCATTTGGTAATACCCAACACAGATACAAAAAAAAACTATAAGTGTCAAATTGCTAAAAATGTGAATAAGATTTGGGGATACCACTTAGGGTTCGGGGTTTTGAGACTAAATAACTTCACTCACTTTTAAAGAAGTAAACTCCGAATAAACGTGGGACGGGGTTCGCAATCGATAAAATCAAATAATTACTACGTTTACTCAAATTGAAAGAAATATAACTAATTCCATCAAGGAATGAAATGAGTTTACAAACTTTATAT
>ML777146.1:688661-706517 GCA_009831015.1 Picea engelmannii
ATATATATATATATATACACACGGAGACAATATCTTTAAATGCACAATAGTGAATTCGATTCAAAAATGTTTTCAAGATCTAAGGATTACAATTTCTTTCTCGTATTTAAACATAAAAAATTGTCCCTTCGATCTTCTAAAGTTTTTAATCAAGGCGGTGATGGTTTACACAGAGGTGGTGAAATGATTACATACTGACATACTCCCTCTTAATCATTTCAGAGAAAAACAAATTAAAATATGTAAAACAAAATTTGTTGTAAACAATGCATTACAACTTATAGTCCCAAATATTATTTCGATGAGTTTTAAGAAATTCATTTCCCAAAGGTTTCATAAATATGTCTGCAAATTGTTCTTCAGATCTGTAGAACTGAACATACATTTATTTACCATTTATCAGCTCTTGAATGAAATGATACCTCATATCAATGTGCTTACTTTTATTGTGAAAAGTGTGATTCCTTGACAGTGCAATGACAGATTTATTATCTTAGACAATCTGAGTTGCACCATTCTACTCATGCAATAATTCATTCAAGATTCTTCTCATCCATACAACTTGACATGCAGTTGTTGCTGTTGCAACATACTCTGCCTCAGTAGAATATAAAGTCACTATGGGTTGCTTCTTTGATGCCCATGCCACTGCTCCCGATCCAAGACTGGACACATAACCAGATGTGCTCTTCCTATCATTAATGGAACCTGCAAAATCACTATCAGTATATCCGATCAACTTAAAGTTCAAGTTTGATGTGTATCGGATACTAAAATCAATTGTTCCAGCAATGTATCTAAGGATCCTCTTTCCTGCTTGCCAATGAGTACTCTTCGGAGTCTCCATGAATCTGGAAATTAAACTAACAACAAATATAATATCAGGTCTTGTTTTTGTTAAATATATATGGCTTCCAACCAATTTCTTATACAGAGTTGGATCAACATATGATCCCTCGTCATATTTGTTAAGTTTGGTACCAGTTGCCATTGGTGTTGTAGCTAGTTTACAATTGAGCATTCTAAACCTTTTCAATACTTCATTTGCATATTTAGTTTGACAAATGAAAATGCCATCATCAGATTGATCTACTCAATCCTAAATCAAGCATCTCAAACTCTATTTTCATGTCATTTTTAAAATCATATACAGATAGATCTCCAGTAAAAATCAGGTCATCAACATACAAACATACAATCAAAATTTTACCTCCTTGGTTTATCTTTGTATACATGATTGGATCACTTGGACTTCTACTGAATCCAACACTAATAAATTATTCATCAATCCTGTTATACCATACTCTGGATGCCTACTTCAATCCATATAAATCTTTCCTTAACTTGTAAACTTTATCTCTGTGCTTATCAATCTCATAACCCGGAGGTTGTCTTATATAAACGTCTTCTTCGAAACATTCATTCAAGAATGCATACTTAACATCCATCTGATGCATGATCCATATATTCTGAGCTGCAATAGCTAAGACCATCCTCATTGTGTCAATTCTTACTACAGGAGCAAAGGTTTCAATGTAATCAATGCCACGTTGCTGACTAAACCCCTGAGCTACAAGTCTTTCCTTGTACTTTTCAACTTCACCTTTTGCATTCAACTTAGTCTTATAAACCCACTTAACACCAATTCTCTTCTTACCTTTAGGTAAATCAACAAGATACCACGTGTTATTTCTTTCAATCGAATCAATCTCCTCATCCATTGCTTTTATCCAAACATCCTCTTTAGCAACTTCATTAAAACTTACAGGATCACATGCCATTAATGCAAAATTTGAAATCTGATCTACTTCTTCATTTTGATCATATAATTCTCTTAAGCTTCTAGTTTTCTGACCTTTACATCTGTTTTTCAATGAAGCTAAAGTAGGATTTGAATCACTACTTACATGTGAATCTGTTTGATGTCCACCATGTCCAGATGGCTCACCACGCTCATTAGTTCTTGGCGTTCTAAATTGATATGGGCTTAAATATGGTGCTTCCCTTGTAGGACTTCTTGCTACAGTTGTATGTGCATGTGGAACCATCTATCCATCTCCTTCAGCCTTCTCACCATCATCCTCATCTTCACGGGGTAACACAACTCCCTCTGAAATTGATTTGTCAATGCTTCCATTCCAAGCTTCATCTCTGTTGATTACATATTTATGGGTGATGGGATTGTAGAGTTTATATGCCCTATACTCTTCACTATATCCAATAAAGATACATATCTCACTTCTTTCATCCAACTTCCTCCTCATTTCTGCATGTACATGGGAAAATGCAACACATCCAAAAATTCTGAAATAAGAAACATTGCAAAGTTTACCATCCCAGGTTTCCTGAGGTACACGATCCCTCACAGTCCTGGTCGGACTTCTATTCAAGATAAAAACAAAGAAAAGAACCAAATCTCCCCAATATTCATTTGAAATATGTTTCTCTTTCAACATGCTTTGAGCTATATCCATGATGGTCTGATCCTTCATTTTAGCCACTCCATTCTATTGTGGAGTATATTGAGCATTAAACTATCTTTTAATCGCATGAATATCAGTGAATTCAATGAATTCATTTAGTTTATACTCACCTCCTCTATCATACCTAAGGATCTTAATGGTATGACCGCTCTCATTCTCAACCATAGACTTAAGCCTCTTGAAAACTTCAAAGGCTTTAGATTTCTGCTTCAACAAATACAACCAAGTCTTCCTACTAAAATAATCAATAAAAGTCATAAAATAAACACTAACATTCAAAGAAGTTGTTTGCATAGGTCCACACAAATCCGTGTGGACAATTTCTAATGGAGCTTTTTCTCTGTACGAAACACTTGAAAGAAATTTCTCTCTGTGATGTTTTCCAAGTATGTATGTCCCACAAGAGCTTGCAAGTTGTTGAATACAAGGTAGCCCCTTTACCATATGTTTCTTCTGTAACAAATCTAAGCCACCAAAATGTAAATAACGATATCTCAAATGCCATAACCAATATTCATCTAAACTTCTAGCTTTATAAGAATTCAAAGAACCAGTCAAATCATTTTTCATAACAAGTGGAAACATTCTACTCTTGGTCATCTCTACTCTTGCAATCAATTGTTTGTTTGGTAATTTATCATAGATTGTACATACCTTGTTCTTGAATAACACTCTGTACTTTTTCTCCATCAACTGTCCAACACTAATAAGATTTTATTTTAAACTAGGCATGGAATAAACATCGTCAATATTTCTTGTCTGATTATTCTTAGTGTAGAATGGAACTACACCTTTACCATTAATGGTAACCTTACAATCATTTCCCAGTTTTACTTCACAGTAAATACTAGTATCAATAGAAGAAAATAAATCCTTATTACCAGTCATGTGGTTACTGCAACCACTAGCCAAAAACCAAATATCATTTTCACTTTCTTGAGTGACATTATAGGTCAAAAACAAAGGATTTTGATGATCATCACACTCATTTGTGATATGTGCAGACTGCTTTCCACCATCTTCCTACTTCTTGCAACATTTGTTAGCAAAATGCTGAAAATTCTTACAATAATAACATTGTACTTTAGTTTTATCAAACTTGTGATTTTCTTGCTGCCAGGGCTTGTTGTTGTTCCCTCTTAAAGTAAGAGGATTTTGCAGGGACTTCTGCTCAGACTCTGATTCATCTCTGTTGTCCCTTCGACTAGAAAATTGACCTCCTCTTCCATGAGTATAAAACCTTCCTTTGCCTTTGCCTCTGGTAACATGCAGTTGGGATTTGAAAGCATGCTCCAATGATCCTTATTCATATCTAGATATCCTAGATTCATGAGCAACAAGAGAACCAATTAATTCATCAATTTGCATTTGCTCAAATCCTTAAATTCTTCTATGGGAACAACAACAGGCTCAAAATTCTTAAGTAAAATTCTCAGCACTTTCTCAATAACTCTCTTATTCTCAATACCATTTCCATACTCCCTAAGCTGGTTCACAACACTCATTACTTCATTCATGTGTAATGAAACTTATAATACCATACAAAAAAAAACTTTTTTTTACACAATTTACTTCGCAGAAAGGAATCCATTAGCGATACGAATTCTACTATACAACTCTGATATAGAACTTTATCATAGAATTTATTTTACTATATAAATCCTAAATTATCCTTACCCCATGTTGTTCGAAGTATGTCATCGTGTCTTACCTTGAGTGGGAAGATTATAACGGAAATCCCTAAGGCTTTAGTAAAAAAGAACTAAAACCTTTAGGCATAGGGACTAAAAGATTAAAGTAAACTTTACGCAATCCATACTATACTCACCCTATTTTGCATAAGGTCTCCATACTATAATAGAGCCTAAGTGTTCTCGAAATTTTTCTCCTCGGGATATCTCTTTGGTTTCTACCAACTTGGCCAAGGGTTGGGTTAAGGATCGATGATTGTCACAAGCCTCCAGGTACTGGTCATTTAAAGGCTCATAACTCAAATACTAGTTGAATTGAAAGATTGATGTCATGTCACTAGTGGTCCTATGACAACAAGAATCCAACCATTACCTAAGACCTATCAGAGGGGGTATGGAAGCGACATTCTTCAAATGGGAAAGGAATTCCCTGTCAGGGTATTAAAAGCTCTGCAACCATCATTAAGTCAGTCTACTAGTCATACTAAAATTGCTTGGCTCTATACTCAAAGTGTCACACTGACCTTGCCCTGGTCACGTGGCTCACCTATCCTTCGCACTATCCATAATTAATTTGAGGCAACAAGGCATCGTTTAGGTTTTGAGAGGGTTCAGGGTTTGTCATTCCAAGTTCTTTCTTTTCTTTTGGAGAGGCTCTGTGTGTCGAGGGGTTTTAGAGGTGACGATTGTGGCCCTGGTGGTTGCTTCCATCCGGTTGCAGATGACATGTCTTACATTCCGAGTAAGTTCTTCTCTAAACTTCAAACATTAATACCCTGGTTATTTCAATAGGAAGATTATAATTTTTTTGCAACAATTTGTCCATGCCAAGTTATCGTTTTGCATTCTCCCTCATTGTCTTCCTATGGAATTCTTCTTTTGTCAAACTTCCTTTCATTACATTCGGAGCCATCCTTAACGCTGTTGCAATGGACTTTTCCTTGAGGTTGTCAACGATTCTCTTCTATTTACTGCGAAGGACAGTTATCCCTACTTATCTAGGTTCAAGATATAGGGTTTTGTAACTCTTTGTTATGAACCAGAATTCATATCTGAGTACTCATGAATTTGAGGGAAGTATTTATTCTGGCGTTAGTTACCAAAATCTTGGTTGAAGCATTCTCTGCATTTACTTTATTGACCTAAGCGATTCTGTGAAAAAGGGGTTCAGGTAGCCTAGACTCACAGTCAGGGTACTCCTAGTTTGAACGGGTGGATTAAGCTCTATTCCACCTAAAAAAACACATTCTTGTTGTTCAGCTACACAATGAAATTATGATTTGGTCGATTACTGTATTTCCATTACTAAAGAATATTGTGTATAGAATTTCATTTTACCACAACCATATCATTCATTTTAAGAGTTGAAACATATCATTAATGATGGGCCTTGATGCGAGGGTACCCATCAGTATGTATTGTCTCCTTCACCCATAGCCCTATACGACTATCCAGATGAAAAACGTCAAGGAAAGGATCATGTGTCGCGAGTTCAGAAGTTAAGTAAAGCGTTGGTATGATGTATTTATAAACATTTTCACTTAAATCATGTTCTTCTTACATTGTCTTCGTATAAGAGTTTACTAATCATTGTATATGATGGTTTCCTCTAGGTTGTCGTCTATCTGAAGGTCCTGGCTACTCACCTGTGTACTCAACGTAAAAGGGTATACAAGTTCCCTTTCGTAACCCTTTAGGAGTTAGAACTGTCCATGTTACTACTAAGATGTAGTCAACAAGATCGTTTCCCTTAGTTTTCCTATCGGCTTGGAAAGGGAAAGAATTTCCAAAGTAACTTAAACCTTTGGGCTACAATTATTATAATACAATAATTTATGTACAGGTTTTTTTCTCGGTCTTTTGTTCAAATTAAATGATTGTTTTAATCATTCACCATGCAGATCTCACCCTACCCCAAAATCTAATTACCTGGGCTATCTTGTTGGAATGTTGGTATGAATTATAGTAGACCATATTGTTTTGTTTCCTTTCAACCTTTCCTATGTTTAATGTCAATATGCCCTACTCGAAAGGAAATGGCGATATTCGTTTGGAATCAGCATGAATAGACATAATGATTTGGATTATATTACGATTATCTCTTTATTCTAGAACATTGTATATATACATGCTTGTGAATCGTTTGATGTTTATGCTATTTTGCATTTGCCTAAATCCACACCGTCCACTGTCACGATCTCCGACTAGACAGTTTCTCATATGTGCTCATATTTAATGGGTTTTTTGTAATTTACTCCATACTGTGTATATTCCTTCAATTGGGGTCCTTTTTATTCTGAACGAAAGGAACACAAACATTAAAAGTTCTATCAGCCTGTGATTTATGTTCGTTGTAATTCATCTTTGAGTTCTCATTCTTATGGAGTAATTTACTATTGTATTATCTTATAATGGAACAACAAATTATTCGGTTTAATTTGGTCCTGTAATAAATTTTACAGAGGGGTTTTCAAGACCTTTCGATTTAGAAGTTCCTTTATACGAGAGGCAGTTGATCTCCTAGAGACATCGTTGTTTGTTCAAAATCTTGACAACAACTTTCTGTATAAGTGGGATTCATGTTGCAGTCATTAAATCTTTATTTAACAAAAACTACACACTATAAATATATCTATATTCATTACATATCGAGATATAACTTGATGGAAATTATGTGTACAAACTTGCTCAGATTTCCACTTAATTATAAATAGACTTGCTTACTATTTCGACTACATAAGTAAAAGTACGCCTGTGATTAGATCTAATTCTTCCTAGCTCATTCCTACATAAACGGTTATGTCCAGAATTTCAATTGCATGGATAAGATTACACCTCTAAGTAGATTTGTTCTTTCTTCAAGTTCATTCGTATTTAAATACTTCTGCCCAATATTTTTAATCATAGAATTAGACATACACCAAATCTTTCAAGTTATTTTGCATAGATCATTTTGCCTAGAATTCTAGTCCAGAATGCCCCATTCCAGAAAATTTGGTCTTTGATTATAAACTCCATACAAAAAACAAATGTCCTACATGGGAATTATTTCATCTTAACCCAAACAAAGAATCATATCGGATATACAAAATCGTTAAAAACAAAGAAGGGTAAGATTTAACATATCTGAATCCAATCCACGGAAAGACAAATGGAACAGCCACATTCCTCCCAACCATAGAATAGGGTATCCAAAATCACTTTCCTAATTCATCCCCTAGCTTGACCATGAATCCATGAGGGTGAACTTGGAAAACTCTTCCTCAACAATGTCCTTCAACTCCAGCAGATTCCTCCTGCCTCACACTCGATCAGTAGTGTTCATAACAGCAAGAAAAAAATCAATAGTCTCATTTTCCCTAGCATACTAGGCAACGTCCTGCCTCCTCACATATGTTATTTAACAAAATAATGCTTTTGTCTAGGTCTCTCTTCCCCCCTTGGGAATTTTCACAGCTTCTAGATCCCTGATTTTCATTGGCTGCCCATGGCCAAATCTCTAATTTTCCACTTGTAATAGTCATCCCAAAGGTAGTTCCAATATGTTCCCCACTCATGGAGTCATGGTCAATTTATTTTAACATGGTTGTTCCATTTGTCCTCCTGCAATCAATATAAAATATTATGTTTTCATACAAGTTTCAAGTCAAATAGTTGGCTAGATCAAATCATATGTCTGCCCAATAGTCATAATAATTAATTACAATTGTCAAATTCGAAATTCGGAATTGCTATAAATGGAAAAAAAGTTCCATATTCGAATTTACTTAAAACAAAATAATTTCCAACAAATTTTAAATCTCAAAAATACTTTATTTTTGGGGATGTCACATCCTTTCCCCGTTCAATAAAACATTGTCCTCAGTGTTCGTTCCTTTCTTGAAACAAGATTGGATTATATTTCTGCAAATCTCCCTCCAACTCCCAAGTGGCCTCCTCAGGACTAGAGTGCTTCCATTGCACCTTTACCTGAGCGACTGCTCTGTTCCGATGTGTTATTTCTCTCCAGTCCAGAATACACAGGGGTTCCACTTGGAACTCGCCTCCAGGTTCCACTTGCACCCAGTTCCAATCAATAATGTGAGTAGGTTCATGAACATACTTTTGCAACAAAGAAACATGAAACACATTATGAATTCTTAAAATAGTTGGAAGTGCAAGTTGGTATGCTACGGGTCTAATTCGAGTTAGTATCTCGAAGGGCCCACAAAACCCCGGTGCCATCTTGGCACAGTTTCCTAACTTCAACAAGTATTTTTAGGCTTTGACCTTCAAATAAACATGGTCTCCCACTTGAAATTCCAAGTGTCTCCTTTTCTGATTTGCATAGATCTTATGTTTGTCCTATGCTTCTTTTAAGTTTTGTTGTACCTTCCTTACCATGTTCTCCATTTCTTGGAGCATCTCTAGTCCAACCATGAGTCTGTCTACTGGGTTATCCCAGCTAATTGGAGTCGTACACTTTATGTCGTACAATACCTCAAAAGGGCTTAACTTAGCCGATGTTTGGTACCCATTGTTATATGCAAATTATACTAAGTGTAGATAGTCTTCCCACTTGTTTGGTTTTGTTCTTACGTACATGTGGAGCATATCCTCTACGATTTGGTTTGTTCTTTCGGTCTGTCCATCCGTTTGTGGGTGATAACTCGTACTTAAATTCAAATTAGTATTTATCCCTGCAAACAATTCCTTCCAAAAAGCTGATGTGAATTTTACGTCTCTATCTGAAATCACCATTTTAGGAATACCATGCAGTCTAAAAATTTCTTTCATAAATATTTCACCAATGTTCATAGCTTTAAAAGAAGACTTTATAGGAATAAAGTGTGTGGACTTAATGAGTTTATCAATTACAACTATAATAGAATCATTATGTTTCTGATTTTTTAGAAAACCTATTATAAAGTCCAGCGATATGGTCTCCCATTTCCATTCTGGTACCGGTAATGGTTGTAATAGGCCAGTTGGATGCTGGTGTTTGGCCTTAACCTGCTGACAATATTGGCACCTAGCCAAGTATTCTATTGTTTTTCCCTTCATATTAGGCCAGTAAAATAGTCTTATAAGTGTCATTATCGTTTTCTGGTATCCTAGATGGCCAGAATACAGTTTCTTATGCACTTCGTCCAAGACTATTAACTTTAATTCTGTTGAATCTGGTATGTAAAGTCTATTTTTAAATCATAGTAGTTCCTCCTTGTTGATACTTAGATTTAGTTTCTCTGAGTTTGTTTTATTGTTTTGTAATTTTGTCATTATCTTAGTGTAATTTTCGTTGTTAATACGTGTTGTCCTTATTCTTTGTTCCAGATCACTATCTTCCCTCCTAATACTTATTTCAAATAACCCATGGACTCTTTTACTTAGAGTGTCTGCTACCTTATTTTCCTTACCCTTGATATGTCTAACTTCGAAGTCGAATTTTCTCAAGAATGCTAGCCATCTTGCCTGTCGTGCGTCAAGATCTAGTTGGCTAAATAGATATTTCACGCTGCTATTATCCGTGAATAGTAGAAATTTTCTACCAATTATGTAATGTCGCCACATTTCTAAGGTGTGTATTACCGCTACCAATTCCAAGTCATGAGTAACATAATTTCGTTCATGTTCTTTTAATTTTCAGGACTCATAACAAATCACGTGTCCTTCCCGAGTTAGGAAACCACCTAGTCCTTCTTTACTTGCATCAACACATATGGTAAAACCTTTATCTGGGTCTACTACCTTCAATATGGGTGCCATTGTCAATAATTCCTTCATCTTGTTAAAATTGTCTTGACATTTCTCTGACCAGTTAAACTTGGTCCCTTTTTTTTGTAATGACGTGATAGGGTAAGCTATTTTGGAAAATCCTTTTATGAATCTGTGATAGTATCCGATGATTCCCATGAATGACCGAATGTCTGTTACATCCTTAGGTACCGGCCATTCTATAATGGCTCTTACATTCTCAGGGTAAACTGCAATGCCTTATGGAGATATTATGTGTCCTAGGTACTGTATCTTCTTCTGGTAAAAATTGGAATTATCGAATTTAGCATACAGTTGGTGCTTCCTTAAAGTTTTTGAATGATTCTTAAGTGTTCTTCATGTTCTTCCTCCATTTTAGAATACAACAGAATATCGTCGATAAATACTCGTACAAATTTGTCTAAGTATTGACTGAAAATAATGTTCATCATGCACATAAATGTGGTTGGTGCGTTAGTGAGTCCGAAAGGTATGAATACAAATGCATAGTGTCCATATCTTGTTTGAAAGGATGTTTTGCTTATGTCCTAGTGTTTTATCCTGACTTGATGGTAATCGGATCGTAAATCCAATTTTGAAAAGATTTTTGCCCTGTCTACTTGATCGAACAAGTCATTTATCCTAGGTAAGGGGTACTTGTTCTTAATAGTCATTTTATTCAATTGTCTATAGTTGATACATAGTCTTAGAGTACCATCTTTCCTTTTCACAAAGAGGACCGGTGGTCCCCATGGTGAAACATTGGGTTTGATATACTTTTTGTCCAACAATTCTTGTAGTTGTATCTTTAGTTCTATCAATTCAAGTAAACTCATTCGGTAAGGTGCTTTTGAGATAGGGACTGATCCAGATAGTAGGTCTATCAAGAAGTCCATTTCCCTTCTTGGAGGTAATTTTGGTATCTCATCAGCAAACATGTCTCTAAACTCACATAGGACAACAAAATCTTCTAGTTTTGGCTTATCTTCTTTTTGTAACAGATTCGTTATTTGGATGGCGTAAACTTGACACCCCTTTCTCATACATTTCTTGAATTGCATTTCTGTGACTTGTCTAGCTGATATTGGTTTCAGTATACCTTGGGTTGTTCTAGTAGTATCACAATCATCTTTATAGTTAAGTGTCTTTGTATAACAATCTAAAAATGCTTTGTTCCTTTCCAACCAATCCATTCTGATTATCATATAATAGGATAGTAGTGGTAGAATATTCATATTTGTTTTTATGTTTTGACCATCTAATTTAAATTCAAAATCAGAAACAAAGTCAACCAGTTTCCTTTTAGTTCATGTTCCTAACTGTACCAACCATGATTTTGCGTGTTTCATCCTCTTAAGTTTATTTGTCTCTACTACTTCAGGAGTGATATAACTTAACGTAGCTCCAAGATCAATTAAAACAAAAATTTGGGTTTTATTGATTTTACCTTCAATTTCCACCACAAAGGACTGGTGGTTAGCTTTTCGATCGTCAGTGGATGCATTAATCCGATGTAGGCATCTGCCTACATCACCCACCATCGAATCTTCCTATAAATTATGAACATCAGTTCTGTTTTTCGTGCTTAAACATGGGTTGTTCCTCCTAAGATGAGGTTCCCCACATTCCCAACACTTTAATGGTTCCCGAGGATTATCCTCGAATTTGTTTGTTCCCAGATTTACTATTTTACCGCCTCCTTGTGTGCTTGGATGGTTTGTGTGAAAATATTTTCTCAGGAAGCTTTTTGTTATGTTCCGATAGGGAGATGGCTAGTATCCCTTCTTTCGTTGATTCATCTGTTCTTGTTTCTTATCCTTCTAGGCTTTGGGAAACTCTGCCCATTATTTCTATTGATCGTAGCACATTTGTGCTTTCCTGAACACTTCACTCCATGATTTGGGGTTGTCAAATTCAATTTTGTCCCTATAGGACTGTGGTAAACAACTTAAGAAGGAATGGATTGTTACCTTATCTTCTCGGATGTAAGGTACGAACCTTAATAGTTCTAGGAATTTATTTATAAGGTCTTCCATTGTCATTTGTCCAAGTCTTATTTCATAAAATTCTTTTGTTTACCTTTCGTAGTAGATTTTAGAAAGGTATTGTTTCTTGAAATACTTCTTAAACTCGGACCATTCCAATTTTTTCTCCTTTAGGCCCTTGGCCAATTTCAGGGCTTGCCACCAAATGTTGGCCTTCCCTTTCAGATTGTAGATGGCCATTCTGACCTTCATATTATTGGAGTAGTTGTAGATCTAGATGTATTTATTGATGTCTAGCAACCGTGCCTTAACTTCTTCCCCTGTCTTGGATTCTCCATTGAAGGTAGCTGGTTTGATATTTTTAAATTCTACTTCAAGGTGGTGTACTTGTTTCCTTTTTCTATCTGTTTTAGTTTTCTCTTCAGCTGAAGGTGTACCTTCAGGCAAACTATCTCCTTTTTCTATTTCCAGTCGTGAGTTCTTGGAAGCTCTCTTGTTGAATTCTTCGTCATTATTATCATCCTTCGGTATTTTCTTGGTCAGTATATTGCATAGTAGGACTTCGTTTATCTCTTGATGTTCCTATTGTGATTTCTTCAGTTTCTCATTGTCCGCTCTGAAAATCTGCAGTTCAACAATAAGATTCCTCATTGTTTCCAACACTTCCGTGGGTGAGCTTCTGTCACTGTTCTGTCTTGGATCTCCAGGAGGTCTATGCTCCAGATTTCCTTCCATCCTATTTCTGCATCGTTCTAAGCTGCCATAATTAACACAAAATAGAAAACGATTTATGTCTATAACAACAAGGTTTATTAGTTTTGCATAAATCACAATATATACTTAATCGACTAATGTGGCCCTGTTCAGGACCAGTGTTGTAACTTTCTCTCTGATACCATATGTACTGAACCTCATAATACCATACAAAAAAAAAATTTTGTTTACACAGTTTACTGGGTAGAAAGGAATCCAATATATATAAGAATTCTACTATACAACTCTGATATAGAAATTTATCATAGAATTCATTTTACTATATAACTCCTAAATTCCCCTTACCCCATGTTGTTCAAAGTATGTCATCATGTCTTACCTTGAGTGGGAAGGTTATAATGGAAATCCCTAAGGCTTTAGCGAAAAAAAATTAAAACCTTTAGGCATAGGGACTAAAATATTAAAGTAAACTTTACGTAATCCATACTATACTCACCCTATTTGGCATAAGGTCTCCATACTATACTCATGCCCAAGTGTTCTTGGAATTTTTCTCCTCGGGAGATCTCTTTCGTTCCTACCAACTTGGCCAAGGGTCAGGTTAAGGACCAATGACTGTCACAAGCCTCCAGGTTCTGGTCATTTAAAGGCTCATAACTTGAATACTGGTAGAATTGAAATCTTGATGTCATGTCACTAGTGGTCCTACAAAAACAAGAATCGAACCACTACCTAAGACCTATCGTAGGGGGTATGGAAGCGACATTCCTCAAATGGGAAAGGAATTCCCTGTCAGGGTATTAAAATCTCTGCAACCATCATTAAGGAAGTCTACTGGTCATACTGAAATCACTTGGATCTATAGTCGAAGTGTCACACCGACCTTTCCCTTGTCACGTGGCTCACCTATCCTTAACACTATCCATAATTAATTCGAGGTGACAAGGCATCGTTTAGGTTTTGAGAGGGTGCAGATTTTGCCATTCCGAGTTCTTTATTTTCTTTTGAAGAGGCTCTGTGTGTCGAGGGGGTTTAGAGGTGATGATTGTGGCCCTGGTGGTTGCCTCCATCCGGTTGCAGACAACATGTCTTACATTCTGGGTAAGTTCTTCTGTAAACTTGAAACATTAATACCGTGGTTATTTCAACAGGAATATTATAATTTTTTTGGAACAGTTTCTCCATGCCAAGTTATCATTTTGTGTTCTCCCTCATTTTCTTCCTGTTGAATTCTTATTTTGTTAAACTTCCTTTCATTACATTCGAATCCATCCTTAAACCTGTTGCAATGGCCTTTTCCTTGAGGTTGTCAATGATTCTCTTCTATTTACTGCGAAGGACAGTTAGCCCTACCTATCCAGGTTTGAGATATAGGGTTTTGTAACTCTTTGTTGTGAACTATAATTCATATCTGAGTATTTGTGAATCTGAGGGAAGTATTTATTCCGGGGTTAATTACCAAAATCTTGGCTGGATCATTCTCTGGGTTTAATTTATTGACCTAAGTGGTTATGTTAAAAATGGGTTCAGGTAGACCAGACTCACAATAAGGGTACTCTTGGTTTGAATGGGTGGATTAAGCTCTATTCTGCCTAAAAATATACATTCATATTGTTCACCTACACAATGAAATTCCAATTTGGTCGATTACTGTATTTCCATTATTAAAGAATATTGTGTAAAGAATTTTATTTTACTATAGCTATATTATTCATTTTTAGAGATGAAACATATCATTAATGATGGGCCTTGTTTTGATGGGAGGGTACCCATCAGTATGTATTGTCTCCTTCACCCATGGCCCTGTACGACTATCCATATGGAAAACTTCAAGGAAAGGATCATGTGCCGCGAGTTCAGAAGTTAAGTAAAGTGTTGGTATGATGTATTTATAGACATTTGCACTTAAATCGTGTTCTTCTTACATTGTCTTTGTATAAGATTTTACTAATCATCGTATATGGTGGTTTCCTCCAGGTTTCCATCTATCTGAAGGTATTGGTTACTCACCTGCGTACTCGACGTAAAAATGTATACGAGTTCACTTCAGTAACCCTTTAGGAGTTAGAATTGTCTGTGTTGCAACTCATATGTAGTCAACAACATCGTTTCCCTTAGTTTTCCTATAGGCTTGGGAAGGGAAAGAATTTCCAAAGTAACTTAAACCTTCGGGCTACAATTATTATAATACAATAATTTATGTACATGTTTTTTTCTCAATTTTTTATTCAAAGTAAATGATTGTTTTAATCATTCACCATGCGGATCTCACCCTACCCTGAAATCTGATTACCGGGGCTATCTTGTTTGGAATGCTGGTGTGAGTTATAATAGACCATATCGTTTTGTTTCCTTTCGACCTTTCCTATGTTTAATGTAAATATTCCCTACTGGAAAGGAAATGAAAATATTCGTTTGGACTCAACATGAATAGACATAATGATTTGGATTATACTATGTAATTCTATCTTTATTCTAGAACACTATATATATACATGCTTGTGAATCGTTTAATGTTTATGCTATGTTGTATTTGCCTAATTCCAAACCATCCACTGTCATGATCTTCGAGTGAACAGTTTCACATATGTGCTCATATTTAATGGGTTTTTTGTAATTTACTCCATATTGTGTATATTCCTTCAATTGGGGTCCTTTTTATTCTATACGAAAGGAATAGAAAGATTACAAGTTCTATTAGCCTGTGATTTATGTTCGTTGTAATTCATCTTTGAGTTCTCATTCTTATGGAGTAATTTACTATTGTATTATCTTATAATGGAACCGCAAATTATTCAATTTAATTTGGTACTGTAATAAATTTTATAGAGGTTTTTTCAAGACCTTTCGATTTAGAGGTTCCTTTATACGAGAGGCAGTTGATCTCCTAGTGGAATAGTTGTTTGTTCAAAATCTTGACAGTAAATTTTTGTATAACTGGGATTTCTATTGTAGTCATTAAATCTTTTTCTAACAAAAACTACACACTGTAACTGTATCTATATTCATTACATATCGAGATATAACTTGATGGAAATTATGTGTACAGACTTGCTCAAATTTCCACTTAAGTATAGATAGGTTTTCTTACTATTTCGACTACAGAAGTAAAAGTACGTATGTGATTAGATCTAATTCTTCCTAGCTCATTCACACATAAATAGTTCTATCTAGAATTTCAATTACAGGGATAAGCTAACACTTGTAGGTAGATCTGTTCTCTCTTCAAGTTCATTTGTATTTAAATACTTCTGCCCAATAATTTTAACCACAAAATTAGACATACACCAAATCTTTCATGTTAGTTTGCATAGATCATTCTGCCTAGAATTCTAGTCCAAAATGCCCCATTCCAGAAAATTTGGTCTTTGATTATAAACTCCATACAATAAACAGATTTCCTACATGGGAATTATTTTAGCTTAACCCAAACAGAGCATCATATCGGATATACAAAATCATTCAAAACAAATAAGGGTAAGAATTAACATATCTGAATCCAATCCATGGAAAGACAAAGGCAACAACCATGTTCCTCCCAACCGTAGAATAGTGCAGTCAAAATCACTTTCCTGATTCACCCCCTAGCATGACCATGAATCTATGAGGGAGAACTTGGAAGACTCCTCCTCAACAATGTCCTTCAACTCTAGCAGATTCCTCTTGCCTCACACTTGATCAGTAGTGTTCATAACAACAAGAAAAAAATTCAATAGTCTCATTTTCCCCAGCATACTCGACAACATCTTGCCTCCTCACAAATGATATTTAACAAAAGAATGTTTTTTCCTAGGTCTTTCTTCCCCCCTTGGGAATTTTTGCAACTTCTAAATCCCTCATTTTCAGGGGCTACCCATGGCCAAATCTTTGATTTTCCACTTGTAATATTCAGCGCAGAGGTAGGTCGAACATGTTCCCCACTCATGGAGTCATGGCCAACTGATTTTAACATGGTTGTTCCATTTGTCCTCCTGTAATCAATATAAAATATTATGTTTTCATACAAGTGTCAAGTCAAATAGTTGGTTGGGTCAAATCAGATCTTTACCCAACAGTCATAATAATTAATTATAATTGTCAAATTCGAAATATAAAATTTCCATAAATGACAAAAAATTTCCAAATTCAAATTTACTAAAAAGAGAATAATTTCAAACAAATTTTAAATATCAAAAATATTTTATTTTTGGGGATGTCACATCATGAAAGTATCAACACTTTCATTATCCTTCATCTTCATATTTTTGAAATCCCTTCTCAAGTTCTGCAACTTGACTGTCTTCACCTTGGACACACCTTGATAATACGCTTCAAGAATGTCCCAAGCCATATTCGAAGATGCAACACTAGAAATATTCGTAAAAATGGATTTATTTAATCCTTGCTGGATTAATCCAAGAGCCTTGTTATCCTTCTTCTTGTTTTCCTTTAGAAAAACACAATCAACATTAGAGAGAGCAAACTCTCCCGCTACATCAGTTGGCTCAGCATAACCATCAATAACATAGGTCCATAAATCTTGAGAACGTAAAATCGTCCTCATTCGAATATACCAAGAGTCATATGACTATTTCTCAGTACATGAACCTGAACCTAAACATGAGAAGAGCTACTACCAGACGCAACCATTGATAAAACAATTGAAAGAAACCAAATAAACATTCACACAAAAAAATAAGACGGTAAAATCGGGCACCAACATGAACAATCTGCAATAAACTAAGCACTTGGAGGATGGGTTGCAGGCTCTGATACCAAATGTGGAAAATGGAGGTTGATCGTGGANAAAAAAAAAAAAAAACACAACGCTGATTTTCGAATCGCGAAATGTGAACGAGCTATGGGCCCAACACTTTGGGTTTCGACGTTTGGTAAAACAAAAGAAATCCATGCACATTTAACAAGCAAGTCCCGAATGCGAAAGAAGGCTTATTGGAATTCAGGGTTCGACATTTAAAAATACCCAACGCATATACAAAAAAAAACTAGAAGTGAGGAATTGCGAAAAACGTGAATAAGCTTTGGGCCCATCACTTCGGGCTTGGGGTTTTTAGACTAAAGAACTCCACACACTTTTAAACAAGTAAACTCTGAATAAATGTGGGACCAGGTTCACAATCGGTATAACCAAATAATTACTGCATTTACTCAAATTGAAAGCAATATAACTAATTCGATCAAGGAATGAAATGAGTTTACAAACTCAATAATATATATATATATATATATATATATATATATATATATATA
>ML777146.1:706555-721615 GCA_009831015.1 Picea engelmannii
AATACCTCTGAATGCACAATAGCGAATTCGATTCAAAAATGTTTTCAATATCTAAGGATTACAATTCATTTTTGGTATTTAAACACAAAAAATTGCCCTTTCGATCTTCTAAAGTATTTAATCAAGGCGGTGATGGTATCTGGTTGCCTTCAAAGGTTAAGGCGGCCACAATTTAAGCATTGTAAAACAAAATTAGTGATCGGTGCTTAAACCTCGAGTCTTGAAGGGTCAAGATGGCCACCAATGCATCGTTTACACAGAGGCAGTGAAATGATTACATACTGACAAAATTGATGCGGTTTTACTGTTGTCGAATGGGATGTCCAAGGTAACATATGGTAGGGATGCCATGATATATTTTCCATTTGGTTGTTTGTATTCCATAATAACAAATGTAGTCCGGCTAGAAGCTAAGACAATTTAATCAGTTTTGTATGGATTTGGTCTGCCTGTTCACCGCCTTGAATTCCAAAGTAACTGTGATTATATTATTATCTCTCTTGCTAAATAATATCGTACTTGGAAAATTGGACACTCACTACAACTAAGTCAATCACATGGAGAAATAACATTCCTTACCTTCCTCTTTGCATAAGACAAACAATCAACAATTTGTCGCCTCCTTAGCAGTAGGATCAAGCGCTAGTCTCACTGCAGCTCCAGGATCATACCTGGCAACATGTCCTATGTTTTCCCCCTTTGCACAAGCTTATTCATGGTGGTGACTACTACTTTCAGGAGGTGGCTACATGGACTAGATACTTTCTGTATGTTTTGTATGAATTTCTTTACCAATGACCTTCACAAGGAAGTAACAATATAATGACAAGTATTCTAATCATATTGATGACTTTATTTATGAATAACATGAATATTGTCTACTTACCTACTTTTGTATTACTTAACTATCACTGACTTCCATGGTTGAGTTATTACCATTGCATCTTGTAAAGAAGGGCAGTTTTTTGCAGAATGGTATGAGGCTCTTTATCCATCATTAGCCTATGTTGCAAAGTCTGAATTTCATAATACAAGAAGTATCTATCAATGGTGGTAGGCTCTCCGTGGTAGCTTCAATGGAGAACTCGTCTAAGACATGAGCCGTTTTGACCATAAGCCCACCTGTCTTCATTTTCCAGCGACACTTGTTTTTCATTTTTATTTTTGAGTGACACTTTTTTACATGTGTTATGTTTTTAAAATTGATATAATGTTTTTTTTTTTTTTTTAAATTGATATAAAAGTTTTTTTTTTCTTTAAAGATTTTATAAAAGTAAAAAAAATCATTTAACATATTCAACAGGTACATTTGTTAGGATTTGGGGACTGGTACAACTAATTCCCATTCAACGGGTACATTTGTTAGGATTGGGGATTGGTAGAACTAATTCCCTTGGGTTCCTTTCACTACCATCCTCATGCCTTCTAGGTCATTGATTGTGCAGATTCTTCTTCCCATATCTGAAATTAGCCATATCCTCATATCAGAAATTGACCATATCAACAGTTGGTAATCATCGTGATGGAAAGCCTTGTGCCGAAGAGCTCCTCCTATAGAGGGGATGAAAGATGTTGGTTTGTTAGGTATCTATCTATGCTTCCTATATTTCTTCCTTCCCTTTTCAATTGGAATAACAATATATATGAATAGCTTTAACGCTACATTAATGAAGGGATTGGAGCGAGAAGTCCTTGTATGTTGTTTTAGATTGTGATTGTGAATAGAGTAATTATTATGTATTTATAGCTTTTGCTAGATTGTGCTTGTTCACTTTTTTACTATGTTGTATGGAAGCTACTCCTTCATTGATTAACATCAAGACTAGATTATGAATAGTTCTTTTGGTTATATACACAAAATTATTTTGATTACGTTGTTATATTCATGCTCTTGTTATTATACTCATGGGTTTATGACGCTGATGAGATTAGGGTTCGTATTCTCAACGAGCATTAAAACATAATTGGAGAAATACCTACAACGTATTGTCAAGGTTGTTATTTAGAAGGAAAGGGATATCTGCAACTAGATCCTAGTGCGTATACTCTATAGTTTATATCACTGTAGTGTGTTCTTAAGAAAAACTTAGGGGATGCGATGTGTTCAGGACACCCATGTTTTGGTTTGGGTGCTGATGAGAATTTGCATGCAAGTATTTGTTTTTATGCATTTTCTTCATGTACACTTTATGAGCTCTCACTGTTATTTTTCTTTGCAATGATGTAAAAAGATGGTAACGAATGATTTTCCTATAATTCCACGGTGAATTATATGGAGTTGGATTAAGTATTCAAATGGTTCACGAATTTTCGAAGATCTTCCATCACATGGGGACCCATTTTACGTCAATGTCATCCACATACCTCACCCACCAATCTAGTTGTAAGTTGAGCGAGTCAAGTTATTTTTTCTCCAAGTTATCCATAAATAAGTTGGTCTTGCCACTCTGAATGTTTTCTCATAATGCTCACCTTGGAAGAAAATAAAGTGTATTTTAGGTATTTATTGTCTTCAAGGCTATCATTGCCTCATTTATAAGAATCATGGGAATAGTCAGACCATGTCAAATCTCTAGAGGATATCATCAATTTTAATATTTGTGCCTTTGATTCAAGTTTTTTTTTCCGAGGTTATCCATAAACATGTTGTCCTTGACCCTCCACATGTTTTCTTATAATGCTCACATTTGCTCTAAACTCTGCATTTCTTATGAAAATTATTTACAAACCGAGTGCCCAATAAAACCAATACCACTAGGAACTAAAATAAAGGCAAGACAACAAGTTTACCTAAGAGTTGAGGTAGTATTTATGACACCTTGTTGTATGCAATATTTTGATGCATGAGGAAGCTCAGAGTCTCCAAGGGCATATTCATACTCCTTCAATTCTAATTAGAGCTAAGAAATAATCAGATTCTTTCTTACCACTATAACAACAAACATATCATTGACTCAGAGGAGTATAACCAAAATTAGTGAAGCAGCTATCACCATGCCTGTAATTGTATCATAAGGTAGGGTGTAAAGTGAACTCATCCTCAGAGTGCCCTTTATAGTCAAGCTCAATATTGATATAGATATTTATCTGCCCAAATTAATTTATTAACCAAAGGTATGGTGTGATTTGTCTTCCATAATGGGAATTTAAATGTTAGCATAACATCAACATCATGGACGCGTGAGATCTATTTTACGTATGTGATAGAACTAGAGTTCTTTTGATATATTCATGTTCAGGATTTTATTAGAGCCTTCAACATGGCCATTTTCCCCATTTGAAACCTTGCAATTCAACTTATATACTACATGTTATGCCTGCATCAACAACCTATAGTCTCCTTGTTTGCTTCAATTAGATTGGTATTCAATGTGATGAGTGATCACTATTAGTTTTTTCATTTTGTATATCTTTGATGAGAATATCCACCAAATCCATTTCCCGTGATCTTTGAGGCATGTTCTATTGATGGTGGAAAGGAATTGCTAGCTTGACATAAGGAGGGAGAAGAGGACAATGAAACCAATCGAAGGTAGGTTGGTTTAGATTCACGAGTGTGTGAAAACACCTAGTGTGTGTGTGTGAAAATTATTTGTGTGGGAAATGGGAAAAGATGCTTCTATATGCTATACGGGGAGATGGATATGTGACTAGAAGGATATAGTGGGTTATCGGGTGATTCTAACAGTTAAGGTACATTTATACCTACTTCTCGTCATTGATGCAAGCTTCTCTTATTGGATAGAGTGACTTACTGGAATGAAAGGATAGAATTATTGACTAGATAAGATTTATTGATTGGGTTTTTTGAAGAAGGTAAAGTTGCACCTCACTCAAACTTGACTCGCTACCACTCAAGCAAGCTCAACAAAGGCCCTCGGTTAAACTATAGTTGGATATTTTCATTTTACTGGAATAGGCAAGGAAACCAAACGAAGCACCAAATGAAGCACCACAATTACGATCAATATATTCTAATTTGATCTAAATGGGTAGGGAATAAAAGATTAATCAGAGAAAGAATTGATGCAACACACCACAAAACACATTGATGTGTTCTGGATATTAATGTAAAACATATAGTTACAATATGGTTACAAATATGTTACAAAGGTTTACCAACTCTTCTAATGGTAAACAAATTAATTAACTACAAATGTAACTAATTAATTTTCCTTAACAACCCCCCTTAATTACATCCGGTAAAAGTATCGATATCACGATCTTCCCATCCTAAATCATAACTTGGAACTCCCCCTTAAACATAACTTGGTCCCAACCAACTCTGATATTAATCCATCTCAAATGCCCCTCTTGTTAATCGAAGATTGAAATTCTTTGATTCACCATCAAGCTTAGATACAAGTACACCTACTAACACCTTCATACCTACCCAATGGTTCATTCCACATCTTGATGTATCATCGCTCCCATGTCTAGTGCTTCAAGTTGCTCGAAACCCAAGATACACACTACATGATCACATGCTAACCTATGTAGGTTTGTCTCCAGTAGGGCTTACTCAACATTTGGGGAATACAACATTCCTATGGCAAGGTTTCCAAGTTCTTACAACTCTAAGAAAAAAATTAGAACAAAAAACTTACTGGAATGTCTACTTGGGTGTCGAGTACAACTAAACATACACCCCTTAAATTAAAACATTTCATTTGTTCTTATATTTACTAGTGAATTAAAAAACCAAAATTTACCTTCATTTTTTCTCTTGAATTTACCTTCCTCTTGGATTTCCATATTCTCTATTCATTTGTTAGAATAGCTAATTCAAACAGAATAAAAACTCCTTCATATTGAAGTCGGGAATACAAATATTATCAAAAATAAGTCCAAATATTTTAGTAACACTTCCAAACCAGATATTATCAATAATAAGTCCAACTATTTTAGTAACACTTCCAAACCATTAAATCAGTTTTTCGTGATTACAAAGAAAATAAAACTATCTAAAAAATTGTTTTTCCCTTCTTTGTAAATGCTTCAATTAACACTTGCTTCCTTTAAAAATCAAACACTTTCTTTTTAAAATGTCTCATTTAAAATTAAAATAAAATATTTTTCCACCTTATTTTTATATGATACCTTATCTCCACACACTTGATCTTTTTAAAAACAAAAAATATCTATGTTTTCGCCTCAACCTTTAAACAAATATATATATATATATATATAAACTGGACTAAATTTTTATAAAAATAAATTATCTAGGTGGACATTTCAAAATTCTAACAGTATCAAATTCGAATAGGATTTATCCCATTACCAAATTCAATATCTTTAGCGGACAAAACCTACCTCGGCTCCTATGCACAATGTTCCTGGAAGAACAAACATTTGCGTCTCTTTTATTAAACCCGGGTTCCACGGAAGTGGGCTCTCAAACCTCTGCGAAATCACGAATGACCATCTTGGGGACTTTGATGCTCTTCCTCTCTGTGTTTTAACTCTACACGGGTCACATAGAAAAATTCTTCTAGCACAAAACACTGACTATTCTTCACATTGACTGATGTTCCTCTCTTATACAACGACAATTTCAAGGTTGATTCCTCTTTTCTCGACGGGAGCGACTTCGATATCGCTCAGTCTATGGCCCTCCAGTGATGGAGAAAGGCCTTTGATATCATGCAAAAGATTAAGAAGAAACAAAATCGATGCAACACAACACATTGATGTGTTATCGATATTAATATTAAATGTATAATTACAATATGCTTACAAATACGTTATGGAGGTTTAACAACTCATGTAACGGTAAAAACGCTAATTAACTAGCTATGTAACTAATTCATTTTAATTAAAATAGGGGACCAACACTTGGACTGGCTAGATCCTCCTCCACGAAGGGAATTCCTCCTCCAGAACGGCCGAAATATCTTGATAAACACACTAATTAACTACCAATGTAACTAATTCATTTTAATTAAAACAGGGCACCAACACTTGGACTGGCTAGATCCTCCTCCACGAAGGGAATTCCTCGTCCAGAACAGCCGAAATATCTTGATTGTCTAGGCGTGGAATAACTACTCCCTATTGACCAAATCAAAACACCCCACCTCACTCGGGCCGATTCCATTGGAAAGGAGTCATTCTAATTTTGACCTCATTGATCAACCATTCGTTATCAGCCTTACCTTCTCGAGAAGGGATTTGTACTCAGACTTACCTTATTAATCAAGGAGTCAAAATATAGGGAAAATGATTGAATGCAAAGGGGCTATCCTTAGCATTTGTTTCCTTACTACCATTTTTTTCCTTACTATTAGATATTTTTTTTATGCAACTTTGTTTCATGGATAGATTGATTTGACTCTCAGTCCGGGTGGGTGGATATACAACTGGGTTAGCTTTATTGGAAAACCAACTTAGTAGATTTGGGAGATCACCTTTTCCTTTTTCTTTTCTTTTCGATTAGAAGATAAATATTAGTGTATCCTCTAGTAAATCGGCTAACTTTCGAGATGATAAACCCTCTCGAGTAAGAAACCAACTAGATGGTCACTTACCATATTTATATGGCCAATCAATCTAATATATATGCTTAGTGAGTATATATGCTCAGTTGAGGAAAGTTATGGTCATTGACCCTATATGATCAATTGTTAGATTCTATTATCTTTTTGGCATTTCTTATGAATATCTCTCCTTCTTAGCTTATCTTCTTGTCTAGCTTTTCATAATTCAAAGTGGTCAATAAAACAATACGATCAATGAAAAGTAGTTAATTCTTGTCTTTTATTTTCTAGCAGGAGAGGAAAGGTGGAGATGGAACTAGATGTATAGATGTATTGATTGGTATTGGGATTTGTAAGCGTAAGGCCTTGTGGGGATGATAAAGGTAATTGAATATGTCATGAGGTCGGGGATAGATTTATTGGGATTGGTGTGGAAATGAGAAAGTATTTTCTTTTCATTTCGAGTAACAATGATCAAGATGTTCTGTGTATTTATTTTTGGATCAGTCAATAAATCACCTTCGGTAGATCACCTATAACCATAAACCTTAACCCTTTCCTATCACAAGATATAATAATATATCCCTCAACCATACTATACATTCCATCCCTCTTTCTACTTGTCCAATCAGTCCATCCTCCCAACCTTTACACTAGTAAAGGATGTCCACCCTTCTTCCCACTATAGGTCTAGGGATGGATTGAAGCGAAATTGGTTCTAGTGTAATCCTCCTAGCGTAATCTTCGGGCCTCCTTTACATTTTGTATACTGCCCCTTTTAGAATCATTATTGACTGCCCCTCCTTTTGCAAATTTGAAGTCCCTGTCGAGAAATTCAATTTCTTAAATTGCTTGACATTAAATTATCAACCAGAGAGCTTGAAATCTTGTGAGACACTGGAAAGATATATGGAAGATTACGCCAATAATCCTAAGCTAAGCAATCTGAATAGAGTAAAGAAATTTTAATAGTATGATCACAGTGATGATCTTAATCACTCCTTAATATTTAACCCTTAGTTCCACATATTTTATCATTCTAATTCCATGGCCCACAGATTTCACCATTTGGTTTTGTCAGTCAATGATTGGGTGATTAAACTTTAATGTCCCAAATGGAACCACTGGACTGAAATAACTCACACAACTAAAATAAATTCCCCTTAGTCCCATAGGTTTTACAATTCGGGTTCTATAGCACAACTAAAATAAATGAAATCACACAACTAAAATAAAATTAATTGGGTAGCGTATACTAGAGAGAGGGGGTGCTTCCTCTCTTGGCATATACTACCAAGGAAGACTACAATAGAGAACTCTTGATGTGCAACAAGACGCGCTTTATTCCAACATCAAAATAATTACAATGATCCTTCTCTTCAATATGAAACTCTATGCTCTCACTCCTTAACTTCTGAACTATGAAGCTATGATATTCTCTGATATTTATACATATCGAGATGAAATCAGATCCTAAACAACTCGATCTCATAACCAAAAAATCCTATATCCTAAACATGTATATCTCCCCCACCAAATCTTTTATTTGAACTAAGATAATTTGAATAGGATAATAAAAAATATTTCATGGGATCCATATGTCAAAATTCATGGGTATGAGCAACTTGGTCAGAACCACTTAGCCTTAGAATTTTGAGCTAGAATGACTAGTCTTTTGAAATATCGACCATACACTCCTTGTTTTGTACGTTTTGTATATTTTTCTCGTGATTCACATAAATATCCCCATTCTACGCAAAACCCACATTTTATATTTATGAGATTCATTTTCATATGGTCATACATGATGTAGAGATTTTGATTATCAAAACTGCCAATCAGCTCCAAAATTGTGAACATTTTGCAAAAGTATCAACAACTACAGACTTTCACAAGTAAGTTAGGAAACACAATATCTACTCTAACTAATCATCTAAACATGGGAAATTTACCATTTTATATACATATGTCATTTGATTGTAGTGTAGACTGAAAATGGACAATTACAGGAATATAGTTAATGAAGTGAACAAAGATGGAAGGGAAAAGTAGGTGAAATAATGGTTGATGGCATCATAAAACATGGCAATTATGAATCCCAACATCTCCCCCACACTTAAGTCATTGCATTTCCTCATGAAACAGATATACATAGGAAGTAGTGTCAAGTGGAAATAATTTGTTTAGCTTCTAAGGTCATGAATGCTATAGAGAAATGGATGCTGATGGATGGTAAATAAAATAGGAATTGTGCAGATGAAGTGTAAGGAAGTGAATACATAAAGCTTATAAGAGTTTTCTCGTGCAGGAATTTCCAAGTTACATAACTACCTAGAGAAATAAATTGCTTACCCAACTTGACCTCTTTGGATGTATGATGACGATCTAAAGGACATTTGTTGAATTCTGGTTCACTTGATTTGTGTTGATATGAGAGGAAAATACTTTGGTTGCATATTCTGAAAGAAATTTCTCATGCTTTATGAGAATGCTGATTTTTGATGAGACTAAGGAATATTTGATGAGAAATATCAACATGACCTAAAGAACACAAATACAACTGAATACATATTGATGTTGTTGCAGCAAACTATAAGAGCTTACCCAAATCTATTGGTTATTATTGAATTGTAGCTACATAAATGCTTGAAAACTTGAAATTTTTTGAAAATGGATTCCAATAGGTGGATAAGAATCTCATGTTGATTTAAAATCATATCAATGTTAAGATATAGTCTTGAAATGTGTGTAACCATTCAAATCTACAAATTAGCTACAAAAAGATGAAAATTTCAAAAATGTCGAAAATCATGATTGATAGGTGGATAAGCATCTTATAAAGATTTTCAATTGTCTCCAAGTCAAAATTTAGTCTTGGGATGCTTTCAACCACTCAAAACTACAAATCAACCACATAAATTTGGTTGTAGCTTTTACAAACATTTTGACATTTTTTATAAAATCAATTTGAAAAACTGCCGATATATCCGTTTTCATATATTTTCAACAAATTTTGTTCGCATTTAACTCAATTTGTTGCGTGGGGAACAAAACCAATTATTACGGAATTGTTTTATTGATTTTCACAAATGAAGGTGCAAAATTTCCTCTGCAAATAGTCACCTACACGGGGCACACAACTCAACTTTACACATTACTCATTACACATTACTCATTACTCAAAATTTACACATTACTCAACTTTCTACATGGGGCACACAACACGTGTCTCAGAATATTTTATTTCATCCCTTGCAATTTCTATGCCAAAAGTGCCTCTGGGAAAAAAAACAATTGGTTGTAACATCCTAGTTGTAGGTGCAAAAGCACTCGAATTTGAATAATGTTTTTTCCAGAATATGATGGATCAAAGAACAGCTCCCCCACACTCAATACTTTGCATGTCCTCATGCATGTGAAATAGGGGAAAGAGTATCTTTCATGAATGTTTACAAAGATGAGTTGCCATAATTTTGGACAAATTAAACCAATCCTCATATGTAATCAAATTTGCAGCAAGTATGAGATGACTAAACCTTCCATCAGACCTGGGATGGTGTTGAATTTCCTGCTAACCTGTTCAACCATTTCCAAGGGTGTACTACCAATACTTTTCATTATCATGGTAGAGAACCAATAAGGAAGCATTACCTCAACAATTAAACTGATGAACACTTTTGGAGTAAAAAAATTCCGCACTTTGAATTACAACACGGTTGAAAAATTGAAAGCTACAAGAAATGCAAATGATACCAATGTAGCTGAACCAATAGCAAATCTCTTGCCAATGGAAGTAGTAGAGTTTGCAGCTGCATTAAGGAATCAATCCTTTCATGGATCGTGTGATTCATACGGGCCATCTCAACAATTCCACCATCATTGTCATTGATAGGTCCATATCCATCAATGGCCAATCTAGTTGCAATTGTACCGAGCATGCCCAAGGTAGCCATTGCAACACCATACATGGAAGCCAAACTAAAAATGATTACTACAACTGCTAAAATGAAAAAAATAACAAATAGCTTGAGGTGCCCCCATCGACGAAGCCATGGCACGCGTGCTTATAAGTTTCAGTAAATCCTAGATTGTAAATCTGACAAGTAATTAAAATCCACATAAAAATACTTTATTTATGGTTCATATTGAAATTATTTTTTTCTTATTAATATATTTTTAAATGTTACATGTGACAGAGTTGTTCCTCTTCAATTCTCCATTCCTTTGCATTGCTAAGAGCTCCGAATTCTTCTTTTTATTATCCTTTTTCAATTATTAACTCCATTCTTTATTGTAGAGTGATGTGAAGTTACCACCTAACTTCGTCTTTTGAAACATATGCATGCCCAAAATATCTATAACATTATTTTCCTTATCCATTTTCATAGTTCTTTATGCACTACAAAGTGCAGAGTATAGAGATAACACCTCTTCATCCACTTCCCCATTCCTTTGCACGAAATAAGATACATATTGTTCAAGCCTTAACAAGTTTCAAAGGTGTTAATGAAATTCTCTAAGGAATCACACATGGGTTATTGCTAAAGTTTTTATTGAAGTCTTCAATGAAAATATTTTAGTAGCCATTGCCATTAAACAAAAAAATAAAGAAACAAGGGAAATAATCTTAAAGCAGCTAGTCCTTGCTTACTCGGTGGCTTCATAGTGKGTGGCTTCATAATCTGAGAAGAGAAAATGAGGGTGGCTTCATAATATGGTGTGTGGGATTTGTTTGACACATTCATCTGAATGGAATTGTCTTGCTTACTCGGTGGCTTCATAGTGGGTGGCTTCATAATCTGAGAAGAGAAAATGAGGGTGGCTTCATAATATGGTGTGTGGGATTTGTTTATGGAATTGTCTAATAAGAGCAAGYCATCATAAATGGAAGTTCATAAARCCATTATTTTGGAAGACCTTCACAATTAAATATCCATTTAAAATCTAGTTCTTAATCGCAGTTTGATATGTTCAAAACTTTTATGCATTTTTCACCCAAGACCTTCCCAGAATTTAAACAAAAAAAACTAACTCTCTATATGATAATAAATATGTATTATTCAGTACCAAAAAAATACCACAATTTGGAATGTTTGAGGCTCTTCTAGACTCCGATTTGGAATGTTTGAGGCTATGATAGACTCCGTTGACGTTGGGGATCTTTGTATTGATTTTGTTTCCTTTAATGCTTCATTATAGGCGGCAAAATACCTTGATATAGAACTACTTTTTGACTTGACTTGTAATACCATGGCCAACATCATAGCGGACAAATCTGGCAAAGAAGTGTTTGAGTTGTTCAATSTCAGTGGCGTTTTCATTCTAATGGATAAGGAATCTACCACAAATAAATATATATTGGGTTATGTATATGCATGCACATTACACCTATATTATCAACTGTTTTGAAGGTCCATAACATTGTGAATGTACATTACAAATAATTTTTAAAATACTTTAATAACATAGCCTGGTGCACATTAGCTCAGATTCCAAGAATTGGTTTGGATATCGAAGAATCTTCAAAGGCATAAGAAATGAATTAGCGGATGCTACTACATAAACTGGTTTTGGTTTGGGTATCGAAGAATCGTCAAAGGTGTAAGAAAGGAATGAGGGGATGCTACTACATACTTGATACAAACTCTGCTTAAGGTAAAGAGTTGAAGAATTTTTCTGAAACTTTGTTTGAACTTTCTCAAACCTTAATGTCTTGAAATTTAGTTTGTTCATATTACATCAYRTTTGTTAAAAATCCAACTTGAAATAGTCACAACAACGACCAATGAATTTTCTAAAAGTCACAAGTTCGAATTTAACTCACCATTATTCCTATGAAATTAATAAACGATTCCTGCGACAATTTGCGGTGAAATTTTTTTAAGCCAACTATGGAATGTAATATCCTACAATCAATAATTATCATTTACCGAAAAATTGATGTTTCCATCTAAATCAAACCAACTTTAGAAATATTTCTTCGAGAGCTGACATATTTCATGTTATAATCACAAAGAGTATCACAATTTTAATAAATTTAATGACAAGGTCAGTCAAAAATATCATGTCTCCACAAGATGTGACTAGTGCACTAATGGAATTACTCTCATCAAAGTTTTAATCATATCTAATTGAAACTAACAAAACGATTACGCCATCATAGGTATTGCAAACAATACTACCTGCATAACTTTTGTCGGCTATGTAAAAGTTTTGGGATTTATATTGTGGAAACATGTCGAACTAGTTTACCAGGAATGCATACGATTCTTCAGCTGAAGTAAAGAAAAAATCCTATTAAAAAGTTTACATTTCCCAGCATCGCTTAAACACGTTTATATTCAAGAAAACCAAATAATTCTCAAGTTACCTGTTAGTTTATCGGCAATTTGCGTGTAATCAGAGGTTGTGTTCGTGTACTAGAATATGACTCCTGTTGGACACTACAAAAAAAAGTACATTCCCCGTTGTTGCAAGCATGGACACTATAGTAATTGACCCTAAAATGATAATCTAGAGAGATTTTGTAGCAAGGAAATATTTCCTTGTGCTGTCGAAATTCAAGTATATATTCTATGCATTTTTTCCTAGGAATCTTTCAGGGACCTAGTAGATGTTGTCTATGCATACAAGAAATTGAAACTAATCACCATGTTATCTTTTATTGCAATTTAAGTTTAGAATGTTTTATGTTATCTTTTCTTGTAATTTAAGTTTAGAATTTTTGAGAGAGGTAAATATAAGTTTTAGTTTAAATGTTCTACAAAATGAATTTTTTTGGATTATAATTTTTTGGGAGATTTGCCAAAATATCGTGATAAATTGTTAGATCCACATATTTGAGTGATTATTTATAAATAATGGGAGTGCCCCAAGGGTTTTTCAGCATGATGAATCCATTTCTGCATTCAGAAATAGATTTTAAATAACAAAAAATAATGATTTTGTGTAAATTTATATCACCCGATTCCTGCGAAAAAAACGGTTAATCATTGAACTATTCAATACTTGGTCAGAAAACAATATAAAAAAAACACTAAAAATTTAGTTGTCCAACCCTCCAACCTCAAATTCTAAATCACTTCTACAATTACTTGGAGATTTGGATAACCACAAATTAATCCCTCTTTAAAAACAAGGACTCAATTCCTTGAAAATTTTCCCAATAAACATTATTTCAATGTTTCCTCAATACTCTAAAATTTCCCATGCTAATAAGACATTGTTAAATCTAGTTAAAGAAACATTCCATGGGCTGTCTTCCATAGTGGGGGATCGTCACTATGAAGGATTATGGGGAAGCATTCACCTTTCACTTAACCACTCCATCTCTTTCCTAACTAGTATTTAGGAAATGCAAATAATAACTTTTGTTAACTTTGCGCATTCCCAAGGAAAAGAGCATCACAGTTATCCACATCTATCAAACATATACACATATGATTCCATGTTAATTATCCAATGAATTAAATGATCTTGAAACATTTATAATTTCACATTGTTTCCATTAGTTTAAGTGATAGAAAACAATTCAAAATATTTCTCTTATACTTTGACCATGTCTCCAAGATGGGGAAATGAAAAAAAGATAGAATCTCCAATGTTACAGTTGCATTGGACCAAGGCATATGGAAAATTGCAAAAAAAATCATAGAATCTCCTCACATAATATTTCCATGAATCATCGTTGTAGTGAATAAGATATGATTTTTTTTAATAATTTTATTTGTATGTAGATCATTATGATTTGTTGTTTTAAGAAGTAAGAATATATGGTTTTTTTTTTTTTTTTTCAATTAAAAACCATCTCTAAATATTTATATTATGTTCACCGAAAATTTACAGCAGTCTCTAGTAGGGGTTTTCCTTAAGTGAAACTAGAGCCCCGGGGAGTAGAGAATCATCAAAATTGTTTATAAAAATTATATAAGAGTTTTGTAACCAAAATTTGAAAAAGAAAAGACTTTAAAAACAGTTTAAGATTTAAAAAATGAACATTTTATAAGAATTTTGTAACCAAAATTTACAGAAAGAAAAGACTTAAAAAAAAGACAGACTATAATGCTGGCTAAACTGCCTGTGATTGTGCATGTTATAAAAAAAACTAAGAAATAAATTGATCCAAGTATGTATGTTGGAATGGCATATATAACACGGAATGTGCTGCAATCTTGTAAGAGGAACATAAATTGTAAAATGAGGAGAAAGTTGTAAAATGGTACTTAATAAAATGGGCTAACCAGATTTAACTACACGGGGAGAGAAACTATAATCGGCTAACCTTTATGCGGTTCGGACGTTGTAAATATACACCTCCATAAACCGAATCATTAGCTAACTGATAGTCACCACATAGAGCGAAAAAACTCGTTGTCAACTAAATAAAAATTCAATATATACAAAAGCAGCCGTAGAGAATCAAAATATGATATAATAAAAGTTAGAAACTGAACTACTCCGGATCGTCTTCCACGTGCATGAGCTCCCATACTGATTATATTAGAATAGCGAGAGCATGAAACCAGTAATATTTACCCACTCTAATTTAATTAGAGTGGCCATCAAACAAAACGACTAACGTATC
>ML777146.1:721715-761729 GCA_009831015.1 Picea engelmannii
ATAAAAATGTTATTCCCAACTTATCTCACTACAATGAGTGGCTTGAAAGGAACCTTTTGATATATATCATGAACATTTTACAAGCAGGTCCACATAAAAGGGACAGTACATAAGTAGACCCTCATGATTGAAATTGTACAAGGAATAGTTTTAGATACATCTCTCACAATGGTGTTGGTAGGAGATAGACTCTTCATTTACTATGATTGTGATTATATAATTCCTAAATTTATTGTATACTCAAAGATGTAGGGATTTCACTAGTGTACTACAAAATCAATGGTTTCCATGGTCCTAACAATAAATGAGTGTCAAGTTATATAAATCTATAATATACCAAAGGTTTTCCAACAATAGTACTTGGTTGAATATTTCATAGTACCAACTAAGAACGATGGAGCATACCCTTATCTGGACTGCCCAATTCCTTGATGCACACGAGTGATCTCCCCAACAACTATTCTTAGTGTACTATAGCAATATTATAATTTAGGTTTATGTAAGGATAGTTATAGAATAATCTATAGGGATTATTGTATACCATAGGGTATGAATAACACAACTTTATATACAATTGTTTTGTGATATGTCACTACTTAAAGGGGTAGAAACAAAAGTTACAAGGGTGTTCAACCAGGTTATGCCACTCGCATTTTTTTTTTGTACTCTTCCCCAATTGTAGATTTACCCACTAAATTCCACATCTCTATATTATTTAAAGAATATTAAATATTTCTCTAGACTAAAAAAAACTACTAAATATTGGATGTGTGTTCGCTTACGAGAGAACTAGAATTCCACTTGTAGTGTTCGTTAACCCTTATAATTGAAATAAAAACTACAAATATAGAGATTTTGAATGCACAAAACTACGTACATGAGACAATAGATTATAGATGTAAGATATATACTTGTATTAATTATTAGAATAAGGAAAATAACGTTCACTTCCCTCTTAAGGTAGGGTTACCTTTCACTCAGTAGATACTCAATTACAAGAATACTACATAGAAAAAATTGTTAGGCTCATATGTGTTTAAACATATTATTAGCATAAAAAATCTCAACTACTTGTGGTCCACTCATTAAGGATTAATAACTATCTATATTTCCTTATTGGATATATTCATCCCTATATTAGAATATTCCCCCATAGATTAGGGTACCATCTCCTCTTTAATCATTACCTACTTATACACCAGTTAGATTAGTGGTGTCAAGTCATGCATGGAAACCTTGATATTTTCACCAAGTCTTGCATGCTCACATTGGGATCATCACCACAAGGGAGCATTTCATGTGCATGCATGATATTCTCTCCACTCCACTCCACTTGTATGATCTAGTTAATTGATAACTACATGGCCAATTAAATATGACTAGGTGGCGAATAACTCAGTTTTTTCTTAGCGTATGTGAACATCTCTCCAGAATACTACTATGGTGCATTAATTAGCTCATGTAACTTACATCTATCATAAATTATTCTCTCTTTCATTTTGGATTAGTGGCTAATACAATTCTTTATTATTTCTATCCAAATCGAATCTCCCTCTCTGAACTTTGGAAGTTTTCTATCATTGTTTCTAGCTAGATTATTTGTATATGTTTCACTATAATTTCACATGGTATAATAACCCATATGCGCTAAGAACAATATGGATAAACAATCATTTGTAGGTACAAAAGATTGAGGAAACCACAAAGAATGGAATTACATCCAACATCAACATTTATTACACCATAAAATTACTTAGATTGGTAGCCAAAGATTGTTCTTCTTCTTCAAAGAAGAAGATTATATAGAATAACCATGGAAACATAAAAATATCCCACTTACGACAATGAGATAAATAATTTTCTCAATAGACAATATATGGCTTTTGATTTATCTGCATGTTTATTTCTCGAGAAATACAATTCCATGTATTATCACTGTCAAATCCATATGAAGTATGGAAAAATTGGAAGTCCTATTGTGGATAAAGTAATATTTTAAATAATCCATGTTAGAGAATTCATAGACAAATATTAGAGAAAATCCACCGAAAGAACAAGCTTCTTAGTTTCCTCCTAAAGTAGATTTCAAAGACAAGAAGGAGCTTCTCAACTTCCTTCTCAGCTTCCTCATATCATATTTTGGATATCATTTATGAATCAAATTTGGAAGTACATGAGAAGTCATGTGTATATATAGAACAAAGATCCAATTGGGCACAGTCCATCCTACTAGTATCCAGTGATCTTGCATATGATATTGTTGATCCTAGAGGACAAGATCCAAGTTTCAGGGAGATCCACATGCTCTTAAATTCATATAACCAATAATTCTCATGCATTACTACATGGTTCTTGTATTCAATCCTTGTTCCTAGGCAGAGTCTAATGAAAATATGTATTGGAAAACTGCCATAAATGATGAGGATTTGGATATTTTTCCTTTGAATTAGAGAAAGTGGATAGATAAGGAAATATAACTAGTTCATTTACTTGATAATATTTGTACATGCATATGCATATTAATCAAAAACTTCAATGAGCATAAATGTCAAGCCTTGTGAGGTCTCCTTGGGGTGAAGAACACAGTTTTTTGGAAGTTGTCCTCCTCTTTTTTATCATTGTATCTTGAGGGGAGGGGGTTTCCCATGAGGTTTTCCATATTTTCTGTTTCTTGTTGTTCCTTTGTTAAAATAAATTTATTGTAAATTGGATACCTAAAACATATTCTTGTCAGAACCCATTCATACTCCCTAATAGTCATTTAAGGTGGTATTGGAGATGTTACACACCCACCCAGTATTTCCTATCCTATGTTTATTTGTCTATGTTGAGTGTTTACCTGGTTTGATATATTCCTCTATAGATGACAATATTCTCCCCTAGATGAGAATGCCACCTCCTCTTTAGTCAGTAATCAATTATATATCAGTTAGACTAGTGAAGTAAATCCATGAATGGAAACCTCAATATTATCACGAAGTGTTGCATGCTAACCTTGAGATCATCCCCAAGAGGGAACACTCACCTTCGAATCATCACCAGGATGGGGGAAACCATATACATGAGACTACAAGCTTAAACCACATGTGCATTCATGAGATTATTTCTAATCTACTTGTATGATCCAATTAACCGATGACTACATGGCTAGTTAGCTAAGACTAGGTGGCAGATAACTCAAGGGTTTATATCAGTGGATGCCAACATGTCTCTAGAATAATACTATGGATAATTAGTTGGATCATGTAGCTTATATATATTGTATATTATTCACTCTTTGATTTTGGATTAGTGGTTAATACAATTCTTTATTCTTTCTCTCCAGTTCTTCTCTTCTTCTCTAAGCTTTCATGTTTTTTGTTCATTTTTGCTAGCTACATTCTTTGTGTAGATTTCACCAAAATTTCACAATCCTTGTTCAATAAAGTGGACCCTTTTACATTAAATAACTATCCATTTCTATCTAATGAGAGTTATTGAAAGAATATTTTTTCATACACTATTTGACTAAACTAAATCCTACACAAATTAAAGTATGGAGGTTAGGGTATAACCCTAATAATGAGAGGAGGATTATAGAAGTAGCCATTGGATTTATGCACCTTTTATTGATCTTGTATAGTATACCAAGTTTCCATCCATAAAGGAGATTCTTGAGGACTCACAAAGTAGAGAGAGAAAAAATAAAAGTATTGTAGAGTTTGATTTATGCAACCATTGATTATGGGTCTCAGTAGAAGTAAAATTAAATGTAGTCCATTGATGCATTTAAAAATAAATATCACAATATTACTTGGAGACCAAGACAGCTAGTTTCTAGGAACTATGTGAAAAGAAGATTTACCATACTTGAAGCTATGGTCAAAGGTCAAGTTCTAGGGTAGAGGAGAAGACAAATTGACTTTCAGAACTTGTAATCACTACATACATGTACTGTGGTGAGTACTAATGAAAAGGAAGGAAGAGAAGGAGTTTGTAAATTCCTTGCCATAGTCCATATAAAGCAAGAATCTCAATTGTACACTAGTGTATCTCAATAGTAGATTAAAGGTGTACTTTGTCTTTTAGCATTAAGTCACTAGCACATAGATCTATTCTTTTATGAAAATAATGGTGTTTCCCTTCATTTTGGTTTTCCCATATCAATTTACACAATAAATCATATACGTCAAATGGTGTGTGATTGTATGAGTTTACTACTTTGAATTCCTTATTAAATTATGATTGATCCTCATAGTAAAATGTATTTAAAAAATAAATGACCATTGAAATAAATTAACACAAAACAAAGAATGGATAAAATTTCCCTAACACACTCTTAAGTTTCGATTTAACTATGTCATATGTAATTGAGAATTTAAGAATTTAAAAGAACACAAGTGGCTATCCACAACTCATCATGCTTGGGCATAGTCATAACAAAAAATAACCACATAAATAAATATAAAGAAAATATACAATCACCACATATATTAATTCAGATATTAGTTAAAAGGACATGCTCTCAAAATAATATTTTTATTTCTATATTTCTATTTTTAATATGAATGAGTATAACAGTTTCTAGTATTCAATTCTTGTTTAAAATATAGATTTTTGATTCATTTTGTTGGGTCACTCTATATGTGGTACTTAAAAATTTTCAAATACATATTAATTAAAAATTATAATTAGTATGAAAACAATATGAACGAGTATATAACATATTTCAATACACTCCATATCAACGAATACACACCATATAAAGCATATTGAAATATAATATTACGTCTCATTCTAATGCTAATGAGGGTTTTTCTCCTCATTGATTTAGATCTATAAATCTATTTATATTTGTAATTTGTAATTGCGAGATGGAATTTCATTTTCCTTTCCTTTTAAACTATTCCTTCCCACTTGCATTCTCATTTGTTACTTCCACTACTCAATCACTCACTAGCTTAAACCTATCCATGTTAACCTTAATTACTAAGCATAGTGATTGAAAGCACAATAATGAATGGTTCTAGAAATAATGGTGCTACCAAAGAGTGTTGTGTCAAAATTGAATTGCATTGATGCAAAGCAGTCTTCCACTTTCCAACATTGTGACATGGTAGTTTGCATGTTATTTGCATTTTTTTTTCTAAAATAATTAACATTCTTTTCCTTTCCTCTATTTATTGATTGAAAACTCTAACCAATTTTGATTACCAACAGTGTAGCATGGTATTTTGTATGTTATTTTATCTTTCCACTTTGCATTTTCTTTTCTAAAATAATTAACATTCTTTTCCTTTTCTCTATTTATTGATTAAAAACTCTAACCAATTTTGATTGCCAACCTTATGGCATGGTATTTTGTATGTTATTTCATCTCTCAACTTTGCATTTTCTTTTCTAAATTAATTAATATTCTTTTCCTTTCTTCTATTTACTGATTAAAAACTTTAACCAATTTTGATTTCCATTATTTAAAATAATAATAAGATATAGTTTATATTTTTTTTCTATTTATTATTCATTAAAAACTTTAACCTTTTATTGGTGGAAAACTTTAACCAATTTTGATTGCCATTTAAAGTCATAGTAAGATATAATTTAAATTTTTAATCAATGACATTATCACGAACTAACTAAATCCACTTTGCTAAAGAAAAGATATACTTATCAAATAAGTGCTTAGATTTTGAATAACATTACCGAATTTTCAATAACATTTCTAACTGACCAAATCCACTTTGGTAAAGAAAAGATATAGTTTTCAAATAAATAACATTCACCGTATCATATAGGTTAAATTGCAAACCAACGAAATTATGAGCCTAATCTAATTAAAAAAAATTGGCTTTAAATGCTGACTCAATACTATTAATTATTACTTTAATAATCAATATCACATACACAAATTATTCTCAATGTTTCAAGGTATAATATTCATGCACTAGTTTTAGTTTAGTTTATAAATTGTTATCTATGTTTAATGTTTAGATTTTTTTTTAATATTTTGAGTGGATATTTAAAGAATTGTGTATAAATTTATATTAATTAGTATTTTTTGTTGTTTAGAATTTATTTTTAAATGTAGAAATAAATTCAACATGTTGAAAAATTTCAAGATATTTAGATTCTACATAAATAATCACTTAAATCTAAGAATCCAACAATTTCTTGTCAAAATATTTAACCTAAAACTTTCAATTATTATCTTAAAATAAAAAATAATAAAATTATAATATTTAAATGTGAAAATTCATTAAAAATAAATAAATAAATAAAATATTCATCCACTAGTTTAGTGTAATTTATAAATTTTTATTCATGTTTCATGTTTAGAAAATTTAAACACTCTAATTATTATCTTAAAATAAAAAATAAAATTTAGAAGATTTAAATAAAAGTGAAAGTCCATTAAGAATAAATAAATAAAAGAGAATATAACGTATATAAGTGAGACAAAAGTGTTATATTTATATATGACTGAATTTTCTAAATACTAGCAACAACCACATTAAGTAAAAAGTGGTTGATATAGGCGGATCAATGCCATTAATTAAAAAAAGTGGAAAATAGCGTAGATTTACATATATCAACCACTTTTTACTTAATGTGGTTGTTGCTAGTTCATGACAAACATGCCTCGAAACGACAATTAATATAATCATACATTTAATTAATATAATAATTTAATATTACATTAAATTAATATATAAATATTAATTTAATATATAAAAAAATTATAAATTAAAATATTAATTAATAGATAAATATATATATATATATATATATATATATATATATATATATATTTTGAATAAAAAAGTAGAGCCTTTGTATTATATTGTCACAGAATACATACAGCTGGCATGCATAGGCAGATGTCCTTCCAACAGAGGAAACCAGGACAACTGGCATGTCCACTGTGATGACCAAAATCAGGCGTAGAGTTTTTCCACCCTGCTCGAAGGAAACCAGGGATTTGTTCTGTGTGTACAGCCATATAGGAAACTAAATTATAGCAGATTAAACTAGAAACAGGAGAGCTACAGCTCTGGTGCATAGTAATTGGAAAAAACATTAAAACGATGGAAACTTAGAACTTAGTCAGTCGAGATTGCCGCCATTGCCGGGGAAGACGAAGGGCTGAGCGCAGGTGGGACACTGGCGTCGAGGAGTGGCCTTGGAGTAGGCGGCGTACAACATATCCAGTCGTTGGCTGAGTCTCATGGCGCGGAAAGTCTGGTCATCCACAAGGCTGCACACTTCAAAGATTATCCTAAGATGCTCGGGATGCAGCAGTTGCGGCGAAGGTGGCGAGCTTCTTTCCGGCTCCAGTCCATCTTGGCTCGGCCCCTGTCCTCTTGTCTTGCAGTCCGACGACATCCCTTGGTCCTGCTCCCCTGTGGTGTTGTCCTGTGTCTCCTCCTCCACTATGCAAGTCGTGTAATTCTCATTCGGAGCGATGGAAGGCTGTGGAAGGATGCCCGAGGTGTGAGAAATTGGTGAGTGCCCAAAGCGCATTAGGGGATCCCAACCATCCGGGACTACAAACATCCGACTTTCCGAGAAGTGAGCAGGGAGCATAATATATAGGTCCTCCTCCACGAAGGTTCTGGGCGGCGAGAGTGCTATGGCTGCGGTGGCTCTACGTTTTCTCCGAGCTACGCGAATTGCTTGGGAAAACTTTTGGTGGCGCTTCCTTCGGGATTCAGCTGCGTACCAGCCGACACCTCGTCGAGGCCATCCTCTGATTCGTGGCATGGTGAGCGCAAAGGAGGAGTCCCCTGCTCTGCAGTGTTGAGCCGACTGTTGCGAATTCACATGAAAACTATCAACATAACCATGACCCTAGCGACGGTAGGATACATAACCCAGCACGAAGAAAGCCATTAACGCCGAGAGCTCCGGCGTTCCGTTCCTTGTCCGCATGCGAATAGGTCCATCAGCATTCAGTATTTACGGAGGCGGGGGCTTGTATTAACTGTCTGCAGCTGGGAGGAGGGGCCTCCATTAGTGGCCCTTTTAATGATGCCTCCATGTGCCCGGGCTGCTCCTCCACATGCCTCGTTTACTCACATGGCACCCCATCCGGAGATAGATAAATATATTAAAATATTAAATATAACATTTAATTATTAATTAATTCATACATTAATAATGTAATGTATTTAGTAATACATTACATTATTGTAAATATAATACATTAAAATATTAATTTAATAGATAATTTATTTTTATAAATTAAAGTATTAATTGATGGATAAATGTATTAAAGTATTAAATGTAACGTACTAATTATGAATTGATTCATACATTATGTAATGTATTTAGTATTACATTACATTAATGTAAATATAATACATTAATATATTAAAATATAATATATTAATGTATTATAAATTAATACTATACATTAATACATTAATGTGTAAGATAGTAATACATTAAATTACTCATATATTGATATATTGATTTGTAATGTAATATTAATATAATATATAATAAACATTTATATATTAAATTATTAATTCACATTAGTGTGTAATATAACATATTAAATGATTAATAGATTGATAATATTATGTATTAATTAATTAATTAATTAATATATTCATAAGGTAATAATATAGTAATAAATTAATACATTAAATATATCAATAAATACTTAAAATTCATTAAAAACTTCCATATATTAATAAAGTCTCTAAAAATACAATATACATTAATACAATGAAAAATATTTTTTTAATAGATTAGATGAAATCGGACATTAAAATATTACACTATAACATTAAAGTATTGATAAGTGAAATATTATTCATACATCAATTGAGTATTAAAATATTAATAATGTATTAATACATTAATAATGTGTTTATAATACATTAACCATATATAAATTATTATAAGAAAAAATAAGTGATAAAATTATAAATTTATTAAATTATTAAATTATTAATCTAATCTATAAATTAATGTATTAAACATTAATACTTAATGTAATGCATTATAATTAATTATTAATAATATATTATAAAATTAATCATTAAATTGTTACTTAATTAATATAGCATGTTAATTAACAAATAGCTTAATAATACAATCATTACATTAATTCAATAGTATTCATTAGTATTCATGAATACATTAATACAATATTATTTATGAATACGTTAATACAATATACTGTATTAATAATGTAATACATTAAAAATACACTAATAAATTAATAATACTTTTAGAAGGTATTAAACATCAAAACTATACTTTATATTGTATTAAATTTATTATTATTAATGTATTAATACTTAAATTTAAACATCTCAATAATGTATTGAATAATTAATACATTAATATTTTAACACATTAATGTATTTATGTATGAATGCATTAATACATAGACCATTATGGTTGATCATGGTTGACCTTCAACATGGTTTCATATGATTGACCATCACCATGATTGGCTATGGTTGATTAGGTTTGACTACGGTTGTCCATGCCCATGGCTAGGCTTCATAGACCATGTGGAGATGATTATGGTGGGCGACATTGGTTATGACATCCACAAATTATGTTGAAGATATTAGGATGAAGGGTTATGGGCATCACATTGCGACATTGGGAAATGTTTGTGTCATTGCAATGTTAGGCAATGTTTGTCATATTGCCACATTAGGGTTTTGTACATCACCTTGCGACAATGGGTTATTTTCATCACATTGGTGTGCTTTGAAATGTTTGTGACATTATGACATGAGGATATGCACATATATCATTCCATCATACTATGGTTCGTGACTTAGTGATAACAAGTCTATGTGCATAGAATTAAAATGTTACAAAGTTCATTGCAATGTGACAAATGAAAGAGTTTTGTAACATAACATGTTTTCAACATGAATGTCACATTGTGATGTGAGTTATGTTCATCACATTGCAATGTTTGGAAATGTTTGTCACATTATAACGTGATGATATTTTTTTTTCAAAATGCGATAATAGGGCTATGTTCGTCATATTGTGAAATATGTTTCTGATCATCACATTGAAACATTGAGTTGTGTACATCACATTTCCATAAGGGGTTATGCTCGTTATATTATGAC
This sequence comes from Picea engelmannii, assembly GCA_009831015.1. Lineage (NCBI taxonomy): Eukaryota > Viridiplantae > Streptophyta > Pinopsida > Pinales > Pinaceae > Picea > Picea engelmannii. The sequence goes on from ML777146.1 coordinate 731,804, forward strand.
ATTTGGAAATGTTTGTAACATTGTGACATTAGGATATGTGTGTCACATTGTGACGTGATGATATGTTCATCAAAATGCGACAATAGGGCAATGTTTGTCACATTTCAACATTTATTTATGATCATCACATTGCGACAAGGGGTTATATTCAACACATTGTGACATTTGGAAATGTTTGTCACATTGAGACATTAGGGTTGTGTACATCACATTGCGACAATGGGTTGTCTTCATTAGAATGCGACATTTTGAAATTTTTGTGACATTGTGACGTGAGGATATGCATACATATCATTCTATGGTGCTATGGTTGGTCACATAGTGACGATGAATCTATGTGCATAACATTACAACATTACAAAGTTCATTGCAATGTGACAAATAAAAGAGTTTTATAACATTAAAAGTTTTCGGCATGAACGTCATATTGCAATTTGGGTTATGTTCATCACATTGCAATGTCGGGAAATGTTCATCTCATTGCGGTGTTAGGCTAAGTTTTTGAAATTGTGACATTGAGTTCTATACATCACATTGTGACAAGGGGTTATGTTCAACACATTGCGACGTTTGGAAATATGTGTCACATTGTAACGTTAAGATATGTGTGTCACATTGTGGTGTGATGATATGTTCGTCAAAATGAGACAATAGGGATATGTTCATCACATTGCGACATTGGGTTGTGTACATCACATTGTGACAAGGGGTTATGTTTGACACATTGTGACATTTGGAAATGTTTGTCAGATTGTGACATTAGAATATGTACACCACATTGTGGCGTGATGAAATGTTAATCAAAATGTGTAAAAAGGGCTATGTTCGTCACATTGAAACATATATTTATGAGCATCACATTGCGTCATTTAGTTGTGTACATCACATTGTGACAAGTTGTTATGTTCAACACATTATGATCTTTGAAAATGTTTTTCACATTGTGACATTAGGATATGTGTAGCACATTGTGAAATGATGATATGTTCTTCAAAATGTGATGAAAGGGATATGTCTGTCACATTGTAACATCTATTTATGATTATCACATTGCAAAATTGAGTTGTGTACATCACATTCTCACACGGGGTATGTTTGATACGTTGTGACGTTTGGAAAGTTTTGTCACATTGTGACATTGTGACATTAGGATATGTGCAATGTGATGATATGTTTGTAAAAATGTGACAACAGGGATATGTTCATCAAATTGTGACTTATATTTATGATCGACACATTGCGACATTGTTTTGTACATCAAATTGTGGTGTTGGCATATGTTGGTCAAATTGTGACATCTTGAAATGTTCGTGTCATTGTAACCTAAAGTTATGTTGGATTGCATCAAAGATAATATATGTTAGATCAGAGTTAATTTAAAAGTTCATCATAGTGTATTGGATCATGGGTAAAGTAAAAATTTATCATAGTTTAAGAGATTTATATGAAATATTTTTTCAAAGTCACTTACATAAAATATTTCATGAAATTCACTTACATAACTTATTTAAACTTACATTAATGTTTAATTTCTTTACAAAGTGCTTCTCTGTGCAATGCAATTTGCCTCGCTACTAACACACATCGTGAGTGGTTAGGGGGATAATGCAAGTATATCCCTATAAATGTCAGGTTCACTTTTGTCATAAATGTTGTTCACTTTTGTCATTAGTCTCTTTTCAATGTCATAAAATTTTTGAACAAACACCTTTTTATAATCCACTTAACCTGTAATTTAACATTGCATAGTACATCACAGATAATTACAAGGTCTCATGTAAATCCAATGTCGTCAAAAGTTTAGATATCCTTTTTCTCCAAAATCTTAATCAATTTAAGATATTGAAAATTTTAAATATTTTCTATAGTTTTTATATACTTAATTTTCAAACAAGTTAATTTAGGTTTTAAATGAATGTCTATGAAAATTCTTTACATAAAAATACTCCAATTTCCCTATTTTTTCCATTATTTTTATCCATTCTACTATGTAGAGAAATTGAAGTATTGAAGTATGTGAGGTGAATGTTTTTTTTTAATATTCTTGAACAAATTCATAATTGATTTATATGATTATAATAATAATAGTAAAAAAAAACAAAAAACAAAAAATATTTAAACTACTTTAACGTTAAACTACATCATAGCCTCAAAAATAATTGTTGTTAGGCATATTCAACAATTTTCAAAGATGGAATTTTATATTTTTTGGTAGGCGTATAGGATCATCAACATAGCATACCCTTTAATTCACGACAACTCTGTTTTATTAAAAAAATCAATGGTTGGTGGACTTATACTTTTAGTTGATGACAACTCTGCCTTATTAAAGCAATCACAAAATCATGATAAAGTTACCTGATTCAAATACATAACGAATTTGGATTTGGTGGAATTGTGAAAATGTTTGCAACGTACATGATGTACTTTACCAACTCTATAATTTTGACGTCACATATAAGAATCAAGAGATACCCTTTTTATTATAAATAAAATTATTAATTCTATCTTTACAATTAATGCAAACCCATAAAATAATAAGCTTACAATAAAATTTAACCATAAAAATATGGGTCCACACATAAGATATGACCTCCTCCGAATCAAGAGATGGCTTTTTTGGCGAATCAATATTGTCTGTACGCGTGTGGCCAGTTTGCTTGGCCTCTTCTGTTTCAGCTTTGTGTTCAGCCTTGGCAACATTTGCTCTAATCTCAGCTTCAGATTTTTTGTCATCCTTCTTCTCACAGGCGATTTGTTTGTCTTAGGGTTATGTGCAGTAACAACAACAGTGAAGTACAGAACATTCAAATACCAAATCCGTTGCATTCAATGCTCTATCTATATACTAATGCATGGAACATATCCATGTTAATTTTAAGGCTGGTTTGCAGTGCACATTATATCAAATTGTTCAGAAATTCACATCTATTGGAGTTTGCAATTCACGTCTAGCCTTAATTACAATTCACAACAATTCATTACAGAATTTTTGTAGTGACACATAATTATTACAATTCGCAACAATTCATTACATAATTTCTATATTAATACATAATTCATTACAATTCGCAACAATTCATTACAGAAATTTTGTAAACATTACATTACAATTCGCAGCAATTTCTGTTATAAAGAATTGTTTTCTGTATTGAAATTCGTATCTATTGGAATTAGCAATTTACATATAGCCTTAACATGTAAAGAACCCTAGATCTAAGATAATGATAATAGATTGAGAATGACAAAAAAATCAAAGGGTCTTCATGCAAAGAAACCAAATGCACAGAGCCCGAAGGGAGATGTGCGCAGTTAAAAATGCACAGGTTCTCCATCCATAACGCGGGGTGGCATTTGAAACGTAGGTGAAACCTGGCATGAAACTGAAAATCCGAAACCGAATCGTGGGTAGAGGAAGCGGATTCATAGTCACACCTCTCTAATTTAGGTATAATCAATTTTTAATCACTTAACGTGACACCGAGGTGGTGAGTAAGTAAATTTTTAATTTTATTTAGTAAATGTGAAAAAGTAATCAAAATGTACATTTTTATAAATGAGTGGAAGTTAATTTATCAAAATCTTAATCATTGATTAGAAAAGACTACTAAGAATATGCCACCTTCTTCAATTGCCAACCCTAAGATTAAAATTTATGACTAAAATGTTAATTAATTCACCAATTCCAATAATATAAATATTAATTTTAACATAATGTAAATATTAATTTTTTTTATAATCACACATGACTGTTTTTATTAATTTCTCTCAGAAAATTTTTTGCTCACTCAAAAAAAAAAAAACCAACATAAAAGAAATAAGTCATATGTCGATATAGTTCACCGGAGGTTTTTTTTAGAGTATCATGTCTAGCTTAAAAAATAGTTAAAAGAGAAAACTAAAACTTATACGAAACTATGTTATATCCACTACTTTTTATATTCAAAACCAAAAAAATGTGTACCTACTTTTCAGTGAGCTTGGGGATTTGCAATTGAGTCATCAGGTATATTAGGTGTTGATTGTGTGGTGCTTTTAGGTGATAAGGTTGTTATCATTGTGCTTGAGGATGAGAAACGAGATAAAACTTCTCTGAGGAGCAGATTGGACCATTTAACTGTAGATTGGACCATTTAACTGTTCTTATGTGTTTCACTGGTTTGCATTTGCAACATTTGTCTCAACAATGTATTTAGGTGACAATATAAATCATTACAACATTTGTACCAACGATGTTTTGATATGCCAATATAAATCATTACAACATTTCTACCAACTATGTTTTGAGGTGTCAATATAAATCAACCATCTTCTAGTACTTGGTTTTGTGCCATATCATGTTATCCACATCCATAAATCACTTGGTTATTAGATCTTCCACCTCCTAGTCATTGTTCTCTCCAATTGAATTTCATCTACCATTTCTTCCAGTTAATCCTGAAATCAAGGCGGGGTGGCCACCCTGAAGTTAGCGGCAACAACATCAACAATACGTTGCACCCAGGTGGTGGGTGATCCTATCCAATCATGGAATCATGGCTATTAGATGCGCCACTCTCACTCCAGTATCCACGATGTTATTTGTGTCTATATGCCATCTAACCAAAAGATGAAATGTTGCATGGAGGGACAAATCCCCCTCAATGTCAATGCACATAGCTTATCCCATAAAATAAATATTATCATAGTTAATAAAAAATAAAAATATTTATTAAAAAATAAAAAATAAAAAAATTATAATAATTACAAATTATTAAAAAATTAATTAAATATAGCAATTATCAAATAATAATTAAAAAAAAACCATAAAAATTACTTTTAAATTTAAATTATAATTAGTATTATATTATAATAATAATAATAATAATAATAATCTATTTTTAAGGTCACGGCCAAGCCACATCAAATTGATGTATGAGACCCCATATGAGACCTCCTTGTTTGTGGGATAAGGGAGGGAGGTATACATACCCTACCCCATTCTGGATTTGAACTTGTGACCTCTTAAGAGGAAACATATGTTCTTAAACATTAGGCCCACTTAGAAATTCTCATACATTTGATACTTAAACACATTAAATAAAATTTAAAAAAAAGGTATACTCTTCTTTTTATTTTAGATAGCATAAATATTTCCTCAATAATTAATATCAAATTTATAAAATTATATATATATATATATATATATATATATATATATATATATATATATATATATATATAATGATGATGATGGACATCCATTAAAACCAATTGATATCACCTATAAAATTATATTTAATATTTTTGGTTGACATTTATAGCATAATTTTAACATAAACTTTGAGTAATTGATCGTTTATATCAACCATATAAAATTATATTTATAAGTTGTGAGTTGACCTTCTATGTACAGTTTTAACTTATAAGTGAAATTGGTCATTTATATTTAAAAAGTTGGATAATATCATATGCATTTATAAGATTATTTGTCATATGGTCTATCGTAACAATTTGATCAAGTCGATCAACTCTTGTACTTAGAAATTACTCTTCCATTTTCTATGAAAGTTTAATGTGGCATCTTCTTTTATTCGCAAACTAGTTTAACTTGGCATCTTCCATAGTAGTTTAAATTTGATTCATAAATAACTACTCAAGTGGTGATGGCATAGTTATGAAGTTTAACTCAGCATAATCATAAGTCTAAATTTGATTGGTAGTTGTTTGAATTGAACTATAATCAGATTATAGTAGAAAGCTCAACAATAAATCAATTATAGTAGAAAGATCATCAATAAATTGGGAATGGAATCCTAGAATTATGGATCTAAAACCTTCTATCATCTAAAATTAAACTATAGTAAAACAATTCACAAAGAAAGTGCCAGGAGAATTCTAAAGTTTCGAGATTATTTTCACATCCCCTTTAATGGAAACATGGATTTTATAGAACACCTAACTTGTTTCTAAAAAATTAAAACTTGAGTTTACCAAGAGTCTTGGTAAATATATCAGCCACATTATCATTTTTTTTACAAAAAATCAAATTAATTTCCTTTGATTCAATCTTCTCTCTCACGAAGTGGTGTTGTAGGTCGATGTGTTTTGATCTTACATGATATATTGGATTATGTGCCAATTTGATAGCACTTTGATTATCACAATTGATGCATAATGGACCATTTTTCTCCTCTTCAACATCTGTAAGAATTCTCCTTAACCAAACAACTTCATGGGTAGCACTACTCAAGGATTTATACTCGGATTTTGTTGACGACAAATAAAAAGTTGGTTGTTTCTTGTTATTCCATGATACAACCCCTGATTCTTTATGAAATGGATAACCTGGGGTACATCTTCTATCATCAAGATTTCCTACCCAATCTGAATCAGAAAAATCGATGAGTTCAACATCAGATTGATCAGTACACATAATACCAAAATTTATTGTTCATTTCAATTATCAAAGGAATTTCTTTGTAGCTTTCCAGTGGCTCTCAGAAGGCTTAGGCATGAACTGACTAAGGATGCTCACTGAGTATGAAATGTCTAGTTTGGTAGTGATGAGGTAGTTCAAACTTCCCACCAACTAATGATATAAAGTATCATTTGCCTCTTTAGTTCCATCCTCATTGTATAACTTTGCATTCTATTCTAAGGGAGTTGACATTTCTTTACATTAACTCATATTTAACTTTCTAAGAATTTCTTTTGTGTATTTACTTTGAGTGATTAATGTCTTACCAAGATTTCTCCAAACCTTAAGTCCTAAACAGTAATGCAATTCACCAAGTTCTTTCATTTCAAATTCTTGAAGCAACTGACTTTTAGTCTCTTCTATTAACTTGCATGCACTTCCTATAATAATGAGATCATCCATATATAAATATATTAAAGCAACATTTCCTTCTTCATCTTTATTTACATACAGGGTAGGATCATTTTTTCTTTTCAAAAAACCATTCTAATAAAAGAAGGTATCTATTTTTACATACCATGATCTTCGTGCATGTTCAAACCATATAAGGATTTCCTTAATCTACAGACTAGATGTTCTTGTCCTTTCTTGACAAACCATTCAAGATGAACCGAATAAACCTCTACTTTTAAATCACCATTTAGAAAAGAAGATTTAACATCTAACTGATGTATTTTCCAATTATGTTTTGTAGCTAAGGAAATACGTACTCTAATTGTATTCAATTTAGCTACTGGTCCAAAAGTATCATCGTAATCAATTCCCTCATTTTGTGAATATACTTTGCAACTAATCTTGCATTATTTATATCAATTCTACCATCCGCTTTAAATTTAGATTTATACAACCATTTTCTTCCAATAGGGACATTGTTGTCATGCAGTTGAACTAATTCCCATGTTTGATTCTTCGTAACAGAGTCATATTCATCACTCATAGCATTTTTCCACTTTTCATGTTCTTTATCTTGATCATAGTTTACAGGTTCTACAATATTCATTACATGGGACATCAATGCATAATATTTATATCTTATAGGTAGATGAGTTTGTCGTGATGACCTACTTGGTCCTTCACTACTTTCATCTCGTCTCCTTATCTCTCGTGAACTTCTCCACTTGATAAATCATGACTACTTGAATTGTCCATACTGCTTTTATTTCGTTCTTGAACATGTACATGTTCATGTTCATGTTTAAACATTACATCTATTTGGACATACTCACCATTAGTGTTATGCCAAGCATATGCATCATTCATTGTATCACCTCTATCTGCATTCTCATGAAACAACAGATCTATACCTGCAAACAATTTATGTGAACTGGGATCAAACAATTTCTATGTTTTTTTATTAGTACAATACCCAATAAAAACACACTTGAATGACTTTTCATCAAGTTTTCTTCTCTCATCCTTTGGAATATGTGCAAAGGAAGTGGATCCAAACAATGTTAAATGACTGACGTCAGGTTTGTAACCATGAAAAATATCAAATGGAATTTGAAAATCTAATCTCTTAGTTGGACTTCGATTCTTGAAATAAACAACAACATTAATAGCTTATGCCCATAAACCTTTAGAAATGTTTTTACCTTGAAGCATAATGTGAGAAAACTCCACCAATGTTTTGTTCCTTCTCTCAGCGACCCCATTTTAATGAGGCGTATGAGGTACTATAAATTTTTGTTGGATTCCATTCAATTTACAATAAATTTTAAATGCACCTGATGTATATTCACCACCCTGATCAGATATGAGAATTGTAATACATTTGCTTGTCTTCTTTTCACCCATATTTTTGAATTCTTTAAAATACTCAAATACATCATTTTTTCTCCTTATGAAATAGGCCCAAGTATATCTAGATCTATCATTAAAAAAAATTAAGAAATTAGGAAGCACCACCAAGTGACCTAGTTTGCATATGTCTGCATACATCAATATGAATTAATTCAAGTATATCAATTTGTCTTTTCTTTGTATGTATGTGAAACTCCTCTCTATGTTTCTTACCAAGTGCACATGCTTCAAATGGAAAATGGTCATTCTTCATAACAGGAAGACCTTCTACCATTGTTTTTCTCTGAAATAACATCAAATCATTGTAGTTGATGTGCCCATACCCATGGTGCCATAAATCTTATGTTCACATTGTTGTGGACATCCAAATTATACAATCCACCAACCCTGGTACCTGTGAAAACAATCTTGTAGTGATCATGGACATATTTTACAACACACCTCGGCTTACCAAATTCCACTTTTAAATTATTATCAGTGATAGTTGAAACATATATTAAATTCTTTCTAATACCAGGAATATACATCACATCATGAATCTGTCTCAATTGTCCATTAGGTAAGTTCACACTTATTACTCCATACCCTTGAACTTTAAGTTATTTGTTGTCTCCTAAATAAATGTGTGTTCCATCAATTTTTTCATAGTATTTATCATACCATTCTTTATGACAGGACATATGGGTTGATGTACCAGAATCTATGAATCATGCATTCTCATGATCAATTTCAATAGACAATGCAACTTCAGAAATAAACAACTTAAGATTTTTAAATCCCTCATTGACTAAGGTGTCTTTATGCACACAATTCCCATTATGCCTTTTATATATTTTATTTGACTCATGATTCTTTCTTCTATAATAATCTTTAGCAATATTTTTAGGTTTTCCACAATATTCATATTCAATATTTATCTTAACATGAGAATCAGGATGTGCCATAAGTTTCTTCTTTGCTTGAAACCTCCCTTTCTTCTTGTCCCATGGTTTTTCTCTGCATGATATTTTATCTATTGCAAACAATGCCAAATTTGAGCCACTTGAGTCCAGATCATAATTCTTCATTCTCTCTTCTTCTTGAAGAATAGTTCCATCCAATTCATCAAAAGTAGGGGGTGTTTTTCAAGCAGAGAGTGCTGAAATAAAGACTTTATAATCTTGCACTAAACCTTTCAAAGCAATACTTACTAAATCACTAGTGGAACCCATTTCACCAATATCACCCAACTTATCACTTAAATATTTAAATTGCGATACAAAATTTCTTATTCTTTCATTGACTTCCATTTTGATAGATAAGAGCTTAGTTTTTAAGAATAAAATATGGTCTGCATTAGATTTTTTGTACAAACCCTTGAGAACATCACATGTCTATTTGGAAGTTTTACTATCTCTTATATCAGAAATTATGTTGTCCTTTATGGACATTCACAACACCACTTTCACCTTCATTTCTTGTTTTTCCCAATCTGGAATTGAGGAATCAATTATGGGCTTGGGCTTGGGCTTGTCTCCTTTCACAATCGTCCACAGATTATAGGCTTCAAGCATCGTTATCAACTTAAATTTCCAGTTAACATAATTTTCACCATGAATTTTGGTGGATTCATTTAAATAAGAATCAGGAAGAGGGTTTTCCATCTTTCACCACAAATAATTCAACAAACTTATCAAAAAGGGCTTGATAACCAATTCAAAACAAAGAAGTGTTCCTAGTTTTTGTTGTCTTTTACCTCCCACGCAGGCTCCTTTTCTGCTACAGGTCGCCCTTCTCTGCTAGAAGGCATCACCTTCACACGTCTATGAATTCTCTTAAATCTGGTAGCGGATTGAACTATCCTTCAACTGAATTGCACACATTTTTACAAGTTACCTTTTCAATCCTTTACAAGTTTACAAGAATTCCACGTGCATCACGTACAAATGTTGTAATTTTTTTTTTGTAAATATTTTGCAAATTTATGCAGAAAATATGAAACACATAAATCTCCTTCACCGGATTTGAAAACTGGAAACGACGGCTCTATTCAATAGTAAGGATGGTGTGTAGAAAAAAAATTATGGTAGCGACAATGTTGTTGTAAATGCAAATGAATGGATGCACCATTAAATAATTCAAACCAAATGATCTTTTATTCAATGGAAACCATGGAAACAACGATGGCTTTAATTTCAAATCGTCACTCCTCACAGCATTTTTAACCTCACATGAGCTCAGGTACGCTTTGATACCAAATTATAAACAAAGAGATTAATCTTATAGAAACCATGAGAAAAAATTATCATCACAATTCATTCATCAAAATCAAAAGAAAAACCCTGTTACATTTATAGTTGGAAAGCTCACCAATAAACAAGCAACCAAATCCTATAAGTATGGCTCTAAAACCTCTTATCATCTAAAATTAAACAATAGTAAAACAACTCACCAAAAAAGATCTATAAACATTCTAAAGTTTCAACATTATTCTCACATAATCTCCACAAAGTTAAAGTTAAAGTAGGAAGAAAAAAAACTTACAACACATTCAGTTTTCAAGTACATTGTTGTTGGACAATATGTTTTTGAAGTTAAATCATGTTACATTTAAATTCCAACATATTGAAAGTTAGATTTAATAAGTTGTATTATAATATATTCATTATAGATAGGAATATTAATATTAGTGTATATTTTTACCATCGGTGTAGATCCATCTTAACAATGGATTTATTATGTTTCTAGGGGCATCAAATTCTTCGAGATACAAACATTTATTTATATTAAAAAAAATTGAGGAAATGTGAGAGGGATTTGATGCCCCTAGATACATAATAAATCCGTTGTTAAGATGGATCTGCAGTAGATATTAATATATATATATATATATATATATATATTATGTTGCCACTTGTCAACTCCATGTTGAGCATGCAAGGAATTTCTCATCTCCATTACAACCAACCCACTATTCAAATTTTTTAACCATATGAATTTATTTACTTTCAAATGATTAGAAACACACACACACACACACACACACACACACACACACACACATATATATATATATAATGATGATAATGATGATGATTAATGTCCAGTGAGACCAATTCATCTATTGGACCTCAAGAAGGTAAGTGATTACTTACATTTCTTTAAAATTGTATTTCTATGCTCAAAAAACATTGATAGAAGCATTCCAAGATCGCCATATGTTTTATGACTTGGGAGGTTATGAAGGCCTATATTGTGGAAAATATTTTTAAATTTATGGGTGTACACAGGGAAATCTAAGAGGAAGTGTTTTTCATCTTCTACCCTCTTACTTTCACAAAGATGACATATTCATTCATCACACAGTGTTTTCATAATTGTCCAATGCCCACTTTTAGTATGTATCTCATGAGAGTTTGTTATTATTTTAGCAATGCTGATTTTTTTCTTTGCATTTCTCTAAATTATGGATGATCACCTCCTTGTAGTATCTTTCTTCTTTTGTAAGTTCGGGTGCTAATATATTAAAATACAGTAAAAATATAGTAAAAAACAAAATGATTGTCCCCGACAGTGGAAACAAATTGGGCTTTCCCTTAGTGGGAATCCATGGGGGTAGAGACTTGAGAATTTTACCTACCCTTGATGGGAAACTAGGCTTACAAAAAACATGAGTCTAATTGTCTGTGTGCTTGCTAACAAAAGACCGGAAAAACTTACAAATGTTAAAAAAAACTGAAAGTAGAACAGAGGCCTGAGCATCAAAAACAAGGGCCATCAAGAGGATTTTCTTCAATAACTGTGTAGCCACCAAAATCGTTGTCCATATTGCTGGAGGAGATAGTGTTTTCCAAACTTGGATTCTTGACCAGGAGGCCTACACATTTGATGCAGGGAGCCTTCGACAAGTTGTCTGTACATGGAGCAGTCGCCTCAACTGAAATGTTGGGAGCCTCTTGAGGTGTCGAGGTGTTAGGGTTGGCCAAAGAGGGAGGAGGATGGGTGTTGGGGGAGGGAAGAGGAGAGGGAGGAAGATGAGCATTAGGGGAGTTAGGTGAGCAAGGTGACATGGAGGGGCTCATAAAAAGACATTTGGGAGGTTGAGGAGGGTGCAGGCGAGGAGGTTTTTGACTACCCAGTAGCTCTGACGGTTCTTGTAGGTGTGATGGTATGTCGAGAGGGAGATAAAGACTTATTCTTTCCAATCATCAAGAGATTATCGCAGAGAGACTAGAACCAAACAATCATACCCATCCTGGTTTCCTGGGAGAGGTGGGGGAGGAACTCTGGAGGCTCTCCTACGATGACCACTTCACCCCAAGGTGGGGGTGGCATGCGAGCGAGGAGGAATGAGAAAGGAATTGAGAATTTTGGGTGCTATGAGGAGGGAGCGCCACCACCTTACACATAGAGAAGATGGTTGTCGTATGTGAAGAGAAGAGAGCCAAATTACATAGTTGGCAAGGAGAGAATGGGTGGAGAGATCGTGAGTGGCCAAGAGAAGAGCGTCGAGATGAGGTGGTGTCAAATCTGGCACCATTAAGGTTTCCAGCCTTCAGAAGAGTGTGAACTGATGGAGCATACAAAGGAAGATAAGTTGTGGAGTGGGAGCCATGGGAGGAGTTATGAAGTTGCATCTCGGGGGAGGATGAAAATTAAAGAGAATGAAGGAGGGTGAGGTGGACAATGTCCATGAAGTGTGACCCATGTTGGTGGATTGGTGGAGGCCTCCAGGTGGACACCCACATGCAAGGGCCTCCTTGTATTATATTACTTTCCTTTTATCCACTAATTCTTTATCACACCGCATATTTTCCTCAAATTTAGAAGTGATAGTATTTGTAATATTATCGGTATTCTCCATGATTGCAGTTCTCTAAATTAGGATTGACCACTTTATTGTAGTATCTTACTTTCCTTTAATCCACTAATTCTTTATCACACCACATATTCACCTTAAATTTAGATGTGATAGTATTTTTAATATTATCGATATTCTCTATGATGGCTTCTTCTTGTATTCCCTGATGATTTAGCTAATATTTGACATCTTTATGTTGCCACTGCTTGAGTCGTTGTTGGTTCTGGCTAAAGTACCTAATATTTTATTTATTTTGTTCGTATACGTTAGGTACCTAATCAAAACAACACACTCAATGGGGGAAATACTTGTTTCTATGACAATGATATAGGATGATATTAAGCATTTAAGGAATTACACATTTCCCTTACATGTAGAAGTAGAAAGGACCTATGCTCAAAAAAATTAATTCTTTTCTTCCCAAATACTCTCTCTATCTCTCTATATAAATTTATATAAAATTATTTTAAAGTCGATGCTGATATAAAAATAAATTTAATAGGTGAATGAAAATATTTTTTTAATGTCACGTGTCAACCACATGTTGAGAATGAAAGAATGCACATCTCCTTCATACTCGGTTCTAGAAAGTGTATTTTACTTTAAGTTGTTATATATATATATGAAAATTGGTGGACATGGAAATATTTTTTTTTACTGTGTTGTGCAAACACTTCATATTGTAGTTTCTCGATGATAAGTCCATGTTGAGAGAGAGAGTTTCAATATCAAAGGAGACTATGGAACTGATGGATTTGAATTTAATTTTTAACATCTGACCCTCTGCGCACTCAAAGTCAGGTTCAAGTTGCATTCTCCCTACCTTTTACCCCTTACTATCCATGCTCTTTCAACAAAATGAAACTGGACAATGCCTCGATGCTAAAGGGGAATTGTTTCCACAAACCAAGGAGTGGAAGGTGGCTCTAGTTGAGAGACAAAGCCACACTTGAACTGCATTGTGTTGATAAACCCACCCATATAGGATGAGAATTCCACTAGGAAAGAAGAAATCACACCAGAAAAGAGATTCATAAAGACATCACTCAATACACCTAGGGAAATTTGCATAGGACAAAGGCGAGAAGCATAGAGATTTATAAAAATTCATTGGATGGATCCTCCCATAATTTTTTATGATGTCAACGCAAACCCTAAGGAAATCCAAGTATGAGGGGAATTGAGAGGTGAAATGAAACATGTATTTGGATACTACCTTCTTTGTGTGGAAGAATTAGTGATAAGGTATTTCGAGGGGTGACGAAGGTCATGGGATGATGCCTACTAATATAACCATCTACATATTATCACTTATGTTCGTCCCCTCATTCGTTGCACCTGAAGCCTCCCTCTTGAAACACACGAGATAACCGATGCGAGGAGGATCTCCTCTTATCCTCATGATGGATCTTCTATACTTCCCATAGCCGACGCAATTAACAACCTTCCCTAAAATCTCTCTCCATCTTGTCCAGGTTCATGCGTTGGAGAACATGTGTCACAATGGCCATCCATTCATCACCCGCCAAAGATCCTAGGCCCGATGAATCATTATAGGGTATGGTTTCATCGAAAGAGGGATGTGATTTCATGACCACCAAACCCCAAGCGACCTAGGGCCTTGTCTATGGCCTTATTGGTAATTTTATCTGACTCTTCATTGTGTTTTGGAGGATGTGGAAATAATTGATTTGCATGGATCTTGCGAGAAGGAGAATTATGTTTATTAATATTCTTAGGATCGTTTTATGAGGAGAGGAAACCCATATCATTGTGCTTATTATCATCTTCATGTCTCCCACTACATTCAAAATTTGAAATTTTCTTTTCTTTTCCAAATCGATCCCTTGGATCATAGCGTAAGCCTCCACTTTGTTGTTTTTTTCTGTCCCCAAATTCCAGAAAGAGTCCAAGAATCTATTTCCTTTAGGCTCAAAAACAACTCCCCCACCCATCCGCCCCCACCCCTGCACCTGTCTCCCCTGGGTTTCCTTTGTATGCTCCATCAAAACATAATGTGTTCCCAGATTGAGAAGAAATTCATTTCTTAAAACTGAAAGACTAAGAAAGAAGTTGTCAGTATGATTGTTTTGAAGACTTGGAACACGAAGAGTGTTGAAGGTTAAATTTCAAAATCCAATATTTTTTGGCTCCACTCCACATAGATTGATCATGTAAGATCAACCTTTTTTATTAAAAATATTTATCACCTGGGAGGTTTCCTTGATTACTACATTTTTTTGGTGGATCCTTTTATTTTAAAAAAATATATATTTTTTGGGCAAGCCAGATTTGCCAACTCACGAATTCAGGAGAATATTTCCACATTATTTTAAATATATCTTTCCCTTTGAAGGATCATTGATATTAATTTTCCCATTTTCCCATACACGTTTTAAATTTAGAAGGTCATATTACCTGATGAGACAACTCTTAATACATTGTTGAGACAACTCTTGATACATTGTAGCCCAAGTTTTCTTATATAAAGGACACTCCCATAAAATATGTTGGATTGTTTCATGGATTCTTTGGAAGAGAGCGCAGAGGAAAGGGCCAATGAACCCTATTTTCCTCAGGTTTCTCCCTATTAGGATCTTTCCATGCGCTAATGTCAAGAAGAATAAGTTGATTTTGGGAAGTGCATCTGAATTCCAAATATTTTTCCACTAGGTTGTTTTAATCAGGGTCCTTGAGGTTGGTAGGAGTGTTTTATGTACTTCTTTCAGTGTGTATCCCAATGTACCCCATCCTTTATTGTCCTAGATGTTCTAATGATGCAGGGAAGTTCCCTTAGGGGAATTGAACAAGATATGAGCTTGTTGTTGCAGGTGGGGAGGAAGATTTCATAGCTTCCAACCCTTCCATTAAAAAATATCATGCAATAAAGATATTTTCTTTCATAACATCCATTCTTTTAATTCTTCAATCTTTGTGTTATTGTAAAAGGGGGGGGGAGCCCATCATTAATTCTTTCCAAAGGAAAATTGATTTTCCATTTCCTTGAACCCATGATATTTTTTCCTTGAAAAAGGAAATGGAGGTCCGAAGAAGTTTCTAGATGGGAGACCGAGAGTGACACACTAGTTCTAGGTCTATAAAACACTTTCTATTTCCCATTTTTTATTTCTTGACAATAGTTGATTTCCATTTAATTATTGTTACTAATTTCCAAATTAGCTTCGCGCTGAAATCAATGTTGACCAACTATGGATCCCTAATGTCCAGACCCCCATGCTCCTTAGAATATGAGACTATATACCAATTCACAAGATGGAAGTTTTTTGAGTTCGACTTGTGTCCTTTCCATATGAATTTTTGGATGATCTAGGCCATATCGGTTTTTACTCTCACAGGCACCAGAAGAGATGAAAACTAAAGAAGAGGTAGGGTGGAAAGAATTTATTTGATTATCACCAATTTACCTACCGGGTTGAGCCAAATTTCCCCCAAGGGTTCCATTTTCTCTCTAACTTTCTGAATAATTACATGCTAATATTCTCTAGGGAAGGACTTTAGGCATATTGGAAACCCGATGTATTTAAAGGATTTCCATTCATTTGAGACATGAAAGATGAGGAGTTTAGAAATGCCCACTAGGCATTGAGCCTTGATGTTCCTATATGCAGAGCTTGCGAGTTCTTAAAAATCCACATAGAAATATTTTATTTATGGTTCACATTGAAATTATTTTTTACTTATTAATATATTTTTAAATGCCACATGTTAACTTCATATTAAGAATTGAAGTAATTATGCATCTCCCTCAAGGAAAGTAGAAAGCACCACTTTTAGTTACTATGTCACTTTCTCTCTATATATCGAGTTGATATAGAATTATTTTACTTTAAATGCATTTTGAAATATTTTATTTATGACCAAAATTGAAATATTTTTTGTTATAATTTTTTTTTTTAAATGCCATGTGCCAACTCCATGTCTATCATGGAAGGAATTACACATATTCGTCATAGTGGAATGTAGAAAGGGTCTTTTGATGCAATGACCACTGTTGAAAATAGCTAAAACCTTGTTAGCATGACTCAATTGATCTCACGAGCAAAGACCGAAGATATTGGGTGATGATTCGAGCCTACCTAGGGGAGGATTGAAGAGGAAAAAATTTCTAACAATGGTAGGAAGGAGCTACTAATTAAGAAATGATCCAGCCTGGCAACATTGTGGTCAGGGCATGCTCTTTTATTCTTCCAAGTAAATGATCCCTTGTCTGGGGGAACATCATATATAGAATTTGAACCGTCATATCCAAAAAGGGAACGTGGTGAAAGATCGTGAACTCCGGGTGAAATCACTACAAGAGAACGTGAAGGAGAAGGGATTGAAATCGTTGAAGCTCGAACAGTTGAAGTGAACAATAGTCGTTGATCTGGGTTTCATAGGTGTCACATGATCCTGAACTTCAGAGGATCATACTATGGGGTGTTTGAGAAGTTGAGTTTCAGAAAGTTCTGAAGTGATGAAGCCCGAACCATTAAGGGCCATTGATCCCAAAGGAGAAACATGGATCATTGATCTGTGAGGGGATACATCGAGGACACATCTGACACTTTGGAGGTTTGTGTTTTTTGAAATTTGAGAACTTCTGAAGGCTGAAGTTTCGAAAATGATGAGAGCTGTCAATGTCAAGGTGGATACACGTCGCCATATCTAGATCTCCAGAGGAAAGTGGAAGAGGAAAGGTTTGAAGATACGGAGAATAGATCTCGATTGTCAATAGAGAAGGGAGTCAGAGTGCCATTTCTATAGTTAAGTAGGAAAAAGTCCTGAAGCGAGAGAACAACTGTTGATTGGGGAAGATACGTGTCGGTAAATCTTCCACTCTGGAAGATAACCAGTTAGCAGTGGCGAGGGTTTGATAATTGAGATTCACGAAGGCCATATTCATGGAGGAATACCTAGCCATAGATTAAGGGCGACAAGTGTCGATAGATATTCTACTACAGAATATTATCACACAGGGAAAATAAATAATTTTAGAATTGAGATTCTCGAAGGACGAATCCACGGAGGACATCCTAGCCATAGGTTCATGGAGACAGGTGGCAACAAATCTTTAACTCCGGAAGATTGAATTACGGAGGAAATAGAGCTTTGATATTTCAAAACCTCAAAGTCTGGAATCGCGAATAGATCATATTCGTCGATTCAGGAGGAGTAGATATGGTCAGTGGATTTGGAAGGGGTAGATCTGAAGCATCAGCTCAGACATACCATCAAGATCGGTAGATCGACGATCTCATAAAATTTAATGGATTAAAGGTACATGGAATTTAATAGCTAATCAATCAATGATGTGAGGTCATTTCCCAAGGTCACATGCAAGGAAGGGGCTAGTGAAAAGGATCTAGGTCCCTAAAAATGAAGAGTGCCCAAAGTGTACAGACAAAGGGTGTGGGTATCATAGGACCTATGCCTAAAGGATGAAAAAGGGCCTGTGTATAATTGATTTGGGTTCAATCAGGAGCCTGAGGAGTCAATTCAACTCAGAATAAAGAAACATACTATATCGGGAGGTCACAGAACCCCAGGAGGCTAGGCGGGCTACATCAGGTGGTATCAAAGCCTAATTTTGTTTGTAGACAACAAACAAGAAGGAGGTAAACTAAGATAATCCGGTAACATTAGATGATATTATAGGTTCAACTTTGCAGGAAGACAATAGGTGAAAGAGGAAGAGTATTGATGCTCTATGAGAAGGTTTTTTCAAGCACACAACAACAAAAATTTAAACAACCAGGTCAGTTGTGAGAGAAGATGGAGATGCTCTCAGATGTAGAGTGATTCGTAGGATTTCCAGGAGGGCAGGTAGATGGTGAAAATGGCTACTGAAGGCCATAAGCATGGTTAAAGCAAGGACCTCCAGTAGAGGAGTAAATATGAGATCGATAAAGAACTCAATGAGGTAAGAGAAAGAGAGGATCTGCTAATATTTAAAATACAACAGGATGCTAAATTGCATTGGGTGTATGATTGGCCCATGAAGAAGAAGGTGAAATGGAATTTTCATAAATTGTTGTCAAAAGGACAACAAAGGATGTTGAGAGTGTGGTCGAGGTATGTTAAATCCCTCAGAGGTGAAGAGGATATGGTTCACACCTATGAACCAGAAGCTGGGAAGAGTCTTAGTGATGATGAGGAGAAGGGATCAATTAAGGATCTTAGGAACTGCCAAGAGGGAAGAAGTTGACTTTCAAGTTTCCAGGTGGGAAATGGAAGGAGATCAGTGGATGATATCATAATATGTGAGGAGATCAGTAATGAAAGTTTAGATTTCTAAGTGAGTAATGAGATGGGATAATTTGAGGATCTCATAAAATGCCAGGAAGGCAGGGAAGAAATCCCATATTCCCATGTGGGAAAGGGAGAAGACATGAACTCAGCTAAGAGTTCATATCAACAAGGAAAGTTGATGGAGGAAGATCAGAGGAGAATTGAGAGGAGGAAAGTTGAGGGAGAGAGAGATCTTAGTGGGGAGGTCATATAGGAGAAGAAGAACTCTAGAGAGGTCTGATAGAAGAAGTAGAACTCAATATAGATTTAGGTTAGGAGAACTAGAGAGAACTGGGACTCTGTTGAAGTCAATTTTTTGTAAACATCTGTATAGACACACAGAGATAATAGAAAAGAAGTTTTTCTTGCACATGGTGTGTTTATGTATTTTTGTTCATTGTTATGATTTTATATGTCATTCATTTTTTAAATGTATGAACTTGTAAATTCTTGAATAAGTTTCAATTGTTTCTCTTCTTTGATTTTTTGAGTCCAAGGAGTCCACATTGTCTGCAAGGAGTGCGTTGACAGAGGTGATTTTACCTCAGAAAAGATTAAGAGAGATAACATTGAACCTTCATCAACAAAAGTGCAAGGAGTTGATAGAAATAAATCGATGTTGATTTTGTAAAGAGACAAAGTTACTGAACACTCTATAAGGGGAAGATCTGGAAGGTGTGGATCGAGCTAGGAAAACACCAGGAAGGAGGGAAAAAAATATTTTCAATAAATAATTTGGATGTATGTTTGATGAAATCCTAGAAACGCAAGGAGTGCATGGCAGATCTAAATCTTCAAGGAGATCAAGATTATACGGGATAATGCAAGGAGTGCATGGGTGATGGACTTATTCTAAGTCCTAAAGATCAGAATAGATAATTCTTTCAGAAGAACAAGAGAGACCCAGAGTAGTCGGGTTCACAGGACGAAGCTCAAAGGCTCAAACCTTTGAACACTGAAAAAAATCTTATGAGGTAGAAGAAGTCAAAAGATCAGGAGGAGGAGTGATAAAAACAATCATATTGATTGTGGAGAAGAGCCTGGACCATTATATCTACGTCCAATGAATGAAGGAAGCATAGAGGAGAGGGACAAATCTCATCTATTGGATCTGAGCGTAGAGGATCAACAATCATTGGATCTAGACGAGAGGGCATGATCCTTAATGTTGTGTACATGTAGGAGGATATAATTGTTAAAGTTATGAAGTCCCGAAGTCATTTGGGACCGTCCATCATCTGGGAAGACGCATGGCGAAAATCCATCAATTTTGGGTGGGAATGCACCAGAAGGAATGAGCGCACATAAGTTTGAAAATTCAGAAGCCCAAAGAGATGAAGAACCAGAGGGAATATGAACCTTCATATTCATATGAACATGTGTCAGTGAACTTTAATATGAAGAGAAAGATGAGGGACAGAATGTTGAAAGACCCAAACCCCGAATAGTTGAAGATTAGAGGGTTGTCGATATGTGAGGGGACAATTGTCAGCATATTTGAGTCTACAACTTAGAGAACTTTGGGATAAGTGAGGGCATGGGAGTTTGAGACTCCCAAATCCTGAAGCACCGGTGATCCGAAGAGTCAAAGCGCCAGAGAGCCGAAGACCCAAAGACCCAAAGAGAATCTGGACTGTCAGATCCAGAAAGGGCACATGGCGAAAGATCATGAACTTCAGGTGAAATCATTCAGGGAGAACCCAAAGGAGAAATATTTGAAATCAATAAAGCCCGAACAACCAAAGAAGATGATGGTTGTTAATCTAGGTTGGACAAGTGTCACCAAATCATTAACTTTGGAGGATTGTGCTCCGGGGTTTTTGAGAATTTGAGTTTCAAAAAGTTCTGAAGCATCGAAGCCCAAAGCATTGAAGGTCATTGATCCCAAAGGAGAAACGCAGATCATTGATCTGTGAGGGGACATGTGGAGGATGAATATTCATTCTATTGGATAATCGTTGGATCATGGAGGATAAGTGTTAGAAGAACTGACACTCTGGAGGTTTGTGTTTGTTGAGATTTGTGAAATTCTGAAGGCCAAAGTCTCAGAAATGACGAGATTTGTTGATGTGAAGGTGGACACACGACACCAGATCTAGATCTCCAGAGGAAAGTGGAGGAGGAAAGGTCTAAATATCCAGAGAAGAGATCTTGATCATCAACTGAGAAGGGAGTTAGAGGGTCGTTTATTTGGTTGAGGAGGCCAAAGTCCCAAAGCATGAAAACAATCCTTGATTGGTGAGGATACATGTCATCATATATTCCACTCCAGAATATAACTAGTCAGCAATGGCGAGGGTTTGAGAATTGAGATTCCCGAAGGCCGGATTCATGGAGGAAATACTAGTCGTAGATTAAGGGGGACAAGCGTCGATAGATCTTCTACTCCGAAAGATTATCACACAGGGAAAAAAAGGAATTTTAGAGTTGATATTCCTGAAGGAAAGATCCATGGTTGACATCCTAGCCACAGATTCAGTAAGACAGGTGCCAACAAATCGTTAACTCTAGAAGATTGGAGTATGGAGGAAAGTGAGGTTTTAGATTTCAAAACCCTGAAGTCCAGAATCGCGAATAGATCTTATCCGTTGATTCATGAGGATAAGATCTTGTCCATGGATTTGGAACGGGTAGATCTAAAGCGTCAACTCAAACATACTGTCAAGATTGAGAGATTGACAGTCCCATATAATTTCATGGATTAACAGTGTGTGGACTTTAACAGGTAATCGAGCGGTCATGTGAGGTCATCGCCCAAGGTCACATGCAAGGAATGGGCTAGTGGAAAGGAGATAGTGCCCACAAAAGGAAGAGAAGCTAGAGTGCGCACACAGAGGGTGCGGGTATGACAAGACCTGTGCCTAAAGGAGGAAAAGGGTTCTGTGTATAATTTATTTGGGTTCAATTAGGAGCCCAAAGATTCAATTTGACTCAGAAGAAAGAACAATCCTAAACTGGAAGGTCGCAAAACCCTAGGAGGGTAGGGGGCCTTCATCAATTTGTCTGTCTAGAACAAAGACCCAAATGGGCACAATCCATCCTACTAGTAGCTAATGATCTTGCATATGATATTGGTGATCCTAGAGGATGAGATCCATATATCAGGGAGATCCACATGCTCTGAAATTAATATAACCAATAATTCCCATGCATTACTACATGGTTCAAGTATTCAACCCTCATGACTATGCAGAGGCTAACGACAATATGTATTGGAAAAGTGGCATAAATGATGAGGATTTGGATTTTCTTCGTTTGAATTAGAGAAAGTGGGTAGATAAGGAAATAGCAGTGGTGCATTTACTTCATCATATTTGTACATACATACGCATCTTCATCAAAACCTTCAATGAGCATAGATTTCAAGCCTTGCGAGGTGTCCTTGGGGCGAAGAACACAGTTTCCTGGGAGTTGTCCTCCTCTTTTTTATCATTGTATCTTGAGGGGAGGGGGTTTCCCATGAGGTTTTTCATCTTCCTCTTTATTTTTGTTCCTTTTTTTTTTAATAAATTCATTATAAAATGGATTCCTAAAACATATTCTTGTTGTGACCCATTCATACTCCCTAGCAATCATTTAAGGCAATATTGGAGATATTACACACCCACCTAGTATTTCATATCGTATGTTTATTTGTCTATGTTGAGTATTCCCATGGTCTGAGATATTCCTCCCTATATGACATATTCTCCCCTAGATGAGGGTGCCACCTCCTCTTTAGCGAGTAATCAGTTATATATCAGTTAGACTAGTGGAGTCAAACCATGAGTGGAAACCTCTATATTATCAGCAAGTGTTGCATTCTCACCTTGGGATCATCACCAGGAGGGAACACTCACCTTCGGATCATCACCAAGGGCGGGGACACTATATACATGAGACTACGAGGTTACACCACATGTGCATTCATGATATTCTCTCCACTCTACTTGTATGATCCAATTAACTGATGACTGCATGGTTAGTTAGCTAGGACTAGGTGGCAGATACTCAGGGCTTTATATCAGTGTATGTCAACATGTCTCTAGAATAATACTATGGATAAGTAGTTTTTTGTTAATTTTTTCTAGCTAGATTATTTGTGTAGATTTCACCAAAATTTCACAATCCTTATTCAATAAAGTGGACCCTTTTACATTAAATAACTATCCATTTCTATCTAATGAGACTTATTCAAAGAAGAGTTTTACATACACTAATTGACTAAAATAATTCCTACACAAACTAAAGTATGGAGGTTAGGGTAGGACCCTAATAATGAGAGGAGGATTATAGAAGTATCTATTTTCTTTATGCAACTTTTATTTATCTTGTATATTATACCAAGTTTCCATCCGTAGAGGAGATTCTTGAGGACTCACGAAGTAGAGAGATAAAAAATAAAACTATTCTAGAGTTTGATTTATGAAACCACTGATTATGGGTCTCAATAGAAGTAAAATTAAAAGTAGTCCATTGATGCATTTTAAAATGAATATGACAATCTTACTTGGAGAGAAAGAGGTATAGTTTCCAGGCACTATGTGAAAAGAAGCTTTACCATATTTGAAGCTATTGTCAGAGCTCAAGTTCTATGGTAGAGGAGAAGACAAACTGACTTTCACAACTTGTAATCGCTACATAGATATTGTGGTGAGTACTATTGAAAAAGAAGGAAGAAAAGGAATTTGGAAATTCCTTGCCATAGTCCATAGAGAGAAAGAATCTTGATTGTACACTAATGTATCTCAAGAGTAGATTAAAGGTGTACCTTTTCTTTTAACATTAAGACACTAGCACACAGATATCTTTTATGAAAATAATGAGTTTTCCCTTCATTTTGGTTTTCCCATGTAAATTTACACAATAAACCCTAGATGTCAAATGGTGTGTGGTTGTATGATTTTGCTACGTTGAATTCCTTATTAAAATACACAATAAATCTCCACTTATATAACAAAACTATTTCATATTACATAGCAATATTTAATATGATTAATAATATCAATAAAAATGGATTGTGAGTGGCCATTAACTAAGTGGTTATGATTGATAATCATATAATACAATATATAACAAGACTATTTCATACTACATAACGATATTTAATATAACTAATAATATCAACAATGGTGAAGTGTAAGTGGCCATAAACTAAGTGGTTATTATTAATTCTGAAAGTAAAGTGTATTTAACTTAAATTATGATTGATCCTCATAGTACAATGTATTTAAAAAATAAATGACCATTGAAATAAATTAACACAACACAAAGAACTGATAAAATCTCCCTAACACCCTCTTAAATTTAGATTCAACTATGTCATATATAGTTGAGAATTTAAAAATTTCAAAGCACAAGTGGCTATCCACAACTCATCATACTTGGGCATAGTCATAACAACAAATAATTCCATAAATAAATAGAGAGCAACTTTACAATCACCACATATATTAATTCACATACTAGCTATACAATCACCACATATATTAATTCACATATTAGTTAAAACTACATATTCTCAAAATAATACTTTTATTTCTCTATTTCTATTTTTAATATGAATAAATTTGACATTTTCTACTATTTAATTAGTATTTGAAATATAAATTTTTTATTCATTTTGTTGGGTCACTCTATATGTAATATTTTAAAATTTTCAAGTATATAATAATTAAAAAATATAATTATCAAGAGAACAATATAAACCAATATACAACATATTTCAATACACTTCATATGAAACATATTGAAATAGAATATTGCATCTCATCCTGATACTAATGAGGGTTTTTCTCTTCATTGATTTAGATCTATAAATCTATGTACATTTGTAATTGAAAGATGACATTTCATTTTCTTTTGATCTCAAACTATTCCTTCTCACTTGCATTCTCATTTGTTACTTCCAATTGCATTGATGCAACGTAGTCTTCCACTTTCCAACGTTGTGGCATGATAGTTTACATGTTATTTCATCTTTCCACGTTAAATTATTTTTTCTAAAATAATTAATATTCTTTTCCTTTCCTCTATTTAATGATTCAGAACTTTAACAAATTATCACCAACTGACTGAATCCAGTTTACTAACAAAAATATATACTTTTCAACTAAGAGCTTAGATTTTGAATCAATGACATTATCACCAAATCCACTTTGTAGCGAAAATATATACTTTTCCAATAAATAGCATTCACGGTATCATATAGGTTAAATTGTAAATCAACGAAATTGTAAATCAAGGAAATTATCACCAAATATTCAATGCATTTTCTCGATAAAATATTTTATTTTAAATGGAAAAGACAATAGTTATATTTTTTTATTTAAAAAAAAAAATATCGACAAAATATAATTTAAAAAAAACTTTATGAACCTAATATAATTAAAAAAAAAAATTGTCTTTAAGTAATGACTCAATACTAGTTTGTATTACTTTAATAATCAATATCACATCCAAAGATTATATCCAATGGTCTAACGTGTAATATTCATGCACTAGTTTTAATTTAGTTTATAAATTTTTATTTATGTTTAATGTTTAGAAATTTTTTTAATATTTTGAGTGGACATTTAAATTATTATTTTAAAATAAAAAACAAAATTTAAAATATTTAAATATCAAAGTTTATGGAAAACAAATAAATAAATAAAATATTCATACACTAGTTTTACTTTAATTTATAATTTTTGATTTATTTTAATTTATAATTTCTGATTTATGTTTAATTTATAGAAAATTTAAACCCTCTAATTATTATCTTAAAATAAAAAGTAAATTTTAGAAGACTTAAATAAAAGTAAAAGTTCATTGAAAATAATTAAATAAAAAATAATATAACTTGCATAAGTGAAACAAAAGGGTTATATATATATGAATGAGTGTCTATAAATTAATAATAAAAATACAATTTATTATTGGCTCTTCCTTCATTTGGTTTGATTTTTATTCGGTTTGATCTTCATTCACTTCTGTACTGCGTTTTCTCTTCTGAGCTTTGATCTTCATATGGTTCGCTTCTTTTGTTAACTGATATACTATTGACATCAATGACAATATCATCTATGGTAAATCACAATGATAATTTATCATAACAACAAATCATCACATCTACTGTTGACATCAATAACAATATGTCCAACACCTTGTTGTAGTGGGATCGGTAATTTTGGGTTCCAAGTCAATTTCAGAGTTTCCTTGATGCTCTTCTTCATTGTTTAATGGGATCCCTGCCCAAGGAAGGGAGGTCACAATTGTCGGATGAGACTCACCTCCACTTGATTTGTCATTTCATTTCCCTCCTGGACTTCCATAGTTTCTTCCACAATTTCTTCAAGAGTTACAAGACTCTGATACCTATTTTGGTTGGCCTCACCTCTCTTGGTTGTGCTCTGGGTTTGAGTTTGGGGAGAAGATGATTTTTCTCCTTTTCCATGAGCCTGGGGAGTTGTTGTTGTCTTTCCTGTGGTTTTATTTCACTTTCTAACATCTTTTAGCAAAATGTCAACATTCATGGCAGGCCTTGCACTTAAACAAAATTTGTTCATAGTCCACTTGTTGAATATATGACCAACTATCAAAGGTTAGTTGAATAGTCTATGGTAGTCCTTTTTTCCGATCTACCTCTATACATATCCTGGCACATTCTTGAAGGCCATCTCGTGGTTCAAGATGACCAATATATTTTCCCAAGGAGTTTCCTATATTTCTTAGGGTTTCGTCATTCCAACAATGCAGAGGGAGAAATGAGAGTCTTACCGAGACCGAAACTGCTGAGGGGGTGTCATTTTCGAGGATGAAATATGGGGTTCCTTTGTTTAGATACATTCCTCGAGATCCCATGAAATAGGAGCCACTACAAAAGATTAGATCCCTATCTTCTTTTTTTTGAACATGAAAACAAAAAACCCCTTACCACAAAAAGGCGAGGAGACTTGGCCCTAGATCATCTTCTTCTAGTTTAGAACTAGACAGTGATGCATGGCCTCGGGGGAAGGTCATAGCCCTATAAACTTCCCAATGAGACTGTTTTCAGCCAACCAAAGGGAGAATGGACTGGCCAATAGAGGATGAAGAGGAACTTTTGGGATTTCGTCGATTTTCTTCACAAATCTTATTGGAGTTTGTTTGATGGATTTTGCATATGATGTGATCAAAGTTTGAAAAGCAGCGATATCTAGAGGTGGAGGGGATCTTACCCCCATCCCCCCACCCCTTACTAACAAAGCCATGACACGCACGTGTGAGAGGCTTCAGGAAACCCTAGATGCAGAGCTCGCTAGTGCTTATAAATCCACATGGAAATATTTGATTTATGGCTCACACTAGAATTATTTTTTTCTTATTAATATATTTTTAAATGCCACCTGTTAACACCATATTAAGCATTGAAGGAATTAGGCATCTCCCTCAAGGGAAATAGAAAGCACCACATTTAGTTACTATTTCACTTTCTTTCTATATATCGAGTTCATATAAAAATATTTTATTTATGATCGACATTTTTATTTATGACCGACATTGAAATATTTTTTGTTATTAATTTTTTTTTTTGAAATATCATATTACAACTCCATGTGGATCATGAAAAGAATTACACATCACAATCATAATGGAATGTAGAAAGAGTCTTCCTATGCAATGACCACTCTTCAACATAGCTAAAACCTTGCGAACGTGACTCAAATATGTGCCCTCCGTACATTAAATCGTACGAGTTGAACTAAACAGAATATGGATGAATGGTTGATATTGAATCAAGTTCATTCATTGAATGTAGTGAGGTAAATAGACTTTCGTCCAAGTGCAATGAATCAAGATATGTGTTATTTAGAGTTTCGACTGTCCTTCCTTAAGTTATCAGAACGACAAAGAGAGAATAGTATTTAAGAAGCTGATCATCCCTCCTGTTATCCATCCATCATGACCACAACGGCGAACCTTCGCCATCATCATCACAGCTGGTTCTCAATGCGTCACTTCGCCGAATCATTTCGCTGAAGTGTTTGGAGGAACTTCGGGCGTCACTGAACTGCCACAGGCATTCAACCGCTTCTACTAATAGCATAGCTGCATAGAGTCAACTCAATCGTACCATAGCTGCATACATTCCACTCAATCGTATTTCAATGTATTTGTAATTAATTTTCTTTCCCTTTTAATGATAGATACGTTAGTAGTTCTCTTTGGTGGCCACTCTCATTAAATTATAGTGGGTAAATATTACTGGTTTCGTGCTCTCGCTGCTCTAATATAATCAGTATGGGAGCTCATGCACGTGGAAGATGATCCGGAATAGTTTAGTTTCTAACATTTATTATATCATATTTTGATTGTTTACGGCTTTTTTTCGTATATATTGAATTTTTATTTAGTTAACAACGATTTTTTTCGCTCTATGCGGTGATTATCAGTTAGCTATTGATTCAGTTCATGGAGGTGTATATTTACAACGTCCGAACCGCATAAAGGTGGCTTCTAGTTTCTCTCCCCGTGTATTTAAGTCTGGTTAGCCGAATTTATTAAGTACCATTTTACAAGTTTCTCCTCATTTTACAATTAATGTTCCTCTTACATGGTTACCGCACATTCCGTGTTATATATGCCATTCGAACATATATACTTGGATCAATTTCTTTTTTAGTTTTTTTTATAACTCCTATAAAATATGCTCATAAACAATTTTGATGATTCTCTACTCCAGGGGTTCTAATTTCACCGAAGAAAAACCCCTACCAGAGACTGCTGTAAATTTTCTGTGCATATAATATAATATAAATATTAAATTTTCAGTACATATAATATAATATAAATATTTAGAATATAATATAAATATTTAGGGATGGTTTTTAATTGGAAAAATAAAAATAAAACATATTCTATTATTTCTTAGAACAACAGATCACAATCGTCTACTTACAAATAAAAGCATAAAAAAATCATATCTTATTCCCTACAACCATGATCCATGGAAATATTATCTTGTACTTACAAATAAAAGCATAAAAAAATCATATCTTATTCCCTACAACCATGATTCATGGAAATATTATGTGAGGAGATCCTATGATTTTTTTGCAATTTTCCATATGTGTTGGTCCAATGCAACTCTAACATTGGAGATTCTATTATCTTTTCTGATTCCCATGGTGAAAGGATAAGAGAAATATTTTGAATTGTTTTCTATCATTTGAAATAATG
The DNA here is from genome assembly GCA_009831015.1 of Picea engelmannii. Taxonomy (NCBI): domain Eukaryota; kingdom Viridiplantae; phylum Streptophyta; class Pinopsida; order Pinales; family Pinaceae; genus Picea; species Picea engelmannii. The sequence continues at coordinate 761,380 of ML777146.1, forward strand.
GAAATAATGTGAAATTATAAATGAAATAATGGAAACAATGTGAAATTATGAATGTTTAACGTTCATTTAATTCATTGGATAATTAATATGGAATCAAACATAGATGTGTATATGTGTGATGCCCTTTTTCTTTTGGAATGTGAAAAGCAAGTTTAAGAGCCATAAGCTAACAAAATTTATTATTTGCATTACCAATAGTAAATACTAGCTAGGAAAGAGATGGAGTGGTCAAGTGAAAGGTGAATACTTTTCCAGAATCCCCCATAGTGACGACCCCTTTGAATAGGTATAAGAGTGCCTTTTTAGGATGGGAAATCTTAGAGCGTGGAGGAAACTTTGAAATAATGTTT
>ML777146.1:761829-792378 GCA_009831015.1 Picea engelmannii
AAAATGTATCCTACCTCAACTACCTTACTCACTAAGGTAACCAATGAGATCAGGTAGTCGTACTCAAGTACCGACCTAACGTAGAGGTCAACTACCTGATTCAAGAGTCTACCTTGATAACTAGGTGAACATAAGACCCACTTGATACCTTGTCCCAATAATTATCAATAGAATAGGTAACACCCCTTCACAAGGTTGAAGTAATAACTATATGAGAAGTAACCTAGTAACTAGAGTTGGTAAATAACTAGAGGTAGGGATAACCTAGTAATTAGGGACAAACTAGTAACTAGAAATAGAAAAAACCAAGCCCCTTAGCATGACCTAGTAAGTCCTACGTCCTTTGATAGAATAAGATGGCTATATCTCAAAATTATTATTATCCATATAGGATTCACTCATGCTTTTGTGACCAAGACTCTAATTTGTGTCATCTTTGATTTTTTAACCATTCTTATAAATGGTTCAACATCCCACATTTTTAAAGAAAAAGGATGAATAAGATAGGCATACCCACTATCTCCTCTTCTCTTCCCATTAGTATCTTAAGGTCTTGGAATACTATTGAAGGTAGCCTTATTATCTAGGAGACTAAAAGAAATAAATCTCAACCCTTCGTGTAACATCACTCATCTCCTATTTTTAGATGGCATTCTCATTTTTTGTGACGAAAAAGGGGAATTAGTGGGAAATATTAATGAACTCATGAACCTTTTCTATAAAAAGACATGTATGAAAATCAATCGATAAAAATGCTTCCTTGTCACTTGATTCCTTTTCGACTTAGAAATATATAACATATCCCAACATCTCTCTTTTTAGTTACTGGATATTGAAGTTGGTCACAAATACTTGGGCTTTCTCTTGAAGGAAAATCATTAGTAGAGGACTGACCAGTTATGGGTACTAGAAAAATTAGAAAGGAAAGTAAACATCTGGTGAAATAAATGGATCTCTAGAGTAGGAATATTGATGGTAGTAAAGGTAGTTCTTGAAGCCATGAAGGTCTATTAGATGTCCTTAGCATAGATTCCAAAAGGGATTCTAGGAAAAACTAAACAACTCTTCTTTTGTTTTTATGGTCTAGGGACATGGAGAATAAAAAAATGTTTTTAGCCTCTATGAAATGGTTATCCACTCCTAAATCCATTGGGGGATGGGGTTTAAAAAAAAGAAAAAACTTTTATCTAAAGCCTCAGCAGGATTTTTTTTTTTATTCTTATTTAAGGTACATTCCTATGGACACAAGAAAGAAAGGAAAAAAAAAATACACACGAATTAATTATGGATTAGATAAAAAAAACCCTTTAAAAAATTCCAAAATGGATCCATAATTTAGAAATCAATTATGGATGCTTGTCCCTTGATTTGAAACTCTTTAATATGGAAAATTTGTAATGGTCCATAGGTTACCATTGGTAAATATCCATGTATTAGCTACAAGAATAGTCATATTCTCTCTACTCTCATTGATGAACTTCATGGACTGGGTATCTACTCTTTAAATCAAGTAATTACAAGAATAAATCAAGCAACATGGAAAAGTTAGCTGCTCTTCCAACAATAAATTGACCTTCTCATTGAGTACGCTAATTATTGGAACACATACATAAAATCCATGAGAAGATCCTTTTGTACATCTATCATAATAGGAAAATCATCTTGTTTTCTCCCTAAACCCATCAAGTTCCTTCAAACGAAGGATAGGATATAAATATCTTTCCCAAGAAAATAGATAAGAGCAATTACCATGACAGGGGATGTAAAAGCTAAAGTGCCCAACAAATAAAAAATTTCATGTGAATGTTGATAAACAAGAAGGCTCCTGGGATAATTTGAAAAAGGAAATCTTTGGGGGACCTAGAAGATGTTGCCTATGCATGGAAGAAATTGAAACAAACAATCATCTTATCCTTTCTTGCAATTTAAGTTTAGAATTGTCTATGCATCTAAGAAATGGAAACTAACTATCATCTTATCCTTTCTTGCAATTTAAGTTTAGAATTTTTGAGAGAGGTAAATATAAGCCTTATTCTAAACGTTATACAAAATGATTATTTTCGGACTATATTTTTTGGGGACATTTGCTCAAAATATGTTGATAAATTGTTAGATCCATAGATTTGAGTGACTATTTATGTATAATCCAAGTGCCCCAAGGGTTTTCCAACATGTTGAATCCATTTCTGCATTCATAAATGGATTTTAAATAACAAAAAATATTGATTTTGTGCAAATTTATATCACAGGATTTGTGTGAAAATTTTCATTAATCATTGGACAATTCAATGCTTGGTCAGGAAACAGTATAGAAGAAGCACTAAAAGTTTAGTTGTCCAATCGTCCAACCTCAAATTTTAAATCACTTCCTCCTACAGTTGCTTGGGAAATTTGGATAGCCATAAATTAATCCCTCTTCGAAGACAAGGACCCAATTCCTTGAAAATTTTCCCTTCAAAGAATAAACATTATTTCAAAGTTTCCTCCACGCTCTAAGATTTCCCATCCTAAAATGACACTCTTATAACTATTCAAAGGGGTCGTCACTATGGGGGATTCTGGAAAAGAATTCACCTTTCACTTGACCACTCCATCTCTTTCCTAGCTAGTATTTACTATTGGCAATGCAAATAATAAATTTTGTTAGATTATGTCTCTTAAACTTGCTTTGCACATTCCGAAAGAAAAAGGGCATCACACATATACACATCTATGTTTGATTCCATATTAATTATCCAATGAATTAAATGAGCATTAAACATCTATAATTTCACATTGTTTCCATTATTTCATTAATAATTTCACATTATTTCCGTTATTTCAAATGATAGAAAACAATTCAAAATATTTCTCTTATCCTTTCACCATGGGAATCAAAAAAATATAATAGAATCTCCAATGTTAGAGTTGCATTGGACCAACGAATATAGAAAATTGCAAAAAAATCATAGCATCTCCTCACATAATATTTCCATGAATCATGGTTGTAGGGTATAAGAAATGATTTTTTTATGCTTTTATTTGTAAGTAGAAGATAATATTTCCATGGATCATGGTTGTAGGGAATAAGATATGATTTTTTTATGCTTTTATTTGTAAGTAGATGGTTGTGATTTGTTGTTCTAAGAAATAATAGGATATGTTTTATTTTTATTTTTCCAATTAAAAACCATCTCTAAATATTTATATTATATTATATGTATAGAAAATTTAATATTTATATTATATTATATGTATAGAAAATTTACAGCAGTCTCTAGTAGGGGTTTTCATTCAGTAAAACTAGAACCCCTGGAGTAGAGAATCATCAAAATTGTTTATGAACATATTTTATAGGAGTTATAAAAAAAACTAAAAAAGAAATTGATCCAAGTATGTATGTTCGAATGGCATATATAACACAGAATGTGCGGTAACCTTGTAAGAGGAAAATAAATTGTAAAATGTGGAGAAACTTGTAAAATGGTACTTAATAAATTTGGCTAACCAGACTTAAATACACGGGGAGAGAAACTAGAAGGCACTTTTATGTGGTTTAGACGTTGTGGTCATAAATAAAATTAATAACAAAAAATATTTCAATGTCGGTCATAAATAAAATATTTCTATAGGAACTCAATATATAGAAAGAAAGTGACATAGTAACTAAATGTGGTGCTCTCTACTTCCCTTGAGGGAGATGCCTAATTCCTTCAATGCTTAATATGGTGTTGACAGGTGGCATTTAAAAATATATTAATAAGAAAAAAATAATTCTAGGGTGAACCATAAATCAAATATTTCCATGTGGATTTATAAGCACTAGTGAGCTCTGCATCTAGGGTTTCTTGAAACCTCTCGCACATGCGTGCCATGGATTTGTTAGTAAGGGGTGGGTGGGGAGGGGTAAGATCCCCTACACCTCTGGATATCACTTCTTTTCAAAATTTGATCACATCATAAGCAAAATCCATCAAACAAACTCCAACAAGATTTGTGAAGAAACTCGACGAAATCCCAAAAGTTCCTCTTCATCCTATGTTGGCGAGTCCATTCTCCCTTTGGCTGGCTGAAAAAGGTCTCATTGGGAAGTTTATAGGGCAATGACCATCCCCCAAGGGCATGCATCACTGGCTAGTTCTAAAATAGAAGAAGATGATCTAGGGCCAAGTCTCCTCGCCTTTTTGTGGTAAGGGGTTTTTTGTTTTCATGTTCTAAAAAAGAAGATAGGGATATAATCGTTTCTAGTGGCCCCTGTTATCACTCAGTTTGTAGTCTAGGTCAAATAGTTTAAAGGTAAGGATCAAACTGGCATAACAGGAGCTTCCCCACCCACTGTCACCTCGATGGGGGGCTCTTTCTATTCAGGGTGGCTAATACCAAGGGAGTCATCCCTAGTAATCTCGGGTTTTGAAAGGTATAAGGTTTTAAAAGATCAAGGTGAGTTTTCCCTTCACATATTACTGCCAAGAAGATAGTCAAGAGTGAAGAAATACCACAATAGAAGCACCTATTTGCGAGACAAAGCAACAATAAAACTAATACATGCAAATAGTGGTTAATGCTTCAATTGCCAATGACTATCAATATGTAATACACATGAGCATAAATAATAGTAATTATTGACGAAGTCAATGATTGCAATAAAGGCTATGGCTTATAATACTATTTCTCAATAAATACAGAATGATATAGCATCCAATGGAAATGATTAGTCTTTTAGTCAACACAATGCCTTAAATATCAGTAAATGCTCACATATAATAGGCTTGTTGTGTCACTATGCTTACTAGGGGTGACGTCAGCTTTATTCTAGGGTTAGTTTGGTAGACCAAGAGATGGACGTTTTGCAAAATAGGCTAATGGAAATTAACAACTCTTAATGTCTATCACTTAGATGACTAAGGCACAATGTTTTACATCAACCAATAGCTAAAAAGAGGCATGACATCATAATCAAATTAGGGTTAGTGAGACGTTAGGGTTAGTTAGGGTTTCAAATTTAAGAAGTTTGAAAGAGTTATTTTGGCACAAGAATCTCAACGTTGGATAGTTAGACTAGTGCCTTAGGGTATTATGGAGTCAAAAAGAAAGGCTAGGTCTCAAGAGAATCTAAATCTAAGGACAAGAGAGTTAGGATTTATGGTGTTGTAATGGCAGGGCCATAGAGTCAAAACCCTAAGGGGAGGAGGCTCATTTCGGTGTTTCTTAAGCAAGGCCTCATGCTCCTCCCTCTTTCCTTAAAAATACTTGGCAAAACCTGCTAGCTTCAAAAACATAAATCTAGGGATGAAAAGTGTTGCAAGAGCAAGGCCCCTCAAACCCTAAAATTCAAACCCTAGGTGTAAAATCAATTAGGCCTAGGACGTCTTCTTTCTTCAATTTATGTTCAAAAGCTAACTCAAAAAAAGGGGAATTAGTGTAGCAAAGGCTAGGCTATATTCTCCTTAATCAAATGGCTAAACAAGTTTTCTATCATGGGGACATATAGCAAGGACCTACTTGTGTGCTTTCTACCTAGGGTTTCAATGATTAAGAAAAATAATAATAATGTAACAATAAATGCAAGAGATTTAACCTACAACCATTCAATTAAGAAGTTTTGCATGAGAAATACACTTACAAATCAATGAAGAGATTATCAAACCCTAGTTATAAACCTTCCAATAATAGAAAACACCATAAACATGCCAAAGATGATCCTCCACAAGAGTAGCACCTCACTTCCAAGATAAAAATACCAAGACAAAAGACTAAAATGATTCTCTCACAAGAGAGTGAGTTGTCTTAAAAATGAGAGGCAACGTCCTCTCTTTATATCATCTTAATGACCTTTAATTACAAAATAGGTCATTTAAAATAAACGACAAGGCTGACTAACAATATTACACTATTTGTCACATTAAATGCTAAAAATTCCATAATATAAGCTCAAAAGGAGACGTCAGGCCCCTCTGAGGGAGACGTTGACCCTTTTTAGGCAAGCTCAGCATCCAGGAAGCAAAACGTTGGCCCCTCTAGGGCTCCTGCAAGCTTCCAAATGTGTCAAATGATCCCATCACATTGCCACATGCTCCATAAAATGTCCAGCTGCCTCAGGTGATGTCTTGTCCATCACAATCCATTGTCCCATCTACAGTGTGTGATCCCCCCTAGGCCGGGCTCTGCCAAAGTGTCCTGGGTAAGGACGTCCTTCTTCTTTCTCGTGTAATGGCTCGTCACAATGTTGTCCTACCTCTGCCATCCCAACAACCATATGATGGGCTCTTCAACTCCATGGAGGTCCGAACTAATCATATACCCATGTGTACCAGTCCAATGGTACCTCTCCGCCGAGCATGGTCCTGCACATCAAAGACTACGCCCTCCATGGGCTCATCAGTCTTAGGAATCATAGAAATTTTAGTCATATTTCATCATTAAATTTATCAAATACATGCATGAAATCCCTAGCATATCATCTAAGAGCTCAAAGACATTACACAGATCTACTATACAAAGTTGAAGAAGACCAACAGAACAACCTATTGGGCTAATACCCATAAGATATGGAAAGTTTCCTCAGAAGATCATTCAAGCCATGTTTTTATGAGGTGATGTGGTATAGGGATGTCCAGTCATAGTAAGACCAAGGGAAGGTGTTTTCTGTGGGTGCCTTTGTAGGAGGCGAGCTGTACCCATCATGGATGCATTTTTTCCAAGCCCTTTATTGCCTTTATTTTTCTTTTATTTATTTTCTTTCTTTTTTACTTCAAGGTCTGACCAGAGGACACTGCCTTGGCGTGCTGACCAGAGATGAAAATGTTACCCACTGGTATCTTCACAGAAATGACAAGGTTGGCTCGTGATGAGACCCCCTTTCCCTTGGCCATGCAACCAAAGGTCACTGCCCTGGCGTGGTGACCAGATAGTGGAAATTTCATACTGCTGGATACCTATGAACATAATGGGTTGGCTCGTGATGAGACCTCCCATCCTCTTGGTTAGGTATTGTTTTTATTACTTTTCATAGGGTCCCTTTATTTTCTTATCGAGAGGCCTTTTAATGCCTTCTCGGGGATCCCCTAGGTGAAGCTTCTCTAGGTTTCATTTCTTATGGATTTTATCTTTTACCAGCTGCTTTTACCTCCTGGGCCTTTATCCCCTTCTTCCCACAAGACAAAGTGTAACCCTCAAAAGGTCATCCTAATGGCCAGACTAAGGGAATGGGATAGATGCGCAGGGGATAAGATGAAAAATGATAAAATGGTGGGAGCGGAACGATGGCACTGCAAATCCCCCTTAGTGGCTAACCAAAACCCATGAATACAAGCTTGCTAAGTCATCCCATAAATCACCCCAACAATGGTCAAGTGGATTAGTGTAAGATCCAAGCAGTTATCAGAAATGACAGGAACCTAATGCATATATAATAAGGTTATAATGATCAAACATGACACATACCATGATACCTTGGACCAATTACCTCATGGAGCAAGAGACCTCTCTGTTGCAAGTCCAAGCCGATGGTGATGGAATTTGTTGTTTCTGACAGGGCAAATATGGTGAAGAAGAAGAAAGATGGGCCCTCGAGGGCCATGCTCAGGTCAATCCTTCTCTCGACACTTCATGTCTAGGACCTGTGGGCCTCGAGACATGATCTCCTAGTTATCCCTAGATATCGGGGATAACAACCCCTATTTCATGGGATCTCGAGGAATGTATCTAAACAAGTAAATCCCATATTTCATCCCTGAAAATGACACCCCCTCAACAGTTTCGGTCTCGGTAAGACTCTCATTTCTCCCTCTGCATTGTTGGAATAATAAAACCCTAAGAAATATAGGAAACTCCTTGGGAAAATATATTGGTCGTCCTGAACCACGAGATGGCCTTCGAGAATGTGCCAGAATATGTATAGAGGTAGATCTGAAAAAAGGACTACCATAGACTATTCAACTAACCTTGGATAGTTGGTCATATATTAAACAAGTGGACTATGAACAAATTTTGTTTAAGTGGAAGGCCTTCCATGAATGTGGACATTTTGCTAAAAGATGTTAGCAAGTGAAATAAAACCATAGGAAAGACAACAACAACTCCCCGGGCTCATGGAAAAGGATAAAAATCATCTCCTCCCCAAACTCAAACCCCGAGCACAACCAACATAGGGGAGGCAAACCAAAATAGGTATCAGAGTCTTGTAATTCTTGAAGAAATTGTGGAAGAAACTATGGAAGTCCAGGAGGGAAATGAAATGACAAATCAAGTGGAGGTGAGTCTCATAGGACAATTGTGTCCTCCCATCCTTGGGTAGGGATCCCATTAAACAATGAAGAAGAGCATCAAGGAAACTCTGAAATTGACTTAGAACCCAAAATTACCAATCCCACTACAACAAGGTGTTGGACATATTGTCATTGATGTCAACAGTGGATGTGATGATTTGTTGTTATGATGAATTATCATTGTGATTTACCATAGATGATATTGTCATTGATGTCAACAATATATCAGTTAACAGAAGAAGTGAACCATATGAAGATCAAAGCTCAGAAGGAAAAACGCAGTACAAAAGCGAATGAAGATCAAACCTCAGAAGGAAGAGCAAATAGTAAATTCTATTTTTATTATTAATTTTTAGACAACTCATTCCTATACATATATAACCCTTTTGTTTCACTTATGCAAGTTATATTATTTTTAATTTACTTATTTTCAATGAACTTTCACTTTTATTTAAGTCTTCTAAAATTTACTTTTTATTTTAAGATAATAATTTGACGGTTCAAATTTTCTAAAAATTAAACATAAATCAAAATTTATAAATTAAAATAAATAAAAAATTATAAATTAAAGTAAAACTAATATATGAATATTTTATTTATTTATTTGTTTTCCATAAACTTTCACATTTAAATATTCTAAATCTATTTTTTATTTTAAAATAATAATTTAAATATCCACTCAAAATATGAAAAAAAATTCTAAACATTAAACATAAATACAAATTTATAAACTAAATTAAAACTAGTGCATGAATATTACACGTTAGACCATTGGATATAATTTGTGGATGTGATATTGATTATTAAAGTAATACAAACTAGTATTGAGTCATTATTTAAAGACAATTTTTTTTTAATTATATTAGGTTCATAAAGTTTTTTTTAAATTATATTTGGTCGATATTTTTATTTTTAAATAAAAAAATATAACTATTGTCTTGTTCCATTTAAATTAAAATATTTTATCGACAAAAGGCATTGAATCTTTGGTGATAATTTCGTTGATTTACAATTTAACCTATATGATACCGTGAATGTTATTTATTTGAAAAGTATATATTTTCGCTACCAAGTGGATTTGGCGAGTTGGTGATAATGTCATTGATTCAAAATCTAACCTCTTAGTTGAAAAGTATATATTTTTGTTAGCAAATTGGATTCAGTCAGTTGGTGATAATTTGTTAAAGTTCTGAATCAATAAATAGAGGAAAGGAAAAGAATATTAATTATTTTAGAAAAAATAATTTAACGTGGAAAGATGAAATAACATGCAAACTATTATGCCACAACGTTGGAAAGTGGAAGACTACTTTGCATCAATGCAATTGAAAGTAATAAATGAAAATGCAAGTGGGAAGGAATAGTTTGAGATCAAAAGAAAATGAAATGTCGTCTCTCAATTACAAATGTACATAGATTTATAGATCTAAATCAATGAGGAGAAAAACCCTCATTAGTATTAGGATGAGACACAACATTATATTTCAGTATGTTTCATATGGAGTGTATTGAAATATGTTGTATATTAGTTTATATTGTTCTCGTGATAATTATATTTTTTAATTATTATATACTTGAAAATTTTAAAATACTACATATAGAGTGACCCAACAAAATGAATAAAAAATCTATATTTCAAATACTAATTAAATACTAGAAAATGTCAAATTTATTCATATTAAAAATAGAAATAGAGAAATAAAAGTATTATTTTGACAACATGTAGTTTTAACTAATATGTGAATTAATATATGTGGTGATTGTATAGCTAGTATGTGAATTGATTTATGTGGTGATTGTAAAGTTGCTCTCTATTTGTTTATGGAATTATTTGTTGTTGTGAGTATGCCCAAGTATGATGAGTTGTGGATAGCCACTTGTGCTTTGAAATTCTTAAATTCTCAACTATATATGACATAGTTGAATCTAAATTTAAGAGGGTGTTAGGGAGATTTTATCAGTTCTTTGTGTTGTGTTAATTTATTTCAATGGTCATTTATTTTTTAAATGCATTGTACTATGAGGATCAATCGTAATTTAAGTTAAATACACTTTACTTTCAGAATAAATAATAACCACTTAGTTTATGGCCACTTACACTTCACCATTGTTGATATTATTAGTTATATTAAATATCCATTGTTGATATTATTAGTTATATTAAATATTGTTATGTAGTATGAAATAGTCTTGTTATATATTGTATTATATGATTGTCAATCATAACCACTTAGTTAATGGCCGCTCACAATACATTTTTATTGATATTATTAATTATATTAAATATTGCTATGTAATATGAAATAGTTTTGTTATCCAAGTGGAGATTTATTGTTTATTTTAATAAGGAATTCAAAGTAGCAAAGTCATACAATCACACACCATTTGACATCTAGGATTTATTGTGTAAATTGATATGGGAAAACTCATTATTTTCATAAAAGAGATATGTGTGCTAGTGACGTAATGTTAAAAGAAAAGGTACACCTTTAATCTACTCTTGAGATACATTAGTGTACAATCAAGATTCTTTCTCTCTATGGACTATGGCAAGGAATTTACAAATTCCTTTTCTTCCTTCTTTTTTGATAGTACTCACCACAATACCTATGTAGCGATTACAAGTTGTGAAAGTCAGTTTGTCTTCTCCTCTACCCTAGAACTTGAGCTCTGACAATAGCTTCAAATAAGGTAAAGGTTCTTTTCACATAGTGCCTGGAAATTATATCTCTTTCTCTCCAAGTAAGATTGTCATATTCATTTCAAAATGCATCAATGGACTACTTTTAATTTTACTTCTATTGAGACCCATAATCAATGGTTGCATAAATCAAACTCTACAATATTTTTATTTTTTATCTCTCTACTTCGCGAGTCCTCAAGAATCTCGTCTATGGATGAAAAATTGGTATAATATACAAGATAAATAAAAGTTGGATAAAGAAAATAGATACTTCTATAATTCTCCTTTCATTATTAGGGTCCTGCCCTAACCTACATACTTTAGTTTGTGTAGGATTTATTTTAGTCAATTAGTGTATGTAAAAATCTTCTTTGAATAAGTCTCATTAGATAGAAATGGATAGTTATTTAATGTAAAAGGGTCCACTTTATTGAATAAGGATTCTGAAATTTTGGTGATATCTACACAAATAATCTAACTAGAAAAAATAAACAAAAAACATGCAAAGCTGAGAGAAGAAGAGAAGAATTGGAGAGACAGAATAAAGAATTGTATTAACCACTATTCCACACTCAAAGAGTGAATACTATACAATATATATAATCTACATGATACAACTACTTATCCATAGTATTATTCTAGAGACATGTTGACATACACTGATATAAAGCCTCGAGTATCTGCCACCTAGTCCTCGCTAACTAACCATGCAGTCATCAATTAATTGGATCATACAAGTAGAGTTGAGAGAATATCATGAACACACATGTGGTGTAACCTCGTAGTCTCATGTATATAGTGTCCCCGCCCTTGGTGACGATCCAAAGGTGAGTGTTCCCTCCTGGTGATGATCCCAAGGTGAGCATGCAACACTTGCTGATAATATAGAGGTTTCCATTCATGGCTTGAATCCACTAGTCTAACTCATATATAAATGATTACTGACTAAAGAGGAGGTGGCACCCTCATCTAAGGGAGAATATGTCATATAGGGAGGAATATCTCAGACCATGGAAATACTCAACATAGACAAATAAACATACGATGTGAAATACTAGGTGGGTGTGTAATATCTCCAATATTTCCTTAAATGACTGCTAGGGAGTATGAATGGGTCCCGACAAGAATATGTTTTAGGAATCCATTTTATAATGAATTTATTAAAAAAAAAGAACAAATATAAAGAGGAAGATGAAAAACCTCATGGGAAACCCCCTCCCCTCAAGATACAATGATAAAAAAGAGGAGGACAACTTCCGAGAAACTGTGTTCTTCACTCCAAGGACACCTCACAAGGCTTGAAATCTATGCTCATTGAAGGTTTTGATGAAGATGCATATGTATGTACAAATATGATGAAGTAAATGCACCAATGTTATTTCCTTATCTATCCACTTTCTCTAATTCAAACGAAGAAAATCCAAATCCTCATCATTTATGGCAGTTTTCCAATACATATTCTCATTAGCCTCTGCATAGTTATGGGGGTTGAATACGTGAACCATGTAGTAATGCATATGAATTATTGGTTATATTAATTTCAGATCATGTGGATCTCCCTGATATTTGGATCTCGTCCTCTAGGATCACCAATATCATATGCAAGATCATTAGCTACTAGTAGGATGGATTGTGCCCATTTGGGTCTTCATTCTAGATATACAAATTGATGAAGGCCCCCTAACCTCCTAGGGTTTTGCGACCTTCCAGTTTAGGATCATTCTTTCTTCTGAGTCAAATTGACTCTTCGAGCTCCTAATTGAACCCAAATAAATTATACACAGGACCTTTTTCCTCCTTTAGGAACAGGTCATGTCATACCCGGACCCTCTGTGTGTGCACTCTAGATGCTCTTCCTTTTGTGGGCACTATCTCTATTCCACTAGCTCCTTCCTTGCATGTGACCTTGGGTGACGACCTCACATGACCGCTCGATTACCTGTTAAATTCCACACATGGTTAATCCATGAAATTATATGCGACCGTCAATCTCTCGATCTTGACGATATGTCTGAGTTGATGCTTTAGATATACCCCTTCCAAATCCATTGACACGATCTGCTTCCCATGAATCAACGGATAATATCTATTCGCGATTTCGGACTTCAGGGTTTTGAAATCTCAAACCTCACTTTCCTCCGTACTCCAATCTTCGAGAGTTAACGATCTGTTGCCACCTGTCTCCCTGAATCTGTGGCTAGGATCTCGTCCATGGATCTTTCCTTCGGGAATATCAACTCTGAAATTCCTGCTTTTCCCTGTGTGATAATCTTCTAGAGTAGAAGATCTATCGACACTTGTCCCCCATAATATATGGCTTTGATTTCCTCCATAAATACAGCCTTCAAGAATCTCAATTCTCAAACCCTCGCTAAGGCTAACTGGTTATATTCTAGAGTGGAAGATATGATGAAATGCATCCTCACCAATCAAGGATTGTTTTCATCCTTTGGGACTTTGGCCTCCTCAACCAAATAAACGGCCCTCTGACTCCCTTCTCAATTGACGATCAAGATATCTTCTCTGGATATTTGGACCTTTCCTCCTCCACTTTCCTCCGGAGATCTAGATCTGGCATCGTGTGTCCACCTTCACATCAACAACTCTCATCGTTTCTGAGACTTCGGCCTTCAGGACTTCTCAAATCTCAACAAACACAAACCTCCAGAGTGTCGGTTCATCTAACACTTATCCTCCATGATCCAATGGTTATCCAATAGAATGAATCTTCGTCCTCCACATGTCCCCTCATAGATCAATGATCCATGTTTCTCCTTTGGGATCAACAACCCTCAATGCTTTTGGCTTTAACGCTTCAAAACTTTCTGAAACTCAAATTCTCAAAAACCCCGGAGCACGATCCTCCAAATTTCATGATATGGTGACACTTGTCCAACCTAGATCAATGACCATCATCTTCTTTGGTTGTTCGGGCTTCAGTGATTTCAAACCCTTCTCCTTTGGGTTCTCCCGGAATGATTTCCCTTGAATTTCATGATCTTTCACCGCGTGCCCTTTCTGGATCTAATGGTCCAAATTCTCTTTGGGTCTTTGGCTCTGTGGCGCTTCGAATCTTCGGCTCTTCAGTGCTTCAGGCTTTGAGAGTCTCAAACTCCTATGCCGTCATTTATCCCAAAGTTCTCTAATCCACAGACTCAGATATGTTGACAATTGTCCCCTCGCAAATCGATGACCCTCGGATCTTCAACTATTTGGGGTTTGGGTCTTTCAACATTCCATCTCCTATATTTCTCTTGATATTAAAATTCGCTTACACGTGTTCATATGAATATGAAGGTTCATATCCCCTCCGGTTCATCAACTCTTTGGGATTTCAAATTTTCGAAGTTATGTGCGCTCATTCCTTCCGGAGAATTCCCACCCGAAATTGATGGATTTTTTCCATGCGTCTTCCCAGATGGACGGTCCCAAATGACTTCGAGACTTCATAACTTTAACAAGTCTATCCTCCTATGTGTACAAAACATTAATTCTCACGCACTTCCGTCTAGATCCAATGATTGTTGATCCTCTGCGCTCAGTTCCAACGTATGAGATTTGTCCCTCTCCTCTATGCTTCCTTCATTCATTGGACGTAGATCTAATGGTCCAGGATCCTCTCCACAACCGATATGATGGTTGTTGTCACTCCTCCTCTTGATATTTTGACTTCTTCTACCTCATAAGATTTTTGTCTATGTTCAAAGGTTTCAGCCTTTGAGCTTCCTCCTGTGAACCCGACTACTCTGGGTCTCTCTTGTTCTTCTGAAAGAATTATCTCTTCTGATATTTAGGACATAGAATAAGTCCATCACCCACGCACTCCTTGCATTATCCCGTCTAAGCTTGATCTCCTCAAATATTTAGATCTTCAATGCACTACTTGCATTTCTGGGATTTCATGAAACTTAGATCCGAAGGATTTATTGAAAATAATTTTTTCTCGTCGTCCTGGTGTTTTCCTTGCTC
Organism: Picea engelmannii; assembly: GCA_009831015.1. Lineage (NCBI taxonomy): Eukaryota > Viridiplantae > Streptophyta > Pinopsida > Pinales > Pinaceae > Picea > Picea engelmannii. The sequence continues at coordinate 776,728 of ML777146.1, forward strand.
GATCCACACCTTGCATATCTTCTCCTTATAGAGTGTTCAATAACTTTGTCTCTTTACGAAATCAACATAGAGTTATTTCTATCAAGTCCTTGCACTTTTTTTGATGAAGGTTCAACATTATCTCTCTTAATCTTTTCTAAGGTAAAATTACTTCTGTCAACTCACTCCTTGCAGAAAATGTGCACTCCTTGCACTCAAAAACTCAAAGAAGAGAAACAATTGAAACTTATTCAATAATTCACAAGTTCATACATTCAAAAAATGAATGGCATATAAAATCATAACAATGAACAAAATTACATAAACACACCATGTGCAGGAAAAACTTATTTTCTATTATCTCTATGTGTCTATACAGATATTTACAAAAAAATGGACTTCAACAGAGTCCCAATTCTTTTGAGTTCTCCTAACCTAACTCTATATTGAGTTCTACTTCTTCTATCATACCTCTCTAGACTTCTTCTTCTCCTATCTGACCTCCCCACTAAGATCTCTCTCTCCCTTTACAAAATGAGGGCTCTACGAGCTTATCCTCTCCATCACCTTAGTGTCATTATTGTCTCAGTTAAGACACCAAACTCCTACGACTTCATTACATAAATGATTGTATCCAGACCTAACTATGATCTAGATCTTCTTACACTCAACCATTTAAGTCAACTCTATACACTACCTGTATAAAGGCATGGCTCAGTTCTTATGACCTTACAACGCAAATTCCTATAGGATCATATTTTGAATTTAAAAATGGGAGGGTCAATGCCTCTCCTTCTCTGAAGTGCACATTGATGTGGTGGAATGCTGGCACGTTTCTAAGGTGGAGCAATGATCCTACATCATACTCCACTACTGGGAAAACCATGAGCTCCTCTTCTCCAGTATTGAAATCCTCTTGGATACCAAACTCTCCCTTGGAGTTGTCCTCTTGCTTCTCTCCAGCTATGTCATTGATGTTGCTGCTATTCCTTTTGTTTCTTACCTACTGCTATGGAAGGCTCTCTTTTGTTCAGCTTCTCTTTGCTGACTGCTTCTGCTGACCTCAACATCAACTTCTTGATCTCCTCTATCACCCTGTCCAGATGCTCCGGTGGTTGGATCTTCTTATGCAGTCTTCTCTGTTGCACTTCCTCCTCAAACACGTCAAAGGGTAGATAATCCTTATCCCCCACATCATTTTATTCTCGTGCGACATTAGTTTTCCACCTTGCTACAGACTCCAGTTTCAAAGTCTCATCATTGAGCTACTTCTCAGCTTCCTCCTCTGACAGATAGGTTTCTTCTTCCAGCTCTGCTACTTGTACATCACCAGCTTCCTCCAATTGCTCTTTGAAATAGCATGCTCATCCATTTGTCTCTAAATTAGCCTATTAGATTTTCATAATTCACATCTTGACCCTTTTCTGCAGGGTTTCTAGTTCCTCATGCATTTCAACAAAGTCTATGTTGTTTGCTTCCTCTTCTGCTGCAAGATACCGTGCTGCATTCATTTCCTGTTCAGCTTCCTGGCTGAAAATTTTGAGCAATTATGTCGAATTCGCTTCTCCTAAAATTTGCGTGACTGTCTTCTAGAAGCCATCTGCTTGTTTTGGATTGTCCAACCAATCTTCCAACATCCTTAATTATATCTCCCATTGAGTCATCATCTCGACTGTGTGCTCCTCTTCTTCTTCTCCTTGGGCGGATTTTGATACCTGCTCCTTTATCATGACAACCATTGTTGGTTTTCCTTCTTCTTCTGTTGTTGCATCTGCAACACATGCTCTGGCCTCAACTTGGCTATGCAGTAGGAATACCTCAATTCCTCCAATGATCTGAATTCTCCTCTGATCTTCCTGCATCAACTTTCCTTGCTGATCTGAACTCTTAGCTAAGTTCATCTCTTCTCCCTTGCCCACCTGGAAATATCGGATTTCCTCCCTGCCTTCCTGGAATTCTATGAGATCCTCCAATTATCCCATCTTATTACTCACCTAGAAATCTGGACTTTCATTACTGCTCTCCTCATATCTTATGATATCATCCACTAATCTCCTTCCATTTCCCACCTGACAACTTGAAAGTCAACTTCTTCCCTCTTGGCAGTTCCTAAGATCCTTAATTGATTCCTTCTCCTCATCATCACTGAGACTCTTCCCAGCTTCTGGCTCACAGGTGTGAACCATCTCCTCTTCACCTCTGAGGGATTTAACATACCTCGGCCACACTATCAACATCCTTTGTTGTCCCTTTGACAACAATTTATGAACATGCCATTTCACCTTCTTCTTCATGGGCCAGTCATACACCAAATGCAATTTAGCATCCTATTGTATATTAAATGTCAGCATATCCACTCTTTCTCTTACGTCATTGAGTTCTTTATCGATCTCATCTTTACTCCTCTACTGGTGGTCCTTTATTTAACCATGCTTATGGCCTTCAGTAGAAATTTTAACCTTCTACCTGTCCTCCTGGAAAGCCTACGAATCACTCTACATCTGAGAGCATCTCCATTTTATCTCAAATCTCACCTGGTTGTTTGAATTTTTGTTGTTATGCACGTGAGAAAACCTTCTCACAAAGCATCACTACTCTGCCTCTTTCACCTATTGTTTGCGTGCAAAGTTGAACCTCTGATATCATCTAATGTTACGAGATTATCTCAGTTTACCACCTGATGTAGCTCGCCTAGCCTCCTGGGGTTTTGTGACCTCCCGATATAGTATATTTCCTTCTTCTAAGTTGAATTGACTCTTCAAGCTCCTAATTGAATCCAAATCAACTATACACATGCCCCTTTTCATCCTTTAGGCAGAGGTCCTGTGATACCCGCACCCTTTGTCTGCACACTTTGGGCACTATTCATTTTGAGGGCACTAGATCCTTTTCACTAGCCCCTTCCTTGCATGTGACCTTAGGCAACGACCTCACATGACTGATAGATTAGCTATTAAATTCCATGTACCTTTAATCCACGAAATGTTATGGGATCGTCGATCTACCGATCTTGATGGTATGTCTGAGATCATGCTTCAGATATACCCCTTCCAAATCCACTGACCATATCTTCTCCTCCTAAATCAACGAATCTGATCTATTCACGATTCCGGACTTCGAGGTTTTGAAATATCAAAGCTCTCTTTCCTTCGTAATTCAATCTTCCATAGTTAACGATTTGTTGCCACCTGTCTCCATGAACCTACGACCAGGATTTCCTCCATGGATTCGTCCTTCGGGAATCTCAATTCTCAAATTATTTCTTTTCCCTGTGTGATAATATTCCGAAATAGAATATCTATCAACACTTGTCCCTTTTAATCTATGGCTAGGATTTCCTCCATGAATCTGGCCTTCAAGAATATCGATTCTCAAACCCTCACCACTTCTGAATGGTTATCTTCCAGAGTGGAAGATCTACTGACACGTATCTTCCCCAATCAACAGTTTTGCTCCCACTCTGGGACTTTTGCCTACTTAACCAGAGCAATGGCCCTCTGACTCCCTTCTCTATTGACAATCGAGATCTCTTCTCCATATCTTCAGACCTTTCCTCCTCCACTTTCCTCCAGAGATCTAGATATGGCGATGCATGTCCACCTTAACATTGACGACTCTCGTCATGTCCAGAACTTCGGCCTTCATGAGTTCTCAAATCTCAAAAAACACAAACCTCCAGAGTGTCAGTTCCTCTAACACCTGTCCTCCCTAATCCAATGGTTATCCAACTGAATGAATTTCTAGCCTCAATGTGTCCCCTTGCAAATCAACAATCCATGTTTCTCCTTTGGGATCAATGGACCTTAATGGTTCGGGCTTCGGTGCTTCAGAACTTTCTGAAACTCAACTTCTCAAACACCCCAGAGTATGATCCTCTGAATTTCAGGATCATGTGACACCTGTGCAACCGAGATCAATGACTATTGTTCGCTTCGACTGTTCGATCTTGAATGATTTCAAACCCTTCTCCTTCACATTCTCATGTAGTGAATTCACCCAGAGTTCACGATCTTTCGCCACGTGCCCTTTCTGGATATGACGGTCCAGATTCTCTTTGGTTCTTCGGATCTTTGGCTCTCCGATGCTTCGAGATTTGGGAGTCTCAAAATCGTATGCCTTCATTTATCCTAGAGTGATTTCACATGGAGACTTAAATCTACTGATAATTGTCCCCTTGTAGATCGACGAACCTTGACTCTTCTATTATTTGGGGTTGTGGTGTTTCAACATTCTATCCCCCATCTTTTCTTGATATTATGATTCACTGAAATGTGTTCCTCTGAATTTGATGACTCATATTCTCTCCTATTCTTCAGCTCTTCGAGATTCATAAGTTTCAAAATTGTGTGCACTCATTCCTTCCGAAGAGTTTTAACCTAAAATTGATAGATTTTTGCCACGTGTCCACCCAGATGATGGATGGTCCCAAATGAATTTGGGACTTTGGGAATTTAAGAAGTCTACCATCCTACATGTACACATCATTAAGGCTTGTGAACTTCTGTCCAGATCCAACGATTGTTGATCCTCTACACTCAGATCCAACAGATGAGATGTGTCCCTCTCCTCTGCACTTCCTTCGTTCAATGGATGTAGATCTAATGTTCCAGGATCTTCTCCACAACTGATATGATGGTTGTTTTCAGTCCTCCTCTTGAGATTTTGAATTATTCTTCCTTGGAAGAGTTTTGTCAGTGTTCAAAGGTTTTGTCCTTTGCGCTTCCTCCTGGGAACCCAACTACTCTGGGTCTCTCTTGTGCTTATGAAATATTTATCTCTTTTGATATTTAGGACTTAGAATAAGTCCATCACCTACACACTCCTTGCATCATCCCTTCTAATCTTGATCTCCTCGAATATTTTGATTTCCCTCCCTCGCCCTCCTTGTGTTTTCCTTGCTCGATTCACACCTTACAAAGATTCTCCTTATAGAGTATTCAATAAATCTATCTCTTTACAAACTCAACACAAATTTCTTTCTGTTCACTCCTTGCACTTCTGTTGATGAAGGTTCAACGTTATCTCTCTTGATATTTGTTTAGGTTAACTCACCTCTGTCAGCACACTCCTTGCAGACTATGTGCACTCCTTGCACTCGAAGACCCAAAGAAGAGCAACAATTGAAATGTGTTCAATACTTCACTAGTTCATACATTCAAAACATGAATGACATATAAAATCATAACAATGAACATAAATACATAAAGACAGCATGTGTGGGAACAACTTCTTTTTATTATGTTTGTGTGTCTATACATATGTTTACAAAAATTGGACTTCAACAGAGTCCCAGTTCTCTCTACTTTTGCTAACCTAACTCTATCATGAGTTCTTCTTCTTCTATCAGATCTCTCTCGAGTTCTTCTTCTCCTATCTGATGTCCCTACTAAGATCTCTCTCTCTGTTTACAAAACAAGCGCTCTACGAGATTATCCTCTCCATGAAATTAGTGTCATTATTGTCTCAGTTAATACACCATACTCCTATGGCTTGATTACATAAATGATTATCCAGACCTGACTACGATCTAGACCTGCTTACACTTAACCATTTAAGGCGACCCTATCCACTACCTGTAAAAAGGCATGGATCGGTTCTTACGACCTTACAACACAAATCCCTATAGGATCAGATTTTGAATTTAAAAATGGGAGGGTCAGTGCCTCTCCTTCTCTGAAATGCACATTGATGTGCTGGAATGTTGGCATGTTGCTGAGGTGGAACGATTCTCCTGCATCACAAATTAATTCTCATCTACTTCAAAATTTGGTTCATAAATCATATATGAAATATGATCCGAGGAAGCTAATATGGAAGCTGAGAAGATTGTTCTTGTCTCTGATTTCCTAAGAAGACTGCCAATCGTGGAACTCACCACGGTACTATAGTCTTGTGGCCATGGTACCTCTCTGATTATTTCCTAGTTTTGACTAGAATTGAAGGTGTATGAAGATGCCATTGGAGACTCTGAGTAGCCTCACCCATCAAAATATTGCATACAACAAGGTGTCATAAACACTACCTCAACTCTTGGGTAAACTTGTTGTCCTTTCTTTCTTTTAGTTACTAGTGGTATTGGTTTTACATGGCACTAGGTTTGTAAAACATTTGCAGAAGTAATTCAAAGTTTATAGCAAATGTGAGGATTATAAGAAAACATGCGGAGTGTCAAGGCCAACTTATTTATGCATAACTTCTGAAAAAAAAGAACTTGAATCAAAGGAACAATATTAAAATTGATGATATCCTCTTGAGATTTGACATGGTCTCACTATTCCCCATGATTCTTATAAATGAGGCAATGATAGGCTTGAAGACAACACATACCTAAAATCCACTTTATTTTCTTCTAGGGTGAGAATTATGAGAAAACGTCCAGAGTGGCAATCCCAACTTATTTATGTATAACTTCTAGAAGAAATCACTTGACTCCCTCAACTTAAAACGAGATTGGTGGGTGAGGTATATGGATGAAATTGATGTAAAATGGGGCCCTATGTGATGGAATATCTTCGAAAATTCATGAACCATTTGAATACTTAATCCAACTCCATATAATTCACCATGGAATTATAGGAAAAACATTTGTTGCCATTTTTTTACATGATTGCAAAGAAAAAATAATAGCGAGAGCTCATAAAGTGTACATAAAGAAAATATGTAAAAACAAATACTTGCATGCAAATGCTCATTAGAACCGAAACAAAAACATGGGTGTCTTGAACACATAACATCCCCTATGTTTTTCTTAAGAACCCACTACAATGCACTAGAATTATATAAATTGTAGAGTGTACGCACTGGGATTTCATTACCGATATACCTTTCCTTCATAATAACAACCTCGAAAATACATTGTACGCATTTCTCCAATTAAGTTTTAATGTCCATTGAGAATATGAACCCTACTCTCATCAGCGTCATAAATCCATGAGTATAATAACAAGAGCATGAATATAACAATGTAATCAAAAGAATTTTGACTATATAACCAAATGAACTATTACTAGTCTAGACTTGATGTTAATCAATGAGGAATGGTAATAGATGAGGGAGTATCTTCCATACAACATATTAAAAAATTGAACAAGAACAATCTAGAAAAAGCTATAAATACATAAGAATTACTCTATTTACAATCACAATCTAAAACAACATACAAGGACTTCTCTCTCCAAGCCCTTCATTAATGTAGCCAAGGGTTAAAGTGATTCATAAATATTGTTATTCCAATTGACAAAAGGAAGAAATATAGGAAGCATAGATAGATACCTAAAAAACAGATGTCTTCCATCCCCTCTATAGCAGGAGCTCTTCAACACCAGGCTTTCCATCACGATGATTACCAATTGTTGATATGGTCAATTTCCTATATGAGGGTATGACCAAGTTCAGATATTGGAAGAAGAATTTGTAGCATCAATGGCCTAGAGGGCATGAGGATGGTAGTGAAAATCAGGCAAGGGAATTAGTTGTACTAGTCCCCAATCCTAATAAATGTACCTGTTGAATATGTTGAATGATTTTTGTTATGTTTATAAAATATTTAAAGAAGAAAACAAATTTTATATCAATTTAAAAAAATAAAAAATAAAATACTTTATGTCAATTTTAAAAACATAACACATCTAAAAAAAAGTGTCACTTAGAAATAAAAATGAAAAAAAAACGTCACTCGAAAACAAAGGAAGGTGTGCTCAAGGTCAGAATGGCTCATGTCTTAGACGAGTTCGTCATTGATGCTACCCACTAGAGAGTTGACCACCATTGGTAGATACTTCTCATAGGCTTATGATGGAGATAGAGTCTCATACCACTATGCAAAACACTGCCCTTATTTACAAGATGCAATGGGAATAACTCAACCATCAAAGTCGGTGATAGGTAAGTAATACACAAGTAGGGAAGTAGATGAGAGTCATGTTATTGAGAAATAAAGTCATCAATATGTTGAGAATACCTATCATTGTATTGTTTCTTCCTTGTGCAGGTCATTGCTAAAGGAATTCATACAAAACTAATGGACAATATCTGGTCCTTGTAGCCACCTCCTACAAGTAGCAGTGGCCACCCTGAAAAAGCTTGTGAAAAGGGGAAAAAGGAATGACATGTTGTCAGGGTATGATCGTGAAGCAGGAAAATACACATCCTAAAAGACTGGTCCCTTGGGATGCCTCTCCCTTGTGCTCTATAAGGTTTAGGAAGGTAAGGAATGTTATTTCTCCATGTCATTGGCTTAGTTGTAGTGAGTGTCCAGTTTTCCAAGTATGATATTATTTAGCAAGCGAGTTACACATATAATCATAGTTAATTTGGAATTCAAGGTGATGAACAATAGAACAAATCCTTACAAAACCGATTACATTGTCTTAGCTTCTAGCCATAATACATTTGTTATTGTGGAATCCAAACAACCAAATGGAAAATATATCATGGAATCCCGACCATATGTTACCTCAGAAATCCCATTCGATAAAAGTAAAACCACATCAATATTATAGTACTCAAGATCATTAAGGTCTAGTTTGGAAAATATGCAAATCACGCCAAATCTCACCGACATGAGAGACACAAACAACACCACAAAGTTCACAGACAGCTTGAGAATTTTGAATTCTCAGCCATATCCCTCCATAGTCCCCAAGAATATCAACACTCGTTTGTTCTTCATGGTGGGACTCAATACACAATATTGTCTACTGGGTGAGATGTGTAAAGGATACTATAGGGGAAGATTTGTTGCATCCGTAAACCACTAGTCCTTTATTCTTCCCCAAAATGCGCTTCTTTAGGCTTCCTACAACAACAATAGTGGAGTTTTGTCCCACGATTCTCCCAGCAAGACATCTTTGGACTTCAACTACATGTCTTACAATATCTCCATCAACATGAATCCATTTTTTAATTGCATTCCTTACAACGCAAACATGAAGTTGGTTTTGCAGGAACCATGCATTATGGGATTCAAAAATCATCTCATTCACATCCATGGCTACAATTTCTTCATAGTTGGTCGAGGATTTCGAACTACAACCCCAATAAAAATCATTCTTCATTCAATCTCGCCTATCCACCTATGTATAATACAATCAGTGTACCTAAAGGATGTTGAGAAACTTTGAGGTTCAATACTGATAATCCAGGAAAATTATTTTTAAAACTTTATCGTCGATCATTTTATTCTCTTTGTTATTGCAAGTAATATGAAATATTGTTCCCCTGGATGGGGTGCTACTGCGGGACAGATGTCATATGGAAAGGGCGTGAAGTGACCAGCATGGCGATGGCCATGTGACAAGAGCATGACACACCATCCCACAATCCTCTTGCATTTAATCCTAGCTCACGATGGCCCAAGAGCCATTACTCTCGGTGCACCTAGCCTCATCTTGCTATCTTTTCGATGGAAGAACACCATGAATTCAAATTTACTCCGCGCGTACACCTTTTCTTCCTTCAGCTAGCTCAACCCCATGCCTACTGCCAGTGGAATTTGCAGAGGTTCCCTCCCTTCGTTGAGCTCCCCCGCAACCTGTATTGCTTCCAGATACACCTCCATTACCTTTTCTTCCTCCTTGTGCCTGCATTCTCCCTTAGCGTCACCAGAATTCCAAGTCAAAAAGGAAAATCAAGGTGTGGCTTGGCTTGGCAGCCAAGCCGACTGCAAGAGGCTCTCAGACTGTGTCCTGCACCATCCCCTACCTCGTCAGCTGGTTCATCTTCCTCACAATGCTCTTTGTCATTGTCAGGAAAACGTCATAGTGACCTCTCGGTCCTCTCCTCGCCCTCTACTACTTGGCTAGAATGGCTTTCCCTCTCTAACAATTCACTGGGTTTCCACCCAGGGCCCTCTTTCGACTTGGCCTCATATTCATTACCACCTTCTACAATCCCACAAAATTCATTGGCGAGCGCACCTGGCCAATAAGATAAATCTTCCATTCGAACTCACCTCGAAGTGACACAAAATCTCGTGGGGCCAGAACTAGACCCTCACTCCTTTTCTGACTCAGTACCAGACTCACATTTGCAGGACAACATCGTTATCCTGCAAGGTTTAGTCTTTGAGATACGACAAGGCCTAGACGACCTCTAGTTTGGACCAGAAAACAAGGATGGAAAGGAATCAACACTCCTACAAATGCTCTCCACTCTATAGGGGGTTTACCACTCTACACCAGGAGTAGGCAAATCCGCAGTGAAAGGAAACAAATGGGACTCAGGGGAGGGAGGAGCAGATGCTACAGGGGTTGGCGATGAAGACGATTTGGGCCTTGCCATGCATGTGGCCATTGACGAGGGAGATACACCTGTCGAAGAAGAAGTTCTTTGTGATGATGATGACGCAGAAACGACCATGCATGAGGCCATGGAAGAGAGTGGTACATTCGCCGAAGGCAGAAGGGAGGGTAGTGACATGAGCTTTGCCATGCACGAGAACATGGATTGGGGAGGGACAATCGTTGAAGAGGAATTTGTGGACCGTCAACCTTCGCCACCTCCCAGTTTGCATGGCAATGCCTCAGGCCAACTGCATGACCGACACAGGTGTCCTCATGGAATTTTAGCCAAATGTTTGACTTTCTTTTGCCTCATGGAGGCCAAGACCATGCTTGATATGTTGTTTATTTGTTTAATTTTTTGTGTTTAAGTTTTATCATTTCTAAGACTGGTAGCCTAAAACATCTGCCTTTACTATTACCAACTAGATGAACTAGTTTCCCCTTGGGGCAGTTCAGTTATTTTAGTCCAGACTTCTGGATGACTTTTGTAACTCTGGTTTTTTAAAGGATTTTTATACAACTCTTACTTACAAAAAAAAAATAATATGAAATGTTGTTGGTTTACATGCGTGTGATTCATGCACTATCATATGGAAGTGCACAATGCACACGTCCTAGGGATGCACTTCATGTTAGAATATGTAATTCTTACTTGTCTTAATCTTGTATGAGAGCATTATGTTTGTAAAGTAGAGAACAATCTGTAAGAGAGTGGTTTGATCCTACAGTTTTAAGAGATTGTTAAATAATTGGTTGTGAGAGAGATTATCTCCAACTAAGAGTAAAATAATAGTTTGAGGTTGAGATATTGTCTCAATTGAGTGATTGTGTGATATTTATCTTTAAACAAGCTTGTTGTAATTATATGTATTCATTACATTAATTCAATATGGTGATTAACACCATTATTTATGTATAATACTCAACTCTCTCATTTTAATATGGTATCAGAGAGAAGGATTGAGCATTCTTGCCTCATGGAAGTGCCCAGGAACATGGGAGAGTAGATAAATTGTGTGTTTTATATGTGAATATTTTTGCATGACTGTGTGTGAGGGAAAGATCTGTAGTTTGCTCGAGAACAGAACCACATAGAAAGATAACTTTAGTGTTTATTGTGGATGCCATTTTGGTGAATATGATGGGATTGAGACTTCGTTGCAGTGTTGTTGACTGGCGGAATTGGTTGAAGGTTGAGCTTGCATGCTTTCCCTCGTGGTGCTTTAGGACTATACAAAACGTTTTTTTGTTCTGTGTGTTGATGTGCAGCTGATTTGAAAAAAAATTATGTGGTTGAATTTGATAATGAAGACGAAATTGACACTACCGATAAAGGAACCAATGAAGTTTACTGAAGAAGAAATTGAGACTAGTGATAAAGGAACCAATGAAGTTGAGGATCATTAAATTGGAATTACCTAAATTGTCCACAATAGCATGAACAATGTATCCCTTGTCGATTAATCATTGATTTTGTTAAAATTATACAATGGTTGGTTGACATGCCCAATAAGTTGGAGGGCCATATTCGGTCAGAATATATTATTTTGACTTCTTTTATTGAATTGAAGTAGTTTATGTGGGAGGAGTTATTTGCAAAACTGTGAACTACAAAGTCACAACCATGACCGACATGACCGACATAATCGAAGCTGCCCGGATCATTGATGTCAGCTTTGAAGAATGTAAGTTTCTCTTTCATTGTCACGAGGGACAAAGTATGGTTATTTTTACCCATTCATTAGATTTCTGAACGTGGCATTCACATAGTATTTCTGAAGCATAAGATCTCCTCGAGGAGCCGATGTACCTTCCCTCCCTTGCAGTTTCGTCTATCGAGGAAAATATTGGTGTGTCAAGAGGTTAGCGTTGGCTTATGTTGGGGAGGTTTCTCTTGCCTACAATATATTTATTTCTTGATAGGTGATGGCCAGCCTATTTATAGCTACAATGATATGTAGACAAAATCATACCTTTGATGTTATTGTAATGTGATAAAAAAAATAAAATTAATGTTTTGGAATTTCTAGTAATGTATTGAAACTTATTGATCTTAGCTAACTCAACATGGTAACAATTATTTTTGTTAGAATTAGCCACTCTAACATATAATAGATGAAACATGGATATTCAAGATAATCACTGAATTGACATACCAATGACGAAGACAAAGATTCTTGAGATGTGAGTGGGAGTGGGCTTGTATATTGGACATATAGTTGGTAACCTTTGGGTTGACGTAAAGCATTATTAGATGCTTGTTGTACCTGAATTAATGATGCATATGCAATGCAGATGGTGCATGATTGATTGTACCTACACCCGAGACTTTTTTTCCAAGTTGTATTGCCTCATCATAGGCAAGTTAGTTCCCCATGTTTGTTGTAATCCCTGCTATTCAGGAAGACATGTTGTGGTGTGGTTTTACACATAGTTATCCTATTATGCATAGAGAGGATGTGGATCAAGTTGTGGAATAGACCAATGTGAGAGGTATGGGGGTGATAGGTTTACCCGTAGCCTAAGCTTGATGTTGAGTCAGAGAAATTGAATCTTTGATTAAGGGGGGGACTGTGAGATGAATTTATCTCATAATGTTATGGAACAAGTTATGATTAAGGGAGAACCTAATATGTTGATGAACCATATAGGTGAAAAATATTCCTAGAGAACTGTAGAGTATAGTGAATGGTACCCATGTATCTCGGTAGTTGGATTTATTTTTATATGGACATCAATGATCATTTGTTTGCAGTAACCAGTTTATGTAGGTACAAGAGGAAGAAGTAGAAACTTGAAGGATAAAGCCCATAGTGAATAAATCCTATTCAAAGAGAAGCATATGGCAATGTGGAGGCCATAATGGAGATGGCATCAGTGGAAGTGTTGTGGAAGCAACATAAGTGAAGTAACAATGGAGCTTAGGACAAGTATTCATTAAGGGAGAGTGTTGGAACATGTAGTTCTTACTTGTCTTAATCTTGTGTGAGAACATTACATTTGCAAGGTGGAGAACAATCTCTACGAGAGTGGTTTGATCCTATAGTTTAGGATATTATTAGATAATTAGTTCCTAGAGATATTTTCTCCAACTAAGAGTCAAAGAATAGTGTGAGGTTTAGATATTATCTCAACTAGGTGATTGTGTGATATCTATCTTGAAACAAGTTTTTTTGTAGTTTTTTGTATTTATATGTATTAGTTACATTAATTCATGGTATTATTTGTGTGTAATACTCTACTCTTCCATTTTAATACTACAAGCATCAACTGCATTGATATACAGGGGATGGAATGCAAGCCTCGATTGCAATGCAGTGTCAGACAAAGTGCAATGTGAGAGGTTGAAGTGGCCAATGACAAATGAATTTATTAATTGTTCTCAAAAATATTCAAAAACCAGATCTCACCAACAAGGGTATTTAGTCATATCACTTCCCCATGAATGAATAAGAAAATTGAAATATAATTTGTAATAATTTAAAAAGGGTTTTTAGTTTTAAAAATATTACATTTAATTATATATTTTAGAGAACTTTGGAAACACTTCTTAAATGTTTTGTAAAATGTACAAGGTAATATCATTTTGTAGGTTGTATTACATTGTCTCCATTGCTATATTACCTATTTTGGAAGGTACTAATTAAAAGGACTATTTCTATCTTAACATATCCTTCTTTTCTCTGCTTTATTACGGATACAAAAAATCTCTAGGGTCGACTCACTTTGGGGAGGAATGATGATGCATCTCCACATTGTGTCATGTGCATGCATCCCATGCTATCTATTTTATTGTTTGTTCCTTGGTTCAGTCTTGGTTATGTCCTAGCACATACAAATCTGACCATATGGGGTGATAGGGTGTGGATGCTATCAAGTGAAAATAGTCACATGTTCTCCTTTGAATGAATCCTCTATGAGTTGTTTGTTTAGGGATCAATCTGGTACATCAAGAAAATAAACAAATGTCAACCACACATTGGGTTGTAAAAAAACCCAAGTTCTCACATAGTGCTTCAATGGTGAACAACACTCCCAATTCTTTCTATTTTTTGAGATGAATTAGATAATATTGGTAGAGAATTTTTTTTTTAATGATGGCATCCCTTTCTTCCTTCCTTATTGAGGGAATAAAAGAGATCCGCCTATATCACAATAAATATATTAAACTAGGCTATCTATGAAACAACAATTGCCTCATCCAAGCCCCAACTTGGAATTCTCATAAACACTTTTTTTTAAGGAAAGGTCATCCCATTTTCTTAGCCATTGGGGAACATAAAGAAAATAAGGGAATAAAATGGTGTTATACTTACCTAATCTCATGGAGGTAAGGTCCTAATCTTAAGTATCTTGAAAGTGTTGTGTCTTCTCCTCTATCTTTCATATTTACAACTCCATACCTCATCCATAATGGGTGGGTTAAGACATTTGGTGAAGACACGTTTTGGGAAAGACATTCCTGTAAAGATACCCTTGGTACCAATAAATTTACTTATTGTTACTAGTAAATTATTTATTATTTCCTTCATTACTAGGTGTTTGTTAAGTGGAAGGATTTAGGGAATTAAAATACTTTGAAATATATCTTTTACATGAGGGCTTTGTTTCTTCCCTTCAAAGAGATATATTGTAAGGTAAGGTCACATATCTTTGAGGTAATGACCTGTATCATGTTGATGACTAGAGATATCAAATATATAAGACATATATGGATAGTAGATCCATAAGCATAGCTCAAGTAAGGTCTCAGAGCTATGAGGTTGTTGATTTCTTCCCCTCAAATACATCTTTCCTGCATCGATGCAACTTTTCACAATTATTTATTCCTTCCCCTCAAATAACTCCATTATATTCTTTTGTATT
This sequence comes from Picea engelmannii, assembly GCA_009831015.1. Taxonomy (NCBI): domain Eukaryota; kingdom Viridiplantae; phylum Streptophyta; class Pinopsida; order Pinales; family Pinaceae; genus Picea; species Picea engelmannii. Next base: position 791,856 of record ML777146.1, read on the forward strand.
GGTTTGTGAGACTTATGTAGGATCCCCAAGGAGATAATCAAACATGAACTTGGATTGCACCACCATCCATATCTAAGGCTCTTATTTTGTGGGGAGGGCTCACAACAACATTAGTGTCTGCTTGAAATCCATTACACCTTACCTTAATTTACTTATTTCTTTGCTCCCCTATTCCTATAAGGAAGGAAGGGCTTGAAACCCCTGCTAGATAATAGACTCTCACTTTATTCTTTGGGATAGCAATGGCTCCTTACCACACTACATGTATATATTATTGGTTCTTGGCATATATATCTATATATTAAATGTATCCTACCTCAAGTACCGACCTAAGGTAGAGGTCAGCTACCTGATTCAGGAGCCTACCTTGATAACTAGGTGAACATAAGTCCCACTTGAATAGGTAACACCCCTTCAGAAGGTTGAAGTAATAACTATATGAGAAGTAACCCAGTAACTAGAGTTGGTAAATAACTAGAGATAGGGATAACCCGATAATTAGGGAGAAACTAGTAACTAGAAA
>ML777147.1:27333-59079 GCA_009831015.1 Picea engelmannii
TTAGTTTCTTATCGAGAGGCCTTTTATTGCCTTCTTGGGGATCCCCTGGGCGAAGCATCTCTAGGTTTTATTTCCTATGGCTTTTACCTTTTACCAGCTACTTTTACCCCCTGGGCCTTTAGCCCCTTCTTCCCACAAGACAAGATGTAGCCCTGAAAGGTCATCCTAATGGCCAGACTAGGGGAGTGGGATGGATGAGTGGGGTATAAGATGTAAAAGTGATAAGATGGTGGGAGCGGACGATGGCTCTGCAAATCCCCCTTGGTGGCTAACCAAAACCATGAATACCATCTTGCTAATTTACCCCATCAATCACCCCAACAATGGTCAAGTGGATTAGTGTAAGATCCAAGCAGTCATCCGAAATGAAAGGAACCTAATGCATATATAAGAAGGTTATAACGATCAAATATGACACATATCATGATAGCTCGAACCAATTACCTCATGGAGCAAGAGTCCTCTCCGATGCAAGCCCAGGCCGATAGTGATGGAAGCTGCTACTGTTGACAGGACAAGTCTGGCTGAGAAGAAGGAAGATGGGCCCTCCAGGGCCATGCTCAAGTCACTCCTGCTCTCGATACTCCATGTCTAGGACCATGTGGGCCTCGAGACATGATCTCCTAGTTATCCCTAGATATTGGGGATAACAGGTACTAGGTAGCATTAGTGAAATCAATGTTCACAAGTTGAGTGTGTTCCACCTTGCCATGGAGGTCATCTAAAAATTTGACTCGGGGGTCGATGGATTCAGTTGGGACAACAACTTTGATTGGAGTAGGAACTTTGTGGATAAATCCCTGACTAGAGGTGTGAACCATGCTAACAGACTTTCAGCGATAAAAAAAGTGAGCATGGGGATGGGGCCACAAACACAAGTGCATAGATAGCTCATTGGGAACCAACACTGAGTATACAGTTAGTCCAATGAAAATGCAAGGATGTCGATCTGTCAGCCAAAGGCGTGTTTATAAGAAAAATGTGGAGGGTGATCATATGACCATGAATTTAATGCTACATGGTGATAATAGTGGGAATTAACGTCGACTAAATCCCTCAAAAGCGACAAAATCCATGACGTGATTCGGGAAACTAAATGCATAAGCAAAAATTTGGTAATGGGACATCAGATCAACTCATGAAAGTAATGAGCATGTTGACAGTGAACTAAAAATAGGATGGATAGTTGTTAATAGTTAACTTGTCTATGACAGGTAGGGACGCAAGGGTAAATAAAAAGGAACTAATGAATTTTAAAGACCCATGTGATGACACAAGGGCATAGAATTCAAATTTTGGCAATATTAAGTATGAGAGGATGTGACTGCAATATCCTTGACCACAAAGTGAATATCTAGGCTGGATGACCTAGATAGGAAAATGAAGAACAAAACACGTCACCGTTTATTGAAAAAAAAGAAAACAAAGACAAAAATGGAAATCCTACTTACTAACTCACTCTCGGAAACAAGAGCGTAACGAAACTGTAATTATGCAACATACAAGTACGGCTTGAGGCGTGTGTTGTTCACCCATCCTGGTTGAATAATTCCATCGAGTTGTGCTAATCGGACCACTCCATAGTCATAGATTTCCACAACGATAAAAGGTCCTGTCTAGTGCATCTGTAGCTTTCCCTAATGTTTCTGATATTTTTTGTCATATAATAGGACGAGGTCACCTTGCGTAAATGATTTTCACTTGATATGGATATCGTGCCAGGCCTTCTTCTTGACTTTCTCCATGGTCTGGTGAAAGTCTTATAAGAACCTAGCCTCCTCAAGTTCCAGTAGTTCCTCCACCCGCGTAGTAATGGATTCATCATCGATCATCTTCGTAGTTGTGCAATGAATAGACTTGGGGTGAAAAACTCATCTGTCATTACTTCTTCACTGCCATAAACCAATTGAACTATAGTATACATGGTCAAGCGCTTCGTTCTAGTCCTGTAATCCCATAACACTATTGGAAGGCGCTCATCCCAGTCATCCCAATTTGTGCAACAAACTTTAGTCAATCCCATCTCCAAAATTTTATTAAATGCTTCCACTGTTTCTGTAACGCCCCCGACCGTCATCCCACTGGCCGGGCAAATACTACTATGCAGAACATCATTCTCATACTTAATTAATAACATGCATTTAAATCAAATTAAACACATTTAACTCAGAGTAAGAACTGAGTTTACTGCTAACATAAATAATCCCTGGCATTAACAATAATTCATATGCACAACAGAATACATGATACATATAAGCATCACAGGCATGCAAAAACATAATACTAAGCATAAGCTGATACTTATCTTTGAAAACGTGGTAATTCCACCAACCACGTCTAGAACTTCCATGAACCTCCTAGACTTAGACCACACTGCTCATCACTCTCAGTAGTGGGTCACCCCCGAGCTGGGACTAAGCTCCACCCAAGGCAAGGAATCCTAGTATAGGCTGAGGTTACAGGGAAAACTGCACAGGATAACCGGAAGGATTCTTCCCAAGATGCCTTCTTACGCCCACTACTAAAAGACTCTCATTCCCCACATGCCTGTTCCGCCCGAGAGTATACACCTTCACAAGCACAATCCATCGGTGCTTCACCTCCCTCTCTGGGCCTCGACAACAGGCCGGATCAGGAATTCTCAGAGCTCTGAAGCTGGTGCTGGACTCTCTCTGGGAGAAAACCACTTCCCAGTAGACTCTCTCACCTGGATGGAGTTACTCACAGGCCTGACAACCTGCTTCTTCTACCACGGGCCTGACAACCCGCTTCTTTAACACACTCTTCGACTCAATTCCAATCGGGTGAGGGAAACCACAACAACATTAAGCACTCAATTGACACCAGGATGACAACCACAACAGAAAGCGAGCATCCACAAGGCTCCACACAAACATACAATGGTCCGCAAGCCACACACAGTCAAGCACTGCACGACCACAACAGTCCACTGGAAACACATACACGGGCTTCCCAAAACTGGTGACAGACAGATGCTACAACATAACAAGGCTCAACAATTATGGGACATTCAATTTTCCCCAACTAACAATATAGGACATACTCACGGCTCAGGTTTTGGGGATGCATGAGGGTGTATAACGATCCCACGCAGAGACTTAACGGTCCAGGTAAGGATTCCCTAGAACAAACACTGAAACAAAGGTCGATCTTGGACACCCGTGAGTTCAAACAGAGAATGGAGAATGGGAGGAGGAACACAGACTCAACGGTTTTGACAGAGGGTGTATCGGCTCCTCCAAAAATCAACACAGGCCTTTTTCAGTTTTCCCCGAGTTGCATGAGGGTATTCTTGCAGAGGTCATACGGGATTTCTAGTTCATACAATCCACGGTAGAATGGAGGAGGAACCCCCGATCACAGCTCAACTCAATAGTTTTAACTGCATGCGCTTGGGTTGACACTTGTCACCCATGAAGCTCGTTCCTTCCCATTTGGAAGTCACTCATCCTTCCAAGGAACTTAGGATAAAACATATATTTCATATGGMTTTTGGAATAATATTAAAATATTATTCCCAAGGACTTAAGCCCCTAGGCTCAACACTTAGCCTCTCTTTCCAACCTTACAGCCCCCAATCCCTTACCCACTTTGTGGAATCTTAGTTCCCCATCACTCATTCATTGTGGTTGGTCTGCACGCAGTGGTGTTTATATTTTTATTAATGTTCTGCATGATTACATATACAAAAGCAGGGTCCCGGCCTTAGCACTTAGGCTCTCTGGCCTAATGACACATAAGCCCACCAACTTATATTAACTTGGATCACCGGCCTATAGAACATAATTACAGTTCATAGTGCAAGATCTATACTTCATAGACATGATTTACAACAGGGCTCGGCCTTGGGGACATTACAATCCCCTCCCCTTATTTTTGCACTGTCCTCAGTGCAACCTTACATTGCATCTGCAAGTTTTTTCAAAATTTTCAAAAAGATGCGGGTACTTTGCCCGCATAACATCTTCATTCTCCCATGTCATGTCCTCAGGACCGTACTAGGTCCACTGGACCTTTACAAGCCCTATAGCTCGATTCCAGAGCTGTTTTTTTTTCTTGTCCAATATGCGCACAGGATTCACTTGCAGGACACCTTCTTGTTCCACCTGAATCACATTCCAATCGATAACATGATTAGCATCTGGTATATATTTCTTAAGAAATGAAACATGAAACAAATTATGTACAATCATAGATGTAGGTAATGCAAGCATATATGCAACTAGCCCAATCCTTTCCAGGATTTTAAATGGCCCACAAAATCTGGCTGCCAACTTGGCGCAACTTCCCAGCTTCAGGGAACTCCTGTTAGGTTTCACTTTCAGGAAAACATGATCACCCACTTTGAACTCTCTGTGGGTTCTGTTCTTATCAGCATAACTTTTCTGCCTGTACTGGGCAGCTTCAAATTTTGCTTAATTTTTATCATTTGGTCCTCCATCTCCTCGAGCAACTCTGGCCCAACTTCTACTCTATCAGCTGGATTATCCCAACTCACTGGAGTATTGCACTTTCTTCCATAAAGTGCTTCAAATGGGCTCATATTCAATGATGCATGATACCCATTGTTGTAGGAGAATTCTACCAAGTGCAGGTAGACTTCCCATCTTGATGGTTTGTCCATCACATACATTCTCAGTATGTCTTCTATTACTTTGTTCACCCTCTCTGTCTATCCATCAGACTCAGGATGATAAGCTGTACTAAAGTTCAGATTCGTTCTGAATCCTTTGAACAATCCTTTCTAGAAATTTGAGGTGACTTTCGGGTCTCTGTTAGACACAATCATTTTAGGAATTCCGTGCAATTGTGCCACTTCCTTCACGAAAATATCAACAACATCTACTTCCTTGTGAGTAGTTTTCAGTGGAATAAAATGGGCAGATTTTGTAAGCTTGTCCACCACCACCATGATTGAATCATGTAGCTTGGTTGTTCTGGGCAATCCTGTAATAAAATCCATTGTCACTACTTCCCACTTCTTCTCAGGAATGGGTAAAGGTTGCAACAACCCTTTTAGGTGCCTATGCTCAACTTTAACTTTCTGGCACTCCATACATTTGGCGATGTATTCAATGATCTCTCTCTTCATACCCGGCCAAAAGTAATGGCTCTTGACCTCTACTACTATTTTTTGATATCCAGGATGCCCTGCATAAGTCACATTATGCATCTCCTGCAAAATCATCAGTTTCAAGCACTGGACATTGGGTACAAAAATTCTGTTTTTGTACAACAGTATTCCATCTGTTTCCAATTTATAAACTTCCATCTTCTGTGGCATCTTACCCTGTTATATCTTGGCTACCAATTCTCTGTACTACAGATCTACATTTGCAACCTCCATAATTCTTCTTTTAATATTAGTCTGATACATGCTAATGGTTGTAGCATGTAATTCATGCACCCTCCTGCTGAGTGCATCAACCACTTTATTCTCCTTTCCTTTGATATGCTTGATCTCAAAGTCGTACTCACATAGAAATTCCAACCACCTACTTTGTCTAGCATTTAAGGTTGGCTGATCAAACAAATATTTCAGACCGTTATGGTTTGTTATGAGTTCAAACCTCCTTCCCATGAGGTAATGCCTCCATTTCCTCAGAGCGTGAACGATTGCTGCCAACTCCAAATCGTGAGTGGCATAATTCTTTTCATGCTCTTTTAGCTTCCTGGACTCATAACAGATTACAAATCCATTATGACTGAGAACTCCTCCCAACCCTTCTTTAAACGCATTTGTTCACACCACGAAGTCCACATTTGGATCTGCAATCCTCAATATTGGAGTGCTGGTTAACAACTACTTCAATCGTTGGAAACTTTTCTCACACTCTTCAGTCCACTGAAACTTTTTCTCCTTCCTTTGCAAGGAAGTGATAGGGTGAGCTATCTTTGAGAACCCTGTGATACACCTTCTGTAACAGCCCGCTAGACCCATAAAGGATCTAAATTTCACCACATTCCTTGGCATTGACCATTCTCTGATGGCCTCAATCTTCTCAGGATTCACGACGATCCCTTCTTCTGAGATAATGTTCCCCAAGTAATGGATCTGCCTTTGATAAAACGAGCATTTTCTCAACTTGGCATACAACTGGTGTCTCCCAACACTTGCAACACCATCCTTAGGTGTTGTTCATGCTCTTCCTCTGACTTGGAATACACCAAAATGTCATCCAGGAAGACTATGACAGACTTGTCTAGATAGTCCCTAAATACACCATTCATCAAGCACATAAAAACAACAGGTGCATTTGACAGCCCAAACGGTACCACTGTGAACTCATAATGACCATACCTTGTTCTAAAGGTAGTCTTGCTGATGTCTTCATCCTTTATTCTTACCTGGTGATATCCCGATCTGAGATCTATCTTTGAAAATATCTTCGCACCTTTCAACTGATCGAAAATATCATCGATCCTCGGCAGAGAATACTTGTTCTTGAAAGTTACTTTGTTCAACTATCTGAAATCAATGCATAGCCTCAACGTCCCATCCTTCTTCTTCATGAACAGGAACAGGGCACCCCAAGGTGACACGCTTGGGTGAATGTACCCCTTCTTTAGAAGCTTTTCAAGCTGCAATTGCAACTCTTTCATCTCTGGCGTACTCATTCTATAAGGAGCTTTCGACACTGGAGTTGCTCCAGGCATCAAATTCATAGAGAAATCGATATCCCTTTTCAGAGGTAGTCCAGGTACTTCTTGGAATACATCTTCAAACTCTTTAAGTACCTCATGATCCTCAATACTTGACACCTTATCCTTAGGCATTTCCCCCACATGGTCTGCAAATAATTGACAGCCTTTTCTGTAGCACTTCTTCAGCTGCATTGCTAAGATTTCTCTAACAACCACAACTCTAGGAATTCCTTGGATTGTTTTCTGATTTTCGTCCTCATCCAGGCATGTAAATTCCTTGTTATGACAGTCCAAGAGGGCATGGTGCTAGTCCAACCAGTCCATCCCAATTAAACAGTCATAAGAGCCTAAAGGCAGAATATTCAATTCATCCTTCGTGCTCAATCCCTTCATTTCCACAGGACAGGACTTAACCAACTTAGTGACTTTCCTCTTGGTTCCTGTAGCCAACTGCACTAACCAAGACTTTTCAGGTTTGCTTCTTGATAAATGCAAACTTTCTACCACTCTAGGGTCTATATAACTATGGCTAGCCCCTGAATCAACTAAAATAGTAAATGGTTGGTTTTTGATCATACCTTCTACTTCAATCATGTGCAATTGAAATTCATCTTGCTTGTTGTCCAGGGCCGCATAGATCCTTGGCATTCTACTGCTCATGTCCTCCACTGTTGCATCTTTTTGAACATTATGGACAACTCTTGCTTTGCCACTTTTATGGGGACAATCTTTGTACTTGTGGTTCTCTTTACAGCCCCAACATTGAATGGGCATCTATCTCAGCCTTTGTTCTCCCACTTCATCCATTCTCGGCTCTCTAAATGATAGATGTCCTTGAGGACTATTTCTGAAGAAGGAAGGCTTGTTTCCCTTCTTCCTCTGTTCTTTCTTAAACTTATTCTGGTCAACCCAAGCCTTCCGAAAGGTAGGCTTTTCTCTTTGCTGTTCATATAAGCATTTCGCTCTTCTTATTTTTTCTTCCATAGTCTTAGGATCATCATACTGAATCTTATCCCCAATAGGAGGTGGTAATCCACTCAGGTACCTCTGAATCTTGATAGACTCATATTTGATGAACGGAACATACTTCAGTAATTCCAAAAACCTTCGTTTTTATTCATCAATGGTCATGCTGCCTAGCTTGAGTTTGAAGAACTCCATATTTCTGTCATAGTATCTTTTAGTCAGGTATTTCCTCTCGAAATACCTCTTGAATTCCTTCCATGTGATATCTTTCTCTCTAACATGTTGCACCTGCACAAGCTAATCCCACCACATGGATGATTTTCCTATTAGTTGATACATCGCAATTCTGCCTTCTGCATGAGAGGAATAATTATGCAGTTGGAAATATTTCCTCATGCCAAGCAACCATGTTTCAACATCTTCCTCCTTCTTATGTTCTCCATCAAATGTAGGAGGCTTAATCTTATTCATATCCCCTTTCAATTCATCCACTCCAGATCTTCGGTGCTTTCTGGTAGGAGATGGGATTGAACTACTATGGGCTTCCCTACTGGAATGATTTGGGGAGTGACGACGATGTCTTCTAACACTCCTTGATCTTATTTTCCTCTCAAGGGTCTTACGACTCTCTGTCTTGCTTGAGTCACTCTCCTTTTCCAATTTTTTTTCTATTCTTTCCAGACTCTTCAACATCCTTAAATTGAAATGACCCTGCCCATCCCTGACTTTCATGAGCTTTCGGCTATAAGCTCGGTGATCCTGGGCATCTTTCTGCAATCTTTCAATGATTTTCATCATATGTCCTTCCTTATATAATTATCTTCCATGCCCATTGGAGTTCGATCCTTCGATTCCCAAGTTGACATCCCTTCCTTCTCTTTCATTCTCTGAATTGGAGGCAATCAACACCTCTTCCATTTCTATGCACTCCGTGGCAATTATAATCGGTTCTAGCACTTGTCAAACTTCTGCAATCACAACGTGCAGACAACCAGAATTTATTAGCCCATCTCTTCTTAACAAATTCCACACATTCAAAACCAATCCGAATAAGAAAATGTTTTGATTTCACGATTTTTTTGAGCTCTGCCCGGCTCTGTAATTTTCAGGTGATAGCTCCCGTTTCCTTAGTCCCTAACCCATGTGATCACAGGTCGTGACCAAACACTAAACTACTAGGTGCTACAAGGCTCTCCAAACAAACTTCAGGTTTTGGGATTTTAGGGTTTCGGGTTTCGGGGTTTTGGTCCCGGAGGTTCTCTCACTCACTTCCCTCTCCAACTCCCAACTTTTGAAAATTTGATTTCCTTATGATCTGGGCCCATAGCATAGCTATCACCCACCAAGGTAGTGACACATGGTGTCCTTAAGAAGGTCCACCTCACTCCCAGCGATGTCAGGGGGCCCCACTATTTTTACTTTTCGTTTTGGAGTTTTGGGCATCAGGAGTTCGTGCATCTACACATCTCGAACTTTCGTTTGCCAAAATTCTGAAATTACGGTCTATTCATCTACTTGATCCAACGGTCAAGTTCCTCTCCTACGATATATGGTGTAGATCGTTTTGGGATTTCGGGGTTTTGGGTTTTCGGTAACTGGGAATTCACGATGCAGCAACTCCAACCTCTTGTCACTTCAATCCCCGAATTCCGATACACAAGTTCTTGTATGAGATCCAACGATCCTCGATGATTTGGATCTAACAATCCAGATCTTTTTGGATTTTCGTGAACCGGGATTTCATGATGCAATGACTCCAAATCTCTTGTCGCTTCAATCCTCGAATTCCAATATGGATATTCATGTATGAGATCAACGACTGTGAGCCTCCTCTGATCCGACAGTCCAGATCTCTCCTATGCTTACACCTATCAAAGCTCTTCATCCCTAACTTCCTCGCTAGTTGGCTGGATCCGACAGCTCATGAGATTTCGACACTTCTTCCTGGAAGCACTCCACTGTCCGATTCTACTCTTGTTAATCCCTTTCACGATTGGGGATTTGGAGTGACAAAAAATTTGGCCTGCGCTCCAATTTCACAATCCCTGAATTCATGAAATGATCCAATGGTTCAAACCAACCATGATCAATGACCCATGTTTATTCTGGATCCTAGGGTGGCGAGTTTCTCCATCCACTAACCACCTTGCAACTTCTGGCCATCTTACAACCCTCGCGATTTCGCGAGTTCTCCACAGAGAATTATGACTGTCCAACTCTACTTCTCAAGGACTTCTAGCCAATGACTTGGTACCCTCCTTCTGAACCTTCATCTACTTGATCCAACACTACTGGTGTGGAGTTGTCTCTCTCCCTGTGGCCATATACCACATCGAATGGAGTTTTATAATACCGCTACACCTCCTGAGCTTTGTAACATGGTCAAGTAGTCTGTTGACACTTAGAAACATTCTGAGGTCTGAAATTAGTCCTCCAGAAAAAATTTATTCTCAAAACCTCGGTCCAAAGACCACTCATCCAGCCCATCCAGGCTCAGCATTGAAACTAGGCTCTGATACCAAACTGTAACACCCCCCCAACTGTTACATCCCACTTGGTCGGGCAAACATTACCGTGTGGAAAAACATCATTCTCATACTTAATTAATAACATGCATTTAAATCGAATTAAACACATTTAACTCAGAGTAAGCACTGAGTTTATTGCTAACATAAATAATCCCTGGCATTAACAATAATTCATATGCACAACATAATACATGATACATATAAGCATCACAGGCATGCAAAAACATAATATTAAGCATAAGTTGATACTTATCTATGAAACCATGGTAATTCCACCAACCACGTGCAGACCTTCCACAAACCTCCCAGCCTTAGACCACGCTGCTCATCACTCTCAGCAGTGGGTCACCCCCGAGCTAGTACTAAGCTCCATCCAAGGCAAGGAATCCTAGTATAGGCTAAGGTTACAGGGAAAAATGCACAGGATAACCGGAAGGATTCTTCCCAGGATGCCTTCTTACGTCCACTACTAACAAACTCTCATTCCCCACATGCCTGTTCCGCCCGGGAGTATACACCTTCACAAGCACAATCCATCGGTGCTTCACCTCCCTCTCTAGGCCTCGGCAACAGACCGGATCAGGAATTCTCAGAGCTCTGAAGCTGGTGTTGGACTCTCTCTGGGAGAAAACCACTTCCCAGTAGACTCTCTCACCTAGAGGGAGTTGCTCACAGGCCTGATAACCTACTTCTTCTATCACATGCCTGACAGCCCGCTTCTTTAGTACACCCTTCGACTCAATTCCAATCGGGTGAGGGAAACCGCAACAACATCAAGCACTCAATTGACACCAGGATGACGACCACAATAGAAAACGAGCATCCATGAGGCTCCACACCAACATACAATGGTCTGCAAGCCACATGCAGTCAAGCACTGCATGACCACAACAGTCCACTGGAAACACAAAAACAGGCTTTCCAAATCTAGTGACAGATAGTTGCTACAACATAACAAGGCTTAGCAATTACAGGACATTCGGTTTCCCCCAACTAACAATACGGGACAGATTCACAACTCAGGTTTCGGGAATGCGTGAGGGTGTACAAAGATCCCATGTAGAGACTTAACGGTTCAGGTAAGGATTCCCTAGAACAAACACCAAAACAAAGGTTGATCCTGGACACCCACGAGTTCAGACAGAGGATGGAGAATGGGAGGAGGAACACAGACTCGACGGTTTTGATAGAGGGTGTATTGTCTCCTCCAGAAATCAACACAGGCCTTTTTTAGTTTTCCCCGAGTTGCATGAGGGTATTTTTGCAGAGGTCAGACGGGATTTCTGGTTCAGACAGTCCACAGTAGAATGGAGGAGGAACCCCCCATCATGGCTCAACTCAACAGTTTTAACTGCATGCACTTGGGTTGACACTTGTCACCCATGAAGCTCGTTCCTTCCCATTTGGAAGTCACTCGTCCTTCCAAGGAACTTAGGTTAAAACATATATTTCATATGGCTTTTGGAATAATATTAAAATATTATTCCCAAGGACTTAATCCCCTAGGCTCAACACTTAGCCTCTCTTTCCAACCTTCCAGCCCCCAATCCCTTACCCACTCTATGGAAGCTTAGTCCCCCATCACTCATTCATCGTGGTCAGTCTACATGCAGTGGTGTTTATATTTTTATTAATGTTCTACATGATTACATATATAAAAGCAGGCTCCCGACCTTAACACTTAGGCTCTCCGACCTAATAACACATAATCCCACTAGCTTATATTAACTTGGCTCACCAACCTATAGAACATAATTACAATTCATAGTGCAAGCTCTATACTTCATAGACATGATTTACAACAGGGCTCGGCCTTGGGGACATTATAGTTTCATCAGCCCGTGGATGGTAGGTACTGCTCTTATGATGCTAAATCAAGAATTCTCTTGTAAGGGTTGCAATAGTATCACTAAGAAAGTGGGCTCCTTGATCACTGGTCAAGCTCCAAGGACAACCAAACCTGGTAATACCATTTTTAAAAATAAACCGTCCTATGATGGTTGTAGAGAAATACTGAACAACCTTCTTTTCAGTCCATCGATTCATGTAATCAGTTGCAATAATTATGTATCTTTCCTTTGAATTATTAGCAAGAGGATTTATCGGAACAATGAAATCAAGAGCCCGTTTTTCAAAGGCTTGCAGTGCTCTGACATGGTGTAGAGGTAACTCATCACAACGAGATGGATTTCCCACTCTCTGACATACATCGCAGGCCCAAGCATATTCCTTAGCATATTTAAACAATGTAGGCCACCATAGTCCTGCTTGTAAGATATCTATGACAGTAACCTTGCTGCCAATGTGTCCTCCCGCAACTCCAATGTGACATTCCCAAAGAATATCATATCTTTCATGGTCTAGCACACAACATCACAAGATATTATCCAATACCAATTTGTATAGTTGGCTTGTAATAAGATGATTTCCCATTTCATGAACCATGAGGTGCCTCTTTTGTTTTGCGGAAAACCCCTCTGGAATAGTACCAATAGTTATAAATAAGGAAATATCCAACATGTAATCAGAGATAGCCTCGATGCGAAAGAGATATGAATCAGGGAGTTGACCATCTACATCCTCACCACTTTCTTCGAACTCTAGGTGAGACAAGTGATCTGGCCCGACATTCAACTTTCAAGGATTAACAATGACCTCAAAAGATACCTCCTGAAACAACAACAACTAGCAAAAAATTCTACCTTCTAACACAGGATTGTTAACAAGATAATTTAAAGTAGAGTGGTTAGTGAAGAATTTAAAATGACCTCCAAGTAAATAGTGCCTAAACTTTTGTAAAGTATACACCATAGCCAAACCTTCCCTTTCAGTTGTGGTGTAGTTACATTCATCTTGGGAAAGTTTGTGACAGGAAAATTAGATAGGATGATCCAAATTTCCTTCCCTCGGTTGCAAAAGAATAATGCCTAGCATGATTGCATAGGCATCGATATGCACATGAAATTCAATTTTCCAATTAGGATAGGTCAGGATAGGTGCAATACTCATATTTTATTTGAGGAGATCAAATGCCTTATCACAGTACTAAGTCCAATGAAACCCTTTATATTTTTTGAGGAGTTGTTCCAAAGGTTCTCTTATGATCGTGTAACCCCTGATAAATCAACAATAATATCTAGTATGTCCCAGGGTCATTCACAATTACTTAACATAGGTAGGAGGAGGCATATTAAGAATAACCTCAATTTTCGTAGGATCTACCAACATTCCTTCCCTACAAATGATATGGCCAAGCATATTCCCAAATGTTACGCAAAAGATACACTTTTTCAGATTAAGGGAAATCTACAATTGGTGGTAGCGATCCAATATTAGCCATAAGAGACTGATGTGCTCCTTGAGTAAACTATATACATTCCAAACATCCAAGTATACTTCAAGAAACTTATGGATGAAGTCGTGGAATACTGTGATTACTATCCGGGAGAACACCGTTGGGGCATTCTTGAGCCAAAAGGCATAACATTGTAAGCAAATGATTCCCACTCAGTAGTGAAGGTGTTTTTCCTCTTGTATTCCTCATCAATTCTGATCTAATGGTAACCAGAAAACCCATCGGTAAAAGAATAGGCTTCGTTCCTTGCTACTTGATCCAAGACTTCATCGTTAAAGGGAGTAGGAAAAGGGTCATCGACTCATGCAATATTCAAACTTCGGTAATCCACACAGATGTGTATATCCTTAGTACCCTTCTTACTTTGGATTACAATAACACTGATCCACTCAACCTCATCTATTGCAAAAATAATCCCAACTTCCAACATTCTATCAATTTCCTTCTTTAAATTCTCTATAAATCAGGGATCAAGATGATATGGCCTATGTTTTATTAGTTTTAATTTAGGATTGAGTTATATCTTCATCTTCCCTAGTCTCCTTTAATCCCCTTTAATTCTGAAAAATTTCGTAGGGAATGAGTGTTGGGCCCGTGATATGGTTAATTTAATGATAATGATTAGATCCTTTGTGGCCAATATTATATGTGCATTTTCCTATTTTGAAGAGTTTTGAAGGATTTTTGTATCAAATCGCCATAGCTTACACCAGGTACATATGATTGATGTTTTATGATGGTTTCAAGTATAATTCAACATGTTTTAATGATTTCAGGAAGCTAATTCGTGATCTGTGTGTCACAGGGCAAAATCACATGGCGTTTTTCCATCTGACACTCCATTTGATACTCCATCCGGTACTGCATCTGGTACTCCATCTGGCACTGCGTCTGGCACTCCATCCTACCCTAAAACTGTGGGTGAGTTGGCGGTTATCGTATCAACAACCAACGATGGGAAAATCATAGACATGTGTTTTTCTTGTGCTTGTGGCCTCCAGCTACTGAGCTTCTAACAACTTGGATTGGGTTGTTATGCTAGGCGTTTATTGGCTCGCTTAGTTTCTAGAAGCCACCGACGGTTAAGTTGCATTAAGTGTGATTTATTGTTTTTAAAGGAGGTCGACCCTTCCAATGGTCAACCTCTTAGCTTGTAACCTCTATAAATACCACAACAGTGGTCAGACAAATAGCTAAGCTAAGGATAGTTAAGCTCTGCTTTTCCATTTCAAGACATTTTCTCTAAACTGTGTAAAACTGTGTTTTTTAATTTTAAATGTTGAAATCGTGTTGCTTAAGCTCGTGATTCATTGTTGACGAGTAGCCATGACATGCTAGGGGTCCCACTAGTGGTCTAGGTGAATATTCAGTCAATTAACTTGTGAATTCACGTAGTGTAGTTGTCATTTATTTTATTTCCTGTACATGAGTTTTTATTATTTTTACTTACTGTATAATTACAGTTCATAGTTTAATTGCTTCAGTTTCTTTTTGCAAGGTACTTATGAAGGCTAGTGTTAATTTCCAATGACTTTTTAATTAGTAGGAAATAGCTTGCAAGCTTAGATACTAACCCATGTGTGTAATTAGATGATAGTTAGAATTTCTATATGCTGAAATAGAATTTAAAACAAAGTTAAAAGAGAGTATTTAGTTAATGGTTTCTTTGGCAAGGTTTCGATGGATGATTAGTTGTTAGCTTTGGATTTAGTTTTCAATTTGATTATCTAGTTTGCTAAGTTAGTTCTTAGTTTGCTCATCTTGTTATATGCTGAAATAGAAATAGGATTTGAATTATGTTTTTATGAGTATTTCCATATGCAATTTAAATTGTTAAAATAACATTAGTTTAATTTACTTTATGCAATTTCCATTCTAGTTCTAGGTTGCAATTTTAATTTGAAGTTTGATTATTGAGTTTAGTTTTTAGTTATGAATCTCTAGTAGTATGAATTTGCTTACATTAGCATAGAATGCAATTGAATTAAATAGAATAGTGTTTTCATATTGTTGATGATTAAAGAATGAATTGAAGAATCACATGGAATTGCAGGGTAGTTGACGTTTCTTCTATAATGGCCAAGTACTCATTAGATTGCCTAATTCATACCTTTCACTTTGCTATATAAGTTAATATTGATTTTATCCCTCTTGAGTTATCATTAATTGTTAAATTCCATCATGATATTATAAGGCACCGAAGACATAGTTTATCCCTCTTGAGTTTTCTTGCTTTTGTAGATTAGAGAATAGTTATCTTGCTTTGGTAGATTAAATAGTAGTTTCTTATTGTAGATTAAAGAGTAGTTGTTGATTAATTTTATTGTCATGATGCTTTGAATTTAGTATATTAAGATTTCCTTTCGTAAATTAGAAGTAATTATGAAGTTTAACTTAAGAATAGAGTTCACTTGCTTATTAGTTTGATTAGTTTCTTATTGAGTAATTTTGATTAGTTTACTTGCTGTAGAAGTTACCATAGGTTAGTTAGTCGATTGCTTGCTTATTTACTTGTTTTAATAGGGTAGTTGCTTGCTTATTTACTTGTTTTAATAGGGTAGTTGCTTGCTTGTTTATTTGTTTACTTGTTGCTACTTATTGGATTTGAATAGGGTAATTAAATTAGTTTGTTGTTGTTATTGATCATTAAATAGAATAAATAGATAGTTTGTTTTTGCTCATTATAATAATTAAGTTAATTTTCTTTAAGTAGGTTTTTCATTTTATTTCTTAGGACTATCCATCGATCCATTGTTCAAAAGTTACTTAGGTTAAATAGTTTAAGTTTCTTAGTAGGGTTTGATCATTAATAGTCTTTGCTTGAATAGATTAGCCCTTCAATAGCCCATTTCCTTAATTAGACTATATTACCTCTAGCCTTTCTGCCTTGGCACATATAGTGCTACAACTCTAAGTTTACTTACCCTAGTTTGCTTATCTTGTTATATGTTGAAATAGAAATAGGATTTGAATTATGTTTTTATGAGTATTTCCATTCTAGATCTAGGTTGCAATTTTAATTTGAAGTTTGATTATTGAGTTTAGTTTTTAGTTATGAATATCTAGTAGTATGAATGTGCTTACATTAGCATAGAATGCAATTGAATTAAATAGAATAGTGTTTTCATATTGTTGATGATTAAAGCATGAATTGAAGAATCACATGGAATTGTAGGGTAGTTGATGTTTCTTCTATAATGGCCAAGTTCTCATTAGATTGCCTAATTCATACCTTTCACTTTGCTATAGAAGTTAATATTGAGTTTATCCCTCTTGAGTTATCATTAATTGTTAATGCCATTGTGATATTATAAGACACCGAAGACATAACCATCAACACTATATTTGAAGTTCTCTTGCTTTTGTAGATTAGATAATAGTTCTCTTGCTTTGGTAGATTAAAGAATAGTTTCTTATTGTAGATTAAAGAGTAGTTGTTGATTACTTTTATTGTCATGATGCTTTGAATTTAGTAGATTAAGATTTCCTTTCGTAAATTAGAAGCAATTATGAAGTTTAACTTAAGAATAGAGTTCACTTGCTTATTAGTTTGATTAGTTTATTTTCTGTAGAAGTTACCATAGGTTAGTTAGTCGATTGCTTGCTTGTTTGCTTTCTTTAATAGGGTAGTTTCTTGCTTATTTACTTGTTTTAATAGGTTAGTTGCTTGCTTATTTATTTGCTTACTTGTTGTTGTTCATTGAATTTGAATAGATTGATTAGATTAGTTTGTTGTTGATTTGCTCATTAGATAGATTAAATATATAGTTTTCTTTTGCTCATTATAATGGTTAAGTTAATTTGCTTAAAGTAGGGCTTTCATTTGTTTTCTTAGGACTATCCATCGATCCATTGTTCAAAAGTTACTTAGGGTAAATAGTTTAAGTTTATTAGTAGGATTTGATCATTAATAGTCTTTGCTTGAATAGATTAGCCCTTAGATAGCCCATTTCTTTAATTAGAATATACTACCTCTAGCCTTTTTGCCTTGGCACATATAGTGCTACAACTCTAAGTTTACTTACCCTCGGTTGACAATTTAATTGAGGGTTTTTAGTGCATATAGAACACCCATCATTTTTGGCGTCATTGCCGAGGAGTTGTCTCAAGGTAGGAAATAGTTAGGAAATAGATCACTTCTAAACCGTAAGATTAGTTTGGTGGCGGGGGTACTTTAAGACGAGAGGTAAGAACATGCACATCTACTATAGCAGGTTCCCCCAAACCCAATGGTAGTTTTTTGTTTTTGTTTTTGTTTTCTTTCATGAACAAA
Organism: Picea engelmannii; assembly: GCA_009831015.1. Lineage (NCBI taxonomy): Eukaryota > Viridiplantae > Streptophyta > Pinopsida > Pinales > Pinaceae > Picea > Picea engelmannii. The sequence goes on from ML777147.1 coordinate 45,122, forward strand.
CCTAGAGACCCAAAAGGTAGATACATTAAATTTAAATCATACCTTTCAACCAAGGTTCCTTCCAACATTTTTGGGGGAAGGAATGTTCCACTCATAAACATCGTAGAATGATACCGAAAAACAAGAGCTAACTCAACCCAAAGAGCTAAAGTAGTCTCTGAAGAGACTAAGACAGGGATCACTATAGAACATAAAATTGAAGCATCAATAATAGTGGAACAAGAGGCAAGACCACTCGAGCCTTTCACAGAACCAAACAATACAACCTTTGTTTTCTTACCACCATCATGAGATCCTAACTTTGAAGAAATCATAGACCCTCAACATGTGAATACCTTGTTTGGTAGTTCAGCCAACATAATTGTCTCTCAAATTGACACAGAAACTTTGGCACTAATAACCTCAACCGACTCGAGTAGAGTCCCAGACACCCAAACAATAGGAAGACCTTCCCATCACAGAGATAACTTGTTCTCTTCAAGAATAAAACCACTTAAGTACTCTCTTTTTGGAAACCAAACCAATATGGATGATCAAGAGGATCACAACAATGTAAGACATAGGGAGGAAGAAGAAGCTGGAAACCAAACTAAAACTCCCTTCGGGTTTCCAATTTTGGACACCACCCCAAATGTCAATATGATAAACAATCCCCTCTCAGCACTACCCACCTTTTACGGTAAAAGCAGTGAAGATCTAGATACCTTCCTATTTGAGTTCGACATATTGTGTAGGAGCTACAATTACTTACAAGATGCCCATAAACTAAAACTCTTTCCTGCCACCCTCAAGGACTCTGCACTAAGATGGTTCATGGGGTTGGGAGAATCCAGTATTAGGTCTTGGGAAGCCATGAAAGATATATTTTTTAAGAAATACCAAGACTACAACAAGACCAAATAGTCTCGTAATGATATTTTCAAAATCCAACAGTTAGAAGACAAGAATCTCGAGGATTATATGGAACGATTTGCTTATATCTCCCAAAAATCAAAATACCATGACCTTCCAGATGATGCAATTAGGAATCTTTTCCTTTAGGAGATTTTAGAGGAATACCTAGAGATACTCAACTTGATGGCATCAAGTGACATCTCCCATAAACCATTTTCCAAAATCTGTGAAATGTGTAAGAATTACTCGAGGAGTAGAGCTAAAACAAGAAAGAATGTGCAGGACCCTTATAATAGAAACTTAAAACCACTTAGTTCAGGTGGTATCACAAGAGCTGAGATAGGTAACATTTTAGAAAACTTCAAGACATATATCTTGAGAACAATAGGTTCCCAGTTGGACACCCTAAAAATTAAAAAGAAACAGGAGGAGGAAAATGTAGAAATGAACATATATTTCCCAAGATGTAGGAGGAAGCATTCCTCAAGGGAATGCCCATTGGATAACATTTCAGTTTGTGGCTTTTGCATGGAGGAACACTCAATTGAAAATGTCCATCATTTCTCGGTTTGTTATCCATCTATAGGAGTGGGGATCCTGGGGAATGCTTGTTGGCACAGGGTCAGACCCAGGGTTCAGCTCCAAGAGTGCACCAACAAGCCCTATCTACTAGCCCTTTCGGTAGCACCTGCGAAGAAAATGTAGTCTCACCTGAAGCAGCTATGAGGGGGTTGCAGGACATAGATGTCTACAACCAGGGGAATATCAAGTGGTTCTTATTACAACAACAACATAACATGCATCTACCATTAAACTAGCTAGATCTATCCCTCACAGCTATAGATCTGATCTAATATAGCAATGCAGATAAAAATATAACAACATCAGAGCTCAAATCATCAATCACACACACAACAACAAAGGTATGTGTTTCACCCTCTCTCTAGGGCTATGTCCACAGAACTGTTCTTATGATATATTAAGGTAAAGCTTACAATCCTGATCTGTGCTCTTGGCCAAAAGATCCTTTCTTCTTCCTCTCTCCTCCTGCGCACCCAACTGCAGGACTTGATCTTCACACCCAGCTGAAGATCTTACAAAACCAGAGGGATCTCTCTCTCAACACTTCTCTGGCCCTCAATACAATATTCTCCTGATGAACAATACTCGACTATAAGGCTCAACCATAGTACCGACCCAACCTAGGTCCTCTCGACCTCTATTTATACATTACAATCCCTCACTGATAGCCTTAGGTCGAAACCTAGGTGTCAAAACCCTAATTACCAAAACCCTAGGTGTCTACAACCCTAAGTCAACTTGACTCATTCTTTTTGGGATTCGCTAGCCTGTCTTTCCTTCTCCATCTCGTGGTGCTCCAAGGCATCTAATGCTGTCTTTTTCCACTACCTGAGTCATCCTTTGTCCATCCTTCTTTCTGATCTGTCATCCTCGATCTCCTCATCCAACGGCCTACTTTTATGCACTTCACTCCATCTTCTCTATTCTTTTGCTCACTTCGACCCAGTGACAACCACTGTGTCTCCCACGAAGCTCACTTTTTACCTTTTATTCCACATTCTTCACTTCCTTCCATAACCCATGGCCAACAGGCCCCCAACACTCACATGTGTATCATCCCAAGGCACTTGAGATCTGATCCTCTTGTTTTACTTCGACTTTCGACTACGTAGTGCAGCCCTTGCTTTATGTTTTATGCCTCCTTTCCATCCTTGTGAAGACTGTCTTTTCTTTGTCTGGTACCCATTTTCAACTGCACCTGGTACCTGGACCCTTGTCTTCTTGATTCTACTGAGAGCTGTGAGGCGACTGGTTGTCATAGTACAAATTCAACCGACTCCCATTCACCAAGCCCTCCTTCCAATATCCTTTCAATGTCTTCAACTGTGCATCTCCTCCTTATGTAACATAGGCAATCTCATTTGGTCCGAGCCAATGCGTTCTGAACTTCCTAGGGTGTTTGATAAACTTACTATCATATAGAAAGACTAAATCACCTTACCTGAATATCTTCTTCTTGATGTGTCTATCATGATAGGCCTTTTCTCGTTCCTTCTGAATTTGCTGATGGAAGCCTGTAATGAATCTGTCTTCTTCTAGTTCAACCAACTGTGATACCCTCTCATGAATGGCACCAGTATCATCCATGTTTGTAAATGCAACAATTCTTAAGCTTGGTACCAAGTACTCCATTGGGACAACATCTTCAAGACCATAAACCAACTTGAAAGGGGTCTGCATTGTTAATTTCTTGCAAGTGGTTCTATAAGCCTAGAGTACTGCTGGTACTCTTAAATCCCAGTCATCCCTATTCACACTGCAAATCTTTGTCAATTCTATATCCAATATCTTGTTGAATGATTCAACCATTCCATTTGATTGTGGATGATAAGGTGTACTCTTCTGATGGTGGACTGCAAATTCTTCATTCAGGGCTTCAATTGTCTTATTGATGAAGTGTGTACCTTGATCACTCATAAGGACCTTAGGGCATCCAAACCTGTTTATTATGTCATCAAATATAAACTACGCAGCTGTAGCTACACTATTTTCCTTGACTGCTCTTGCTTCAGCCCATCTAGTCAGGTATTCTATCGCAGTGATAATATATCTTGCTCATGTGCACTTTCCTGGTGGGTTTATAGGTCCCTTGAAGTCAATGGCACATTTTTCAAATGCTTGTAGGGTCATCTATGATGTTAATGGAATATCATCTCTTTGGAATGGTTTTCCAACTCACTGGCATACATCACATGCTCTGGTATATTCTTTAGCATCTCTGTGTAACGTAGGCCACCAAAGGCCAGCTCGCAGAACCTTTTGCGAAGTTGCTTTTCCTGCATAATGTCCTCCTGTAATGCCTTCATGAGATTCTTCGAGGATCATAGGGCGTTCTGACTCCATCAAACATATTCTTAGGATCTCATCAAGTCCCATTTTATATAGTTGACCAGCTATTAGCGAAAAATCTGCAGCGCGCACCACTAGCTCCAGTTGGGAAAGACTAGAATAGGCACAGTGACCATGTTTTGTTTCAGTGTGTCAAATCTCTGCTGACATTCATCTATCCAACCAAACTGACAATCTTTCTTTAATAAACTCTCCATTGGTGCATTAATATGAGCATATCCTTTGATAAATTTCATGTGATAACCAGTATGTCCTAACGCAGTGCGCAGTTGTTTGACTGATGTAGGTGGTCAATCAACTATAATTTAGATTTTGGATGGATCCACCAACAATCCTTTCTTGCATACAATATGACCTAATAATACTCCAAATGGTGAAAAGAAGATGCACTTCTTCAAATTCAAAGCAATTGACACTGCTTGCATTTATCCAACATTAGCCTTAGACATTCAATATGATTTTTCAACAAACTAAAAACAATCAAGTCATCAAAGTATGCTTCTAAAAAAATATGTAAAAATTCTTTGAATGCTTCAACCACCACCTTGGAAAAGATGGCTGGGGCATTCTTCAGCCCAAATGGAATTACTGTATATTGGTAGGATCCCCACTCTATGGAAAACGTAGTCTTATGATGGTCCTCCTTGGCGATGCGGATCTGATGGTATCCTGAAAACCCATCTGTAAAATAATATACTTCTTGGCCTCCCACGTTATCCAACACTTCGTCCATGAAAGGTGTAGGGAAAGGATCATGTAGACAAGCATCATTCATCTTCTTGATATCTACGCAAATCCTGATCTCACTTGTCTTCTTATCATGCACTACCATGGGGCTAATCCACTCTGACTCTTCGATAGGTTCAATAATCTCTGCTCACTCTTCACTTTTTCCTTATATTTCAAGTTCAATCTGTAGGGTCTTTTCTTGACTGGCTTCGTGTCTAGTTTCAAAGGTATTCTCATTTCTCCCATAGGTCCTTTGATTCCCTTCATATCATTGAACTTGGTCGGGAACAATTCCTGATACTCATGCAATAATTCTGTGATTTTGTCAATGGTAGCAGCATCCCAGTAATCTCCAACATTGGCAAGATTTGGTGTTTCCTCTATCTCGATATTGACTTTATTTATTTTTATTGGTTGTCCAATGAATGGCAGTTCAACTCCTGGTCCTTTGACATCTCTCTAACCTTCTGTTTCTATGATATTCACCTTCCTTGGGTCATCATCTTCGTCAACATTAATGTTGTAGCAGGTCTATAGTTTCTTGAGGGGCATAGTCCATTCATCCTCTTCTTGCTCGAAAGGGAGGCCAGATGCCTCGTCAAATAATTTATGTCTCACCATTTGTAGTGATTGATCTACAGAAGGAAATTCACTGTCAAACAAAAAGGTGGTTATAAAATTTTGGGTCATACCTTCCCATCCTGAAGTGATAAGGTGCAACTCTACTTGAAGGTACCAGTTAATCGGGGTGGTATCCAGCGTATTAACGAATCAGTGTACCCATTGTTCTCTAGGACTGTCACTCCATGCCTCTTCGCATCTTTGTACATGGTCCTTTGGGTAGCTTTGACCTGTGTAGCATGCTTCGTAGCTTCCTTCTTGTGCTGAGAACCGCACTGACATCAGAGTTCGGCATTGTGTACAGTCTGTAATATTGCTTTTATGTGTCCCCCACCATCTTGCTGGTGTGGATTTTATGGCCTCATCCATTGCCAACAACCTCTATTGTGTTGGTACACTTGTCTTAAATTCTGATAAGAAGTTTTCGAAGGGGTTCAACCCATCAAATGTGGGTAGATTACTCACTATTGTGCCAATCCAAAGAACTTATCTGGTTAGCCTAGCACATCTTCTTGTAGATACTTCATACATTTGGTTCTGCCAGTTTTTCAACGCTTCTTCTGAATTGGATGAACATGCGTTGTCACTTCGCCAACTCAAATTTTCGTCAGTTGTAGGGTTGATATAATCCTACTATCTGGCTATTAATTTGTAGATGTTTTCCAATTCAAATGCATGGTCTTCCTCTCTGATAGGTTCTATGTATCGTGGACCTTCATTTAGATCTAAAGGTGCAATGACCCTAAGGCCAACTTTCTCAAATGTCATGCGTATTTTCTTTAAATAAACAATAGTGGAATTGTCGAAGGCCTAATCAATTCCTAACAACACAGGGTAAGGGCAGCTTTCATCAAAAATTTCAATTACCTCAAAATCTGCAAAGGTTCTTACCTCATCGATGTCCACTGGGACATGCTCTAATCGTCCAAATGGGCCGGCAGCTTGCTAATTAGCCATGCGAAGCTTGATAGGGGAATATATCAGCTTGGGTTTTCCCATCAGTGCCCAAGTCTGCTTCGTCATGACATTGACTTCTGACCCTAAGTCGAGGACCACATAGTCTATCTCATACTCTCCTATCTGAGCATTCAAGTATAGTTCTTTATTTTTCCTTCTCCTTCTTCCAATTTGGTGCACTTCTCTATTCAGTAAGGGGTCTATTTTTCCTAGTTCATACTGCTTGATGAGATCTTGTAATTCTAGGAGAATGCCTTTATCTTGAATCAACTTAACACAAGTGTGCAATAATTCCATGAGTTTGCTTACCTCTTTCCATTCTGTTGGTGATGTAGATGGATCAAACACCTGAGGCATGCCATATTGTTTGATTTCTGGTTGTCTCTTTGATGAAGATCCTTGATCTCCTTTGAACTCTTTTCTTGCCTCCTCGAATATCTATCTTTCTTTCTTAGCATTGAACATTGGGGTCTTTTCTGTAGATTTCCTGTCTCCGTGGTCATTTTCAGTCCTTCCTCGGGCTAGTCTGTCTCCCCCTATAACAACGTCTCCTCGAGTAATAACAATGCCTCCAGGGTCTGCTCCGTGAGGTTCTGCATATATCAGTTGTACTTGTGGGTTCTGTTGGGGTCCTCGTCTTTCTTGAAGTTTATCCAACAACACAGGGCATTCTTCTATGACATGCTCAAAGGAATTATAGTAACTACAGGTTGTGCAGGGATTTTGAAAATCCCTTGCTAAATGTCTGGGATGCGCACAGTTGTAACAAATTATTTTTCCTCGGCCTTGTCCCATACCTCCTCCTCCTCCTCCTCCTCTGTAGCTGCTGCGAGGAGTGAAATTTCCTCTCCCTGGAGAGTTGTACTGTGGAGTGTTTCCCTCTTGTTGTACTTCACCTTAAATCTTGTATATGTCTCTCGACCTTTCATGCATGAGATCAAAAGCTCTACAATCCCGATCATCATTCCCCACTGATTTACAGAATGTACAATACAAGTTTGTGGGTGTCTGGACATACTTCTGCATGTAGTAGCAATCACCCGGGTGATGCCTATTTCTGCATACCTCGCACCATGGTAGGTTAACTTTCTTTAAGGGGATCGATGCTCCTGAGGCCAAGTAATCGTGAAATAAAGGGTAATGTTTCTTATCATGGCCTTCATATCTGCATCTTACACACCAGATATCTTCCCTTTTTTTCTTTTCCCTTATCTTTCTTCATATCCTTGACCTATAAAGACAAACTAGTTAACTGGCTCATGATCTGGCTAATGCTTGAGCTAGATTCTCCCATCGGTGTTGATTCGATCTTCATCGAGATCTCCAAGGCTTCCGCCTGAGATGAAATATTCTACTACATCAAAGGGATTCTTATGTGTGGTAACAACGTAGCGATGAACCACTCTTTGTTCTGTTCTTTAGGGATCTAGAAAGTTAATCAGCCTGTCAGGGTCTTGAATCTCTGGTCGAACTCCCAAATAGGTTATGCTACCTTTTGTTTAATCTCTTTTAGTTTCATAATACATTGTGACTCTGATTTAGGTTTCTTAAACTCTGCAATCAACACATTCTTGATCTCATTCAGGGGCTTAGGTTGTGCCAGTCCCTGGACAAGTTTCATGTACCATCTTAGTGCGCGACCCCTTAGCGTAGTGCTAAACTAGGTTCTCTTGATGGCTTCATTAGTGATACTTTTAATATTCGATATGGCCTCACACAGAAACCATTGCTGATCTGGGTCTTCAGATCCATCTCCTCTAAAGATAGGGAGTCTCATTTCATCTACCATAAAGCTGACTAGGGTTCTTGTCTGAGTAGATTTTGGGCTACTGGTAACAGTACTCTAAGGACTCTGGTGGGTTTGACTATTCTGACTACTAGGTATTGTTGAAACAATAGGAGGATTAATGTTACTTACTTCAATAGTTCACACAGTTCCTGAGGTTTCTTGCTCACTTTGGCGTAGTTCTTCAACTTCCCCTTCTTCTGTTCTGGTGGGCTCTGGATGCTCTTCATCGATTATATCTACCTCTTCTCCACTATAGAAACCTTCTTCGCCATAGTTTTTCTTAAAAAAAATTTCAAGGTGAACTCCATGAAATACTTTCCCACTATGCGTATGTCCTTATTTTGTGTCGTTGTCATTGTCTGAGATCTTGAACATTATCCTTTTCAGGTCCGATCAATCTACTGTATCTTCAAGATTTGGTTCTCATGCAAGAGCATCTTGATTCTTAGCTTCAGGAAGTGCAAACATTTTCCTCTGGGTCCCTTGAAAAAGTATCTCTCGGCTTGACAATACGATTTTGTTCTGTCAACAACAAACTCAGTGATATATCCTCCGATGTTACTATCAAACCAATGATCTACTGCTCTAGATACAACATTGTTGACTCTCTTGACCTTCTGGATAAATGCTAGTGCCCAAACCACAGGGGGTCTAGATATGATTTCAAACTGTGCGTTAGATAACCTAGCCAACCACTAGTGTAGCTCCTGATGGATTCCTCCAAAGAAGATCTCGTGAATGTCGATGAATATGTATCTTTATAGCCAATCCTTAGTGCTTATTTTATGGTTCTTGTTCCGAGCTTCAACGAAGTCATTCTCTTGATCCTCTACCCACTTCCAAATCTCCATATTCGATGGGAACCACCTTGACATTCCTTTAAAAATATCTCGGTCCCGACAACAGAACCATTTGTTGGCACAGGGGCAGACATAGGTTTCATCTCCAAGAGCGCACCAACAAGCCCTAGCTACTGGCCCTTTTAGCAGCACCTGCGAAGTAGATGCAGTCTCACCCAAAGAAGCTATGAAGGGGTTGCAGGAAAGAGATGTCTACAACCGGGGAATATCAAGTGGTTCTTATTACAACAAAAACATAGCATGCATCTACCATTAAACTAGCTAGATCTATCCCTCACAGCTATAGATCTGATCTAATACAGTAATGCAGATAACAATATAACAACATCAGAGCTCAAAGCATCAGTCACACACACATCAACATAGGTGCGTGGTTCACCCTCTCTTTAGGGATACATCCACAGAATTGTGATTATGATATATTAAGGTAAATCTTACAGTCCTGATCTGCGCTCTTGGCCAACAATTCCTTTCTTCTTCTTCTCTCCTCTTGCACACCCAACTACATGACTTGATCTTCACACCCGACTTAAGATCTTACAATACCAGAAGGTTCTCTCTCTCAGCACTTCTCTCACCCTCAATACAATATTATCCTGATGAACAATACTTGACTATAAGGCTCAACCATAGTACCGACCCGACCTAGGTCCTCTCGACCTCTATTTATACATTACAATCCCTCACTGATAGCCTTAGGTCGAAACCTAGGTTTCAAAACCCTAATTACCAAAACCCTAGGTGTCTACAACCCTAGGTCAACTTGACTCATTCTTTCTGACCTTCGCCAACCTATCTTTCCTTCTCCATCTCGCGGTGCTCCAAGGCATCTAATGCTGGCTTTTTCCACTACCCGAGTCATCCTCAGTCCATCCTTCTTGTTGATCTGTCAACCTTGATCTCCTCATCCAACGACCTGCTTTTCTGCACTTCGCTCCATCTTCTCTATTCTTTTTCTCACTTACACCCAGTGACAACCACTGTGTCCCCTGCGAAGCTCGCTTTTTACCTTTTCTTCCTCATTCTTCATTTCCTTCCATAACCCAGACAAACAATTCTCTTATGCACCTAGGAGGCCATGGCAGCCTAGGAACCAACACACATACCCAGATCCACAATCTCAAGTTCCACCCTATTATCAACAACAACAACAGTGGAACTCACAAAGTTGGAAAAAATGGTCTACATAGTACCAACATCCTTGGTTTCAAGGATGAAGAGGAGGGAATAACCACGGGAACCCTCAAGCTCCACCTATCCCTATGTCCAACCATTATTATCCTCAGTTTCCACCGAACACTCCACAACTTCTGCCAGGTTTTGTTCCACCACTTTTACCTCCTATTCCACAACAACAACCACAACAATATCAGAATACAAGCTCTGCGAGATCGACATTATTGCCGGCACAACTAGTGCCCAACACGAATAACAAGCCAACTCAACCCCTTCATAATGTTGGGTTGCAATTTCCCCTTGTTCTTGAATGTTTTCTGAATTTTCTATCGTACATATGTAAATAATTTTGGATTTTGTTGGTACACAATTCTAAAGATTTTTGTACGTATTTATTTCACCAGGAGTAGACAGTTTCAAGGAAATATAAAATAATGTTTTTTCTTCAAAACATTATTATATTTGAACCTTGTTGTCTGCTAAGCATCCAATGAATAATTTTGCAAAGATTTTCATCTTTTTTTTTTCTTAATGCATTTTAAAAAGCAGTTGCTCTTAAACACTTTCACCACTATATAAGGAAGTGATACTGTAACCATCAAGCTTAGAGGTCTCTCGTACAGTTTCCCCAAGAAACCTGAGTAAGTGAGTAAAGTATCTTTATTAAAAAGTAACAAGGAGGTCTGATTAGCGGTTAGCCATGGAAACATAAAAAAAAAGGAAGAAAGTAAGTTGAGACTAAAGATACCTTTCTATTTTTCCCAATGGTACCATCCACTACACACCAAAAATAATTGATTATATCATATCTTTATATAGGCTACGTCCTCTTAAGTACCCCTTACATCAAGACAATCACTAAGGAATATATATAACGGAAAGTCATCCTCTAACATAAATACCATCCCAATTAAAAGAAAAACAAAAGTTGTTTTCAGAGTTGTTCCCCCATCTTCTTGCATACATAAATCTTATACTAAAATATTAAAATATGGAGGGCAAGTCTTTGAGGGTGTAAGAGGCTAACCTGTCGGGATACTGAACAGGTCTGCTGGTAGCGGGTACCAGCCTGTGGTATGACTAGGTAAACCCGTCAGAGTACTGAATAGGCTTGCTAGCAACAAGGTATTCTACCTAGCGAGGATGATAATCTAACAAAAATAAATAAGAAATTTAAAATTGTCTCGATGTACGACATTACTTGTAGACAAAGCTGACACGAAGTATGTATGGTCAAGGTAAGGTTAATGAACTCCATAAATTTTCCATTGGGAACTGACTTTGAGACTATATTGAAAATCTCTCGCCTACCTCTTCTTATCTATATATAGGATCTCTTATCCTATAGGCGGGGCCATCTTCTAACCGTCTCGTCAGACCAATCTGTGAAATTTATCTCTACACTTAACAAGCTGTAAATATTCGTCTATTGGGAGAATTGACTGGTTTCCTATATTTTTTATTGTGAGGTGTCACAATACTTAGGTGTGGGGAAGGGGTTTCATGAGTTGACAAATGATAATATTGTCTAGAAGAAGTAAATCTTTGTAAAAATTTATGTGTATTGTTTTCATAATACAAGCTATTATATCAACAACTATTTTATTTTTGAAATGCTAATTTCCCGTGTGTTATAAACTGTTGTACATTTCCTTAACATACCACTTCATTGGTTTATTTTCATTACAGATTGTCATTACAAAGTTGATATTACATGTCTTATGTGAGATAAGGAATGAATTGAGTGAGAATGATGGAAAAATAAATAATAATGGAACACTCTGCCTCTACTCCTATTTATTGTAATTTTCAAAATCATTTTGAGACTGTAGGCTATCCATTGCAGGAGAAATAAAATTACATTTCGCACAGAGGTACCATACGAAGTACCATATGGAGTGCCATATTGAGTGTCGTATGAGGTGCCATTTCAAAGACCATATGAGGTGTCGAACAAAGTTCCATATGAAAGTATACACCAGTAACTGTCCACGATTTCAGGTAACCAGGAATCAATGGCATTTATTTAAATTAGTTCATGGAAATTAAGATTGAATGATGAAAACCTTAGAAATTTTCATGATCAAATTTCCAAGTCAAATACTTGGACATTGATATAAGTTCTTCATCATTATTATTTCCCCCAAAACATGCCTTCAAATTTGAAATTGGCACTCACACATGAGAACTCGTGCGTGTCGATTTCATTGTGAATGCAACTGCTCCACCCTAGGCACACTAAAAAAAGGAGGGATCACTCAACTGGGTTATCCCATTTATTCCTCACACTCACCCTCTTCTCATTTCATTCAACCTAGTTGAAACATGCTCAACCTCTGTCTCATTTCGTTCACCTCTGTCCACATTGCACTTAGCCCCTACTTAATCATGCTCAACCTCTGTTTAGTTGTGCCCATCCTTGGACTGATTGCACCCATTCTCTATCGAATTTCTCCCTCTTTCCATTTATCCACACTTCCACCATGCCCAAAAGGTATGAGCCATCCTCATATTCTGACCTCTTCACCATCCCCGAGTTCACACAGTGCAGGAAAGTGTTCCTTTGCGTAGGTTGGGGGTCGTTTTTGTCTCACTTGCAGGGCCATGACGATGGCATTTCAATGAAATCCGCCCTTGATTTTGATGGAAAGACATCACTCATGGGTCTCTCACCTTTGGGGTCTCTGAGGAATCCATAGCCACAACCACAAAGATTCCAAGAATTGGGGATAGATGGTTTAAAAACCACCAGTTGCTATGATCGAGCTATAACAGGGTTTTCAAACTTGAATTTCAGAACATCTATGGAGCTAAGGGATACTCTAAGGAGTGGATAAAAGAGGAGCTAATTAAACCTCTCATATTCATCACCAGGATAATCACATGTGAAGGTAGATATTCCGTCTTTAAATCGTGTCACTTTCGATTATTAGCTCACTTTCAGTTCAATAATCCATTGAACTTTCCCTTCTACTTTTTAAAGAGCTTGGAGAAGATGTCCTCCCAAGTGAGGAAGAATGTAACCAATCCCCACAATAGTCTCTTTAACCATGGCATTATCAAACTTCTTGTCTTAGATGAATTGGAAAAATAGGGGAAAACTTGGGATGAGTTCATTTACGAATTTGCAAACCCTCACCTGACAATCAAGATTAGCAAGAATACACTTGATCTAAGGGCCAGTTCTCCATCAAAAACCCACTCTCCGAAGAATCCAAACCCTCCTTCACAAGCCATTTCTTTACCGGAAAAAAAATCCAAGAAACTTGTTGAAACCCCTACAACCTCATCAGGCAAAAAGACCAAGAAGCCTATTGCTAATCCCCAGATGCCTTCAACGTCTCTTGATCCTACACCCAAAAAGCTACAAGAAGTAATTCAACAAGACTTTCTTGTAGTCCCCACAAATAGGAGAGGAGATAATCAATTTAATAGAGAACCCTTTCGAAAGAGTACCCGGAGCACAAGAGGAAAACCTTATGAAAAAACCCTAACCACTTCGGACCCTATCCAAGTATCCTTTGATCTCGAAAACCCTCACAAAAGACTTAGGGAATTGTCTACAGACAAATTGAAGCCTCAAAGAAAGACAAAATCCGAACCTACTTCTCCTCATCAACCCCCTATTACTCCTACCTCAAAGATGCCTACCCCATATCCTAAGACTTATAGACATTCTACATCTTTCAAGGGATCTAATCCCTCCTCCGAGATATCTAATCCTGCTCTAGCCATTGAGAAGTTACAACAATAAACTTTTCAGCTGCTGCAACAATTGGAAGAGAGGAAGACTTTGGACATGCATCTTCACCATGACAATGCAATCCTCCAAGCAAAGGTGAATTCCCTTCAATGGTTGGTTGACGAGATGAGAAAAACCAATCACAACCTCAGGGCACAATTGAAGCAACATAAGAAGCACAAGACAAAATATTCACGACAAGAAGGAGAAGCTTCTAAAGCTAATCCTTCTCAGCAAGCTTAATCATGTGGGGGAATTC
>ML777147.1:65376-80277 GCA_009831015.1 Picea engelmannii
TATAGGATCAGAGTACTCCAAGAATTGAATAGATGCAGAAATTGAATAAGTCTCAGGAAGCATTATCAAGTTCTATGTAATGATTGGTTGATGGTGATGATTTAATGTAAAGTTTTATTATCTCTCATATATTCTTGGATGGAAGGAAGGGGAAAGGATGGAGAGTTAAAATATCTCTTGATATTGGAGGATTGTATCTTCCTCTTGGATTTTTATCCCTCCCTTTACATTTGGAAGCTGTAGCTACCTTTGGAAGTCATTACTTCCCTTGAACAATAAACTATTGATTATTTTTCATATATTGTGCATGGTGTATTATGGTGTATTGGTGTAACTCTTATACTATTTTTCATTGCTCATTGGATATATTTGAATGGTTGAAGTATAAGTTGAAAAAGGTTTTAAATTTTACTTGATACTGATTCACCCCCCTCTCAGTATCAACAACTCATTCAAATTATTTAACTCTCTTTTATGTCTCTTATCGAAGTCAATCTCCTTCCACGATTGATCAGGCCTCTTCATCAATTTTCGCATTTGTTGTCACCACCTCTTTTCAATCACCACAACCCTTTTATAATCATGCTTGTCTCTGGCACTCTTCTCACAAGGACCCCCCATACCTCAAGAACTTTTGTATCCTAACTCATGGGCCCTCATCTGAATCACCCACCCTCATGCACAAAGTTTTTACACAACCATTTCAACCAAAGTAACTGATGCATTCCCTCTTCCACAAACAATATATTCATCCACAACGTGATTTCGCGTAGTAATATTCCTCGGTCTCGCTCATAGAATACTATTTCTTCCTTTGATAAATAATGGTGGTTCTCTGTGGAAAAAATCAATGATGTATCCTTGTAGGGTAGTTTAGACCTAGAAGTCCACGACTCGAGAAATATGGTGATAAAACTTGTGTAGAGTGTTTAGCTACTCAATAGTCTATTTAAATATTTTATTGACGCAATCTTTAAATTCTGACGCTTCTTGCAACTGGTCGATCCAATGATAGACCTCTTCCGAGAATCAGATCCAAAAGATTTCATATTGAACGCTTGCATGTTCATAATATAAAACAACATCCTTCACAACCCTCAAACTCTTATGTCGTAACTTGGTTTCTTGAAATATGAACTCATCACACCTTCTTTCCCACCAATTTGTAACATCAGTTTTAATAAGGTGATGTTGCATCCTCTAAAAAATCGCTTAGAAGTCAAGTGTCGACAATGAAACCATTTGTTGGCACAAAATTGGAGACCTGGGTTCTCGGAGGTTACCAACAAAGGCTTCGTTGTAGTCTAGTAGCCCTTACATAATAAAACTTCTGCAAGGGAAGGAGGTCTCACCCAAAGTGAAACTTCGACTTTTTTGTGGTAAAGTGAGTTAAGGAGGACACACCATCAAGTCTAGTGCAATACAATACACTCCCATACTCAAATGTAAAGAGATCATAGCATTAGAAGTCTTAAATCAGTAAAGGCATCAAACAGTCTGTGTTGCAGAACGTTAAGGTAAACACATACATCAGAGAAGCTTGTTTAAACAATAACACAACTAGAAATTACACAGAACAAGATAGATTGTGTAAGAAAGAGACCATGTGTTCATCCACATAATGAAAAATTTTGGGTGCCCGAATAATCCATTCTATATTACCATATCACAAACTATCATACATGGATTTATTCCCTTTGTATAAGGACTTATAAAATCGATTCGGTAATGAGATATTTGATCTAGTCTCCCAAACTTTTGTGCAATTTAGTTCATGCCCAACTCTCCTTTACAGTGGATTATCACAACAAACATGAATGGTGAAAGCTCAATGACAAAACAAGAGAATGAATCAATAATTCTCAACAATAAAAAACATTAGAAACAACACAACAAAACCCTGAACAAAAACCTCGAACTCGTTACATAGCTCCAAGATTTATATATTTTCTGCGAAACTTATTTTCTTCTTGATTCTGCTATTGTTCTTACTTGGTTCCACTTGCTTTTGGCATGTGCTCGAAGGTTCTGGTTCTTTCCACTGCTTTTTCTAGTTGGCTCATGACTATTTTCCCTGCTAGCAAGATGGCACATATATTTCTGCGACTTGGATCTATTGTTGGTGTGCTATACTGTTCTGCAACCTCTACGACTTCCATAAAAATTTACACTCTTCAAAATTAGAGGGCCCAACAATAGAGTCCATTTTAGGGGAAAGTATTGCCTACAACTTATGGAGCTTGTTTGAGGCATTGAACGACCAATTGTAAGGTAACAAAATGGAAAACATCATCTGCAACATCTTGACATTATTCTACACAACAAGAGCTTTCTAATGGCACAAAAATTACCTTAATCAGAGTTCATATGAGGATTTTATGCCTTTAAAATTCGCCTATACTATTAACCACCATGATACTAAGTGGATGCCACATTAGCTCCCATTACTCATACATGTGCAACTAGTCACATGTGAAGTTCCAAGAATATGATAGAGCATCCAAAACCATTACCTCAATAAGGATTTGGGGCATTAAAAAACCCTAATGTTGGACAGTTGGTTGTCATTGATTTCAACCCTTAGATACTGATGTCAACCCTTGGATAAGTCTAAAATCCATAGAGATGAGATTGAGATTGATGGTGAGTTAGTTTTCATTGATGGAGTGGTTGATGTTAGAAGATGTGATGGGTGCATTTGATGAAGTATACATGAATCCCCAAAGGTGTAGTTATGGGAGCCGAATTTGGTTAAGGAATATGGACATGAATGATAATGCAAATGTAGGTAATACACCCATAGATTGAGAGTCCTCATCATCTCGTTTATGATGATAGGTGGTACACCACGTGGTTCCTCACGGTTGAGGAGTTATGTTGTCATGAAGTTTGAATCCCCAGAGATGGGTTAAGAAGCCCCTAATTGGTTACAATATGAGTTAAGAATCCCCTAATTTGTTGCAAGTCATTAATGAAAGGGTAAAGTGGTTGTAACAAGAAAGTTCAAGAAGCCCTAAATTTAAGGAAAGGTGTTACTTAGAAAAAGTATATATACACCTCAAGAAGTCACTCATAAGTACATTCACAAACACATTCTATTGAATATCTTATATGTGAGTAAGTGATTCTTATCTTATGTAACCAAGGATATCTAAGGTGAATTTCAGAGGGAAGATGAAGTAAAGAAGGGAGAAATTCCAAGGGAGGATGAAGTCTTGTGATGATGTGTTCTAAGTTATGTTATTTAACAGCCATCTTACCATTTTCTCTATAATGTTGTTTCTATAATGATTTAGATAGAAAAAATTGGAGGAGGTTGAGAAGACATGTCAAGGTACCTATGGTAAATATTTCAACTTCTGGGTCGTTGTATTTTATGAGATACACTCTGTGGAAAATAGGGTTTTTGGTTAGTCCTGAAACTAGTCTCAAAAAGGTGTTCTGGGTAAAATAGTCATAACTTCTTCATAGAGGATCCAAATTCAATGAGACCAAATGAATTTGATAGAGTACATTCCATAGTATCTTTTTTATGATTTTCAAAGATAGATATCAAATATTCCACAACTAGAATTCTCTACAAGTTCTCTCTCTAGAATAATCTAAAATTCAACAAGGTCTGCCATTTTTTCTATACCTCCTTTTTTGGGTGTTACAAGCAGTGAAACTTGGAGGAATTGTAGAGAATATATTGAATAATATTGGGTACAAGTTTCAGACCTTCATTCATTACAGGTATGGATTTATACTTGTTGAAAGTTAGGGTTTGTGACTAATCCAAAAACTAGTCACGCGAGACTAAGGTAAAGTTTGATGAAGTTGACGAAGGTCTGCAGGTCTATGAACACATACAATAGGTTTGTTACAGATCTATAGGTATGTTTATACGCATTTTTTGAGGGTTACATGTTGATGATGTTATGGTGCATGTTTGATTCAAGTCTTCGGTATATTGTTGAGGTATTGGTACATGCTTGAGGCACATATTAGGTGCATGGTTGAGGAATATATTGGTATGTTATCTTGGTTGTTTGGTACATTGTTGAGGCACTTCATTGATGATATATTATGTTACATGGTGTATGGAATGATTGAGACAGGTCATGAATGATATGGTATATGTTTGATGCACATGGTTTGAGGAGCATCTTGGATATTGGGCACATTGTTTGAGATACATTTTTGGTATATGTATGAGCCATTCCTTGGTGACAATGATGTGTGGTGAGATACATAGTCAATGCATGATATGGTGTTGGTGCATGGTATGGCACATGATTTGGTTGATGCATGATTTGGTACGGGTTTGGTACATGGTATGGTACAAGTTTTGGTACATGATTGATGCATGATTTGGTACATATTTGGTACATGATTTAGTACAAGTTTGGTACATGTTGTGGTATAGGTTATGGTACACAATTGATTCTTTTTATGGTACAAGTTGATGGTTTAGTACATTCTTTGGTACATGGTTGAGACACATATCTTGTGATGGTATGTTGGTGAGCCAGACTATTTTCGACACAAAATGAGAGTGGAGATATAATAAAGAAATGTACAGAGATATATTAGATATCCAATAATATAACAAAGATATATCATATATATCACCATAAACACAGAGATACAATAATACACAATTTCTATTAATGAGAGAAATGTACAAAACTGTAGAAATACAGAGTGAAAGACTCGCTAGAATGGTGGCAACTTATCTATGAGAAGAGATGTGACGGCTACTCACATTCGCAAGAAGATGATTGTTACAATGAGGCTCCAAAGGCCTTTTTAACATAAATAAAATCCAAAACTCTAATCCTGGAAGATGAAAAGCCAACATTTTTTTGGACCCCGTTTTGGGTAGTTTTGTGTATCAACTTCTCGAGGGCGTAACTTTGGAATACAATCTCCATTTGGGGCGCACAATAGCTCGTTGGAAAGGTATCGATGAGGATATTAATTTTTTGGTTCAATCAGATATTTTAGGTATAATTGAGGTGCACGATCATGAAAACGTGTCATTTAGGCCCTCAAAATGGCCTTGGAAGTTTAGGAACCAAAAAACTGCTAAAAATAGTAAATTTCCAATGAATTGTTTTGAGCCAGTTGGAATAGGTGGATGGCCACCAATATGCACCTGGATCAATCATCCCTCTTTAGGAAGAAATGCATTCCATTGCGTTGAGTTAACAGGGGAGAGGGGGAAGCGTTTGTTGAATATGAACCGTGGTGAGCTTCTTACCTTGTTGGAGAAGTTGTGCGAATTGGTTTATGGAAGGTTATCAAGAACCAGATGTTGGACCTCTTTAACCAGTCTGGATACATGAGATGACTGTGTGCATAAGGAATCTTTCTTCTTTGATTCAATCTTGTTGACCTGCTTCTGCTAGATAGAAGGTGCTTGAACTGAGGCTGAAGTGGTTACAGTGTCCTTATGTTCACCTTTTGAACAAATTGTGAAGAAGATGAATTTTGTGGTATGATATACTACCTTGCGACACTATTTAGGTGGGATAGTAGAGAGAACCACCTCTGGTATCCTATAGACATGACCCCCCAGAGTAACAATGACACTACAGGGACGAGACTCATAAATAACATGACACTTCCACATATATGGTTGGCCCAAAAGAACATCACAAACATCCAATGGGGAAACATCACATAATACTTCATCCTTGAAGGGTTGGATGTCATATGAAAATCGATACTACTGTCTGACACAAAGATATTTTCCCTGGTGAAGTCACTTGATGTTGTATGGTTGCAAGTGTGGTGTTGTTGACAATCCCAACTGTTTGACAACCTCTGCTGAGATGAGGTTCTTCTAGCTTCTGCTATCAACAATAAAATGCAGCGGGGTCCCCTTCACCCAGATCTATGAATGAAAAGGCACTCCCCCTCTTCATGACCTATTGGTTCTTCTGGTTGAATTGTTGCGATTGAGATAGTAGTAGTGTGATGATATGGTTTTTACCAGTATTTTCTAAATCAGATTCTAAATCAAGGTTCAACTCCTTTTCTTTTATTTCGACCACCAATGACTATTTTGAGTGACATTCATCGGTGTTGTGTCATGGATTTTGTGGAAATCACACCATTTTCCAGTGTTCTTCTTCGTCTTTTTGTTTCCCTTCTTTTATTGTGGCTTGGAATGGTTTTCTGAAGGCTAGTTGTTAGGTTCATATTTACCATACTTTGGTTGTTGTGGATTTGCATAACTGAACTCCCTCTTCTTCTGGTGCTTAAATTTATTCTCTATTTTAACAACATATCGAGAAGCAACACCCAGTGATGAGATGTCCAGAAAATCCATTTCAGTTTGGATGTAGTTGTGTAGAGCCCCACGGTATTTCAGAATCAAATGTCCCTCGAAGTATTTTATACCCATCTTGGTGCGCAAGGTATGTAAGGTATTGGTGAAATCTGGCACGAATTTTCCCCTCTCTTGACACAATGTGGTCCATCTCATGTATTGGTCATCATAGTTTCCAACAAGGTAATATTGTTGCTTGACTGCATACACAAAAAAATCTCAAGTGGGCTCAGCCCCATATATTATAGACTCCTCTGTGGAAAGTTTCTCCCAGTAATTTTCCCACCAATGTTTGACATGGGAGAGAGCCTCAAGGAGTGCGAAGGTAATCTTTTCCCTGTCGTAAAAATTGTGAACAGAGAAATAACATTTTAGTATATTTAACCATTTTTCTAGGGCACTCGCATCTATTGGACCTTCAAATACAGGAATATCAAAAATTAAATTGTACCTTTAAAGGAGAGGTGATTCCAAAGTGGTTGATTGATGAATACGTTCCTAGTGTTATCGACAGGAATTGAAGGATGTGGGAAAAATTCTCCATCATCTTGTCCCTTTGTCGCATGAGAGCTTGCTCAAGCAACAGATTAATAGAATCTTCTGCTCTGTCACTTTTATTTTCTTCCACCATGGAGGGTTTCTTGGGCATGCAAGAGCGATTTTCCTAAATAAAGACAAGCTTGAGATCCAACTTTCTATACTCGGACCTTGTCACGGACATGCACTGAAAAATGATCAAGAGCAACCTACTCTGATACCAATGATCCAGATTATTTCGGCACGAAATGAGAGCGGAGATATAATAAATAAATGTACGTAGATATACCATGTATCCAATAATATAACCAAGACATATCGGAGATATAACCATAAACACAAAGATATAGTAATACATAGTTTCTACTAATGAGTGAAATGTACAAAACTGTAGAAATACAGAGTGAAAGACTCGTCAGAATGGTGGCAACTTATCTATGAGAAGAGATGTGAGGACTACTCACATTCAGAAGAAGATGATTGTTACAAGGAGGCTCCAAAGTCATTTTTAACATAAATAAAATTCAAAACCCTAACCCCAGAAGATGAAAAGCCAACAGTTCTATGGACCTCGTTTTGGGTAATTTGGTGTATCAACTTCCCGGGGGTGTAACTTTGGCATACGATCTTCGTTTGGGGCGCACAATAGATCGTTGGAAAGGTATAAATAAGGAGATTTATTTTGGGGGCTCAATCAAAGACTTTAGATTTCATTGAGGTGTCTGATCACGTAAAATCATCGTTTAGGCCTTCAAAATGGCCTTTGAAGTTTAGGAACCAAAAAACTGCTAAAAATAGTAAATTGCCAACAAATTATTTTGAGCCAATTAGAATAGGTGGGTGACCACCGATATCCACCTGGATCAGTTGGTGATATTGGTACATTATTGATAGAGGCATGTATTGGTGATGTTGGACATCTAGTTGAGATGTGTCCTTGGTATATGATCCATGTGAGCGGATCTGGTTGAGTATCGATGATAGTGACAAGTTGGACAGGTTGATTAGTGACATGTTGGATACAATGACATGTTGGATATAGTGACAAGTTGGATACAGGGACATGTTGTATAGAGTGATAGGTTGATGTGACATATTGGATACAGTGACAGGTTGACAGTGACAGGTTGGATAAAATGACAAGTTGATAGGTCACAAGTTGATATGACATAGGCAATGACAATGAGAGTGGCATTAATAGCGGTGGTGATAGTGGCAGTGGCAGTGATAGTGGAAATGATTGTGGTAGTGGCAGTTGGTCTACACTTATATTTCAGGGTGGAATAACGGGGCAAGGAAAGGGGGTCGTAGCCTCCTTCCAGTTGGTGCTAGAGAACACAGGGAGTTGGAGCTTCCTTCAGTTTGGAGCCTAAGAATTAGGGGGTTGTATCCATAGAATTCAAGGAGTTGCAGCTTCCTTTAGAATGGTGCCTGTAAATCAGGAGGCTGGTGCCTCCTTCCATTTGGTTCTTCCTATGAATGTATTCTTGATATATATAAGAAATTATTCCATGGTTTTCTCACATTTGGGTTTGCACATAAATTTTGGTGTAATGTGTACTTAATGTGATGTTTCTTATGTTTATATGTTCATGATATACTGATGATATATTGATGATATAATACTGATAAAGTTGGCATATATATATTTTGTTTAAAAGTGCTAAAAGTGCTCATACTAATTCACCCCCCCCCCCTCAGTATTCCAACAATTGGTATTAGTGCAAGTCCTTCAAGAAAATAGTTTAACTACTAGAAGGAATATTGTGGAGAGAAACAATTTGTATAGAAATGGAGTTCCACAATTCGATGGTTAGAATGGTCTAAAGTATGATATGTGGAGAAAAATAATGATTTTTTTTTATAGGAACATAGATATGATGTTTGGTACTTAACTATTGCAGGATACATCGCTACAAAGAAGCCAAAAACAACAGCCAAGAAGGAATTGAAAAGAAACAACAAAACAACAATGGATTTCATTTGGGAAGGATTACCTGGTCTGGTAAGAGAAAAGGTTGGAAAATGTTCATCAACTAAAGAAATTTGGGATAAGTTACATAATCTCTACTTTGAGGAATCTACCATCACAAAGATAGAGAATGCTAAAGAAGATAAAAGAAAAAAACAAGAAGAAAGATGCTCATCATGTTAGAAAGATTCAAAATAAGAAGATTGTGAAGAAGGCATAGTAGACCTTGAAGTAGAGTTGATCAATGCTTTAGACGAATTAACAAAATAAAGGAAGAAGAACAAATCTCTTGAGGAACAATTAGTCAAGAATAATTCTCAAGAAAGATCTAAAGAATCCCAACAAGTCATTGTGAAACTAAAAGCTCAACTAGAAGAAGCTAGAAAGATTGAAGAAGCATAGAAAACTCAGATGGAAGAAAATTAGTGTTTGGAAGTCGAGATAATAACACTCAGAAAGGAAGCAATGGAATATAATCAGTGTTTGGAAGCCAAATGAAAGGAAGCAGAGAAAAGAGAAAATATTTTGACAGATCATCTCCAAGAAATATCCAGGGAATTAAATCAGCTTGAAGAGAGAAAACTTGAAAAGGAATTCATCTCCTTGAAGATCCAACTTGAAGAAGAAAAGAGAACAAAAGAAGTCATGAAAACTCAGATGATGAAGAAAGAAGAAGAGGTTGAGAAGTTTGAAGAAGAAGTTTTCACATTGAGAGCCATAAACTTCAAGCTCAGTAAGAACATTGAAGAGACAAAAACATTCACATCATCAACAGAGAATGTTGAAGAGAAGCACTCCAGGTTGCCAGAAAAGAAACACGAAGAAAAGAGTAACATTTATGCAGAAGTACTCAAAGGAAGGAATCATGATCAACCAAGGAAGGAATTCAGAAGGACTACACCACAAAGAACATCATTCACTCTCATGTATGAAAATTTATTTTATGGTCATTGTTTTATTTGTGCTAACTTTAGAAATAAGGTTGTAGATTGCAGAGCATATGGAAGAAATT
Organism: Picea engelmannii; assembly: GCA_009831015.1. NCBI lineage: Eukaryota > Viridiplantae > Streptophyta > Pinopsida > Pinales > Pinaceae > Picea > Picea engelmannii. The sequence continues at coordinate 75,217 of ML777147.1, forward strand.
TTTAGACAAGAAATACATGTCTGGATTCCCTCAACATTGAATGTTACAAGTGCCACAATTATGGACATATAGCTCATGATTGTAGAGGCATCATGGATACTTCCATGAAAAATAACATTGATATCAGATATAAGAAGGTTTGGAAAAGAAAACAAGAACCTGTAAATTAAGAGAAGATGGATGAAGGACATATAGAAGTCATACTCTTAGGATTGGCAATATTATGAGATGAAGACAAATCTACAAGGAAAAAGGAAGATGTCAGATACATGAAGTTTTGGAGAAGAAATGAAAAACAAGAATAAGTGAATAAAGAATAGGTCCCAAAGATCGCAGGTTTTGAAGTAATTTGAAAAAGAAAAGAAGAGAAAATGAATAAAGAATAGGCCCAAGAGATTGTAATTTCAAGAATTGTAGTGCAAGATCAATCCATAGGAAGAAATAAATAATTCAGAGTTTGGAAAGATGATGAGTCTACAAACGAAGATGAAGGTTACACTGCATCAGAGCGGTTATTGTTCTGAGCCATCCGGCTTGTAGACTCCCAGTAAATGTGAATATTGAACTGGGGGAGTCAATTTAGTAGCTACTACAGATCAAAGAACCATCCTTCGAGCAATTTGAAGTATTTGTAGAGACGGATTCAAAGCAGTCAGATAACATGAGTATAGGGTGACAGATTGATCAGTTGATAAGTAGTGTTCCTGCTAGCACTCTGTAATTTTCCCAAGGCTATGGAGGTAGTCACAGAGGCAACATCAAAACCACTTCGAGTCTTGTATCTATCCCTCCAAGACTCAGAGAGGGATATCTCTATCTAATATAGCTTTATTTGGAAGGGATGTTAAGCTAATTATGAGGAACATGGGTTTGTTTATGTATTTATTAGCTGATTTGGTTGAGACATAAAAAGAACCATTTGGCAAAATGGAGTCAAAGATTAAAAACGGTTTAATGAATAAATAACAGAGACATATGTAATCAGGCAAGATAGTCACATAAGTGGATTCTTATAATTTGTGAGATGGAGAGAGAAAAAGATCAGGGGTCATTTCAAATGCAGAGCAAAACTTATTTGAATTCTACATTCAATCTTCAGAAGAAAACATAAACATTCTCTTTAAGCTAGATCAGGGTATCTATGACAAATCCTTAGCATACTCTTCTTGTAAGCAATGAGATCAGAAAAACAATATGAGAAACAAGGAAATAACAATTTACATCATAAACACTTCACCACAAAAAAATGACACAAGAATCTGGAAATAAAGTCTTTGTATTCATTCATTATAGTCACTTAAAGCCTATGAGTATTTTTACATTTTTGGTCATCCCAAGTCCCAACCATCTATTCTTAAGGTTCATAGGATTTATATTCTTTACATAATAGTACAAGATCCTATAAAAATGAATATGAAATACTTAAAATAGAATAAAATGAAAACTAGTATGATATGTAGAATCTAGTCCTGATCTAAGGGTCAAACCCTTATCAACTAAATCTTCAACAATATTCAACAGCTTCAACAATATTTGATTTCTTCAATAATTGTCAAAGTGATGACAAGGCACATTGAAATCCTGCTTTGACAAATAGGAAATCTTTACCAAAAATTTAAAAGCCACTTAACCTTATTTCCTTAGCATCTACCTCAAAAACTGGAAAGGGATGGTGATCTGTATCGTTTTAATTTTTATCTTTTATTTGGAACCCCTAAATAATGACCTGAAACCAAAAATCTTCGATCTGAGAAAAAAGATGAGCATTCTTCTTGTTCCATCTCTTTTGGTGGGTTACAGGTATAAAATAGAGTAGGATTAGCTGCTGAAAGCAAAGATTTCGGTAGCTAACAATGCTTTAAGGAAAACGAATAAGTTGTCGAAATTCCTGAGTTTTTCGAAACCATTCAAAATTGCAAAATTTGTTTCCTTTACTCTATCCAACTCTTAGGATTCCTTGTCTAGGTCCATAGCAACTTCAGCCAATGTTTCTAAACCGAGATGAGCTCTTGGTTTAGGTCTTCTATGTGCTAGATAAAACCTTAAGAGTTTGATCATTTGATAAAATTTATGGTTCTTCTTAGATAGACTTTATTCTTCCTTTTCAGAGCTACATGCATCAGAGATAAACTTTTAAATGAGTCTCTTACCTCATCAGATGTTCTTTTCATAGCCTGATTCTGAGATTTGACGACTCTTTCTAATAGCCTAAGATCTATCACTTCCTCTTTCAGCTTTTGAATCTTGGATTCTTTATTGATATTCTATTTTGTTGATGTCTCAGGTAACTCCAAGGCTGGAGCTTCAACTATAGTTTCTTCTCTCTCCTCCATGGGTGTTTCAGACTCAAAATCTGAGTATGGAAAATTCAAGATGTTTTTCTCAACAATACTGCTCTAGACCTCCATTCCGTGATCAAAATCAAGATTCTTTTTTTCCTTCTTAGACCTGGGTGAAGGGGTTGGTTGTTCTGTCTGAACTGGTGGCGGTGCCCTTCTCTTTCTCTTGCTACTCTTTGGTGTAGATGACTTCTTTGTAGGTGTGTTCTTACCCTTAGGCTGTATCTCTTTCTCAAATTCTCCCCAAAATAGGAGATATTCCCATGTCCTCTCTCTTCTCTAGAGTTTCCCCATCACTATAAGATTGATGAGGCCATAATGGAACAATCTATTGTTTATTTTATCAGGTTTAGCTTGGACTTTTTGTGCCATCTTGGTGAGGCTCCTATGAAGATAATGAGGCAAGTTCAGAGGATTTTTTCCTATGAAATGATTGATAAGCCTGAAATGGTACAACATGACCCTGCCATAACTCCCTTCACACGTTATGTACACCTGAATAACTTTCAACAATTTCTGCCATTTGTCTTCCAAGTAATTCCTGGGAACATCCTTTTGCCAAATAATGCTCTGGAATTCTGGCTTAAGGTAAGATCTAAATTCAATATCTTTAATGGCAGTGGTATTGAACCACCTCTCACCTTCTTTGGGCATTTCATTTGTTGCAACAACACTTTCCTCATCTATCTACATTTCCAAAGGACCCAATTTCACTTTGGCTCCATCAAAACTTTTGGCAAATGCCTCTGCAATTCCTTGATGATACCCTTGTATTTTTTCACAAAACCTATAGTAGCCTACATCCTTGAACATTTGAAAAATATCTGGATGAGATTCCAAATAGGAAACATCTTGCATCTCCCTCCTGAGCAATGCTCCTCCAGTAGACATCTGCAAAAAACCTGTTAATATCTTGAAAATATTGAAATATGGGTTGATGGATGGGAGACCAGCGCTAGGAAAAAAGAGAGAGGAAAAACAAATGAGGGAAATTCATTAGACCAACAAATTTGTGGATGCATGGGGTTTTAAAACAAACACTCAACAAATAAGGAATATGAGATCATGATGTTTATTTAAAACCGACTAAGACAGACCTCCATGTGATTTGCTGCATGAAATGTTAATGGCGAATGAAATCATGATTGAGGTTTCGAATTGATATATTGGGGTTTAATGTTTTTTTGAAACATCAATTAGAATCATAATAAACCACCCAGATCGTGACAAATGATCCTCATAGATGATTTCGACAGCATATAAGATCATCATGACATGTGTACTGATGGTGGTTTGAGAGTCTGATGGGACAATCTAACCATTGGATAAATTATGCATTTCAGCAGCTTAGAGCGCCTCACACATGTTGTTTTTGCTGCCGAAAGTGATAACTTTAGGCAACTTAGAATGCTTTGAAAAATGGCCCTTAGTTGCCGAAAGTGAAATTTTGGTTTTTTTCCTAATAAAAGTACAGACTCGTCACTTTTTGAAAAGACGATTCTAATACTTAATTTAAAGACTTTTTCACTTGAAATTCAAAGAAGCTTCATCTAATGACCATCCTATCACCTAATGACATACAATTGAAAATTTTATTTGAGGAGATAATCATGCCAACAAGCTAGGAATTTCATCACAAAACCCACATATAGTATCTGAATCAGTAGATCTCCTATCGTTATAGGACACTAACATAGGCTCCAATTGGGGATGGAAACTCTTGAGGAGGTGTCAAGAATCCCAACTCTCTGGATTCATAAATCAATGCCTTATCCATTGGGATGACCCCACAACCTGTACCTTGATTTGTCCTGCACCTTATTGACTGGAAATCAACTGATTATCCATTATGCCCTTGTCCGAGTCTTTGAAGTAAAACAGAAAACAAAATAAACCACATACTTGCCCATAAATCTTATTTGCATATGGAAAATCTGATAAAAATGTTGATCTGATGATCTTATTTATATACATACATCCTATTCTAATCCTGAGAATGATTGATCCTAATCAATATGAGACATCTAGTATAACCAGTCAAAAATTGGATATGAAACCTGGGCTCTTTCACTGATTTTCACCAAACTCAGATGCATATCTGGTAATGATATGTGATAAAGGTTTCTATCTTGATCTCCCTTACATGAAAATTGATCAATCTGAAAAACCACTAACCTGCTAAAAATGTATTGTGGCCCTTCCATGAATTTTTTTTCCATATAGATATCTATAGGGTCCAAATAGACCTGAGTTGTTTCTTGGCATTTGGAATCATTCCATTCCATCTCCTGACCTTGTGTTGCTCACGAGGTCTTCCAGTCTTCAAACATTTCAAGATTTCTTTGTATATCATCTGATGGGTTTTGCATTGATATTCCTGCTGAACCAGATAGTGGGGAAGACTGCCTGATCATATCCATATCATAAAAAAAAATTAATTCATTAGGAGTAAATGAAACCAGACTTTGAAAACACACATTATCCATAATATCAACTATCAATTCATAAAATGATTTAGATAATGGTGGCATTGGCTCTACTGGTACTTCATGGCTTACACTGTGACTTTCAACTAGAATCTGACCAAGATTCCCTCTCAAAATTTGAAATGAATTAAAGCACATAGGCAGTGAATCAAAATGGATTAGCTCATCACCTGTTTCAGGCTTCATGATTTCATCTAAGGTTTGACCTTCAAAAAGGCTCAAGGGATGCACCTATG
>ML777147.1:113379-131793 GCA_009831015.1 Picea engelmannii
ACACTTATGTCCCTTACTGTACTTGTTGTCACAATTAAAGCATAAACCTTTTTCTTTTCTTTCCTCCAATTGTTGAGGTGTCAACCTTGTAGGTTGAGGTGTTTTAGAAGAAGGAGCATTATTCTCTCTATAGATGTTAGGATGGGTCCTTCTAGTAGCCATAGCCATATTTTTACTTTCAACATTTCTTTCCACCCTAATTGCATTCTCCAATGATTTGGGTTCCCAAAGGCGAACCTCATGTTGAATTTTATCCCTTAAAGTTCCTATGAATACATCAATCAAGTGCTCATCTGGAATATTTGTTACCTTTGTATTCAATCTTTGGAAGTTCTCAATGTGCTCTGTAACTGAACCCTTTTTCTTGAGATTTATCAATTGGCTAAAGAAGGTATTTCTCCTTATATCCTCATAATGTGCTATCATTTCTTCTGTGAAAATTGTCCAAGTGACGAGTGATTTGCAAGAAAAAATCCATCGATACCATACAAATTGATTGGGTTATAAATATAAAGAAGCAATTCGTACATTTTGTGTATGTGGCACATTATGTAGATCAAAGAATTGCTCCATATGAAGTATCCATGTGATAGGGTCCTTCCCATCAAACTTCCTCATATCGATCTTAGGAACGTGGTTGGTATTCAACCCAAGTTGGAGTTTCTCCATTCTTGATTCAACTTCCTTGTGTCCTCATCATGAATTTCATGGGATACATTTTCACTTTCAGGTGTCCTCTCTATTACGAAAATTTTCAGTCCTTCCATGATCTCCTCTTTTAAACCATCCATCTTAGTATTTATTGCCTCCAACTTAGCTTCGATCTCTTGTAGTTTGTCTTTTGTTACTGTATTATTTTATAAATCATTTATGTCCCTACACATTTCTTCACCTTCATCATGAGTCCAAGTAGGATTGTCTGGAGGCTTATTTGGTGTAGAAGTTCCCTTTTTTGGTGGCATGTTGGCCAAGTATTACTTTAAACCTTGATTTTGAGGTGGTTCTGCTAGACAATCTTCCTTTTATTGTATCTCCAAAATTTCATCCCTTCTGAGTACGAAATTTTCTTTTTTGTACGTCTTTGATATTTCTTCTCTGCAATGCCACAAGTCTGATCAAAATTGGACGTGCCAAGTGGAATTTGCGATAACTTCCCCAAAACTTGTTGATTTGTTTCCTTTCTAGGAGATATCACTTTTATAGCGTGCCCCACAAAAAATAATTGATATAAATTATGAAACTCTTACCAAAACTACTATGGCCTGTCCACTATCTAATGCAACTAGTCTCACTCAATTTGGATAATCTAGTAAGAAGTTATGATTGTTTTACCTGGAACACCTTCTTGAGACTAGTAAATAGGATTAGTCAGATACCCTATCTTCCACAAGGTGTATCTACAATTGTAAGATGACGCAGAAGCTTAAATTGTTACCACAGAAACCTTACCAATTTCTATGAATAGATTTCAGATTTCAGGGTCTGAAATGTTACAGAAAATTGTTTATAGCGAAAATTCCACAATGACTCAATTCAGGATGATTCCATAACCCTATCTTAGAAAGGATATATCTCTGAAAGTATAACGCCTCAGGAGTTGAAATTTTAACCCAACGTACCTTGATATGTATACGAAATATCCTCCAAGCCGTTCCTTCTGATTCGTTGTAGAAAAATAGTTATAGCAAAAATTACATGGTGTCTCAGATGTAGCAGTGAAAGCCCAAGACCTTGAGCTTTGATACCATAGGTTAGGAACCAAATATCAATATAGCATAGAAAAACCTTAGAATAAGTACTCAACACCTTGAAAAAGAGAGAAATTCAGATAATAAGCCTCTTCGAGGGAGCAACCTCCTTATGCCCACATAAATGTTCAATTACAAGATGATTCCAAATGAAAATGTCTCCTTGGTATATATAGGAGAATAGGAGGTATAATTACAACTAATGGACTAAAGCCAACATAAATAAAATAACATTACTAATGTAATATGCCCCAATTAAGGGATAATGAGCCACTATTTAGGGCTTAACAAAGAAGCTAAGAAAAAGGAAGAATCTGAGAAGATCCAAATAACTAAAAAGGAAGAACCATGCCAAATGTTTGAATTAGAAGCCATCAACCTCAAAAGGATTCAACTAGAATATGAGGAAGAAATCAAAATATTGAAAACTAAAGTTTTTTATATAACAAAATATATGGAAGAATTGAAGACATATGACAAAACTATTAAATGCAAAGAATTCTTGGATGAGAGAAGAAATATTCATCAATCTAAAGACTCATATTGAACATGCTAAAGAAGTGGAAGAAGCCTTGAAGATTCAGTTGACTAAAAATGAAGAATTATGTCAAATATTAAATTTAGAAATAGTCAATCTCAAACAGATGAATGAAAATACAAATGAGATTGTCAATTTCTAGAATAGATCAACTATCCTAGATAATATTTGAAAGAGCCAAAGATCAGTTGATGAAAAAACTGGTCTTGGATACAATAAGAAATAAGACAATAACAAATGGAGCACCATTTACAAACATGAGAAAGGATCATCCTTTTTAAAAGGAAAAGGTGCAAGTACAAAGAAATTACAAGTCATGAACTTTGTTAAGGAAAGAAGCTATAGAAGTAAAAAGGAAGAAGAAAATCAAATGACAGATCTTTCAAGCCAAAATAAAATCAAGAATGGAAACACCTTCAATGGCTATTGCTTTTCTCAACACATCTTTGGCCATAAAGCAATGGAATACAAGAAATTAGAGGAAGGATATACAAGAAAATCGAAAAACTCAATTAGATGTTGGAGATGTGATATTGTTGGGCACACAACAAAATTTTGTCATACAATGAGATGTTACAACTGTGATAGATTTGGGAACAAATCCCAAAACTACAAGAATACAAAAAGTCAATATTTGAATAAGTCATTCAAGTCAATGAAAAACCTAATAAAGTTGGAAGAAGAAAGGATATGACAAATCTCCAAAAACACAATTAGAAAGAGAAGATCCAAAAAGCAAAATATCTCATAGAAAGATATGGAGAAGAAAATATGAAGGAGAAAACACGAAAGATGATATTACACCTGAAAATGAATAAATTAATAATAAGAACTTAATGGGTGAAGGTCCCAATAAAGAATGTGAAATTAAATATGAAATAAATCAAGCCCAAGAAAAGGAAGTTCCTATAGAAGAATATGGGACAGTATCAAATTCTGATGAAGTCATAATTTGTTAGCCAAAGAAGTTTAAAATTGGTTTCTACAAAATCAAAGGATTATGTCAAGAGTTTTTTTAAAATTTAACAGGGGAAGAGACCTTGTCAGGAAGAGCTAACCTTTTAGAAACAAAGGGGGAGAGTAGTTAGAGGCAGATAGAGCATATTGACATGGGGAGTCTTTTAGTTGTGGTAGGTAGAAGATGATTCTAGGGGAAGTTACCCAAGTTCATATTTTGGTCAACAACATGCAAACAGATAGAATTTGATCATAAGGGGAGAAACCCTTTTCCATTGATGTCAAAGGGGAAGAGTAACTTCATAGAGAAAAGAATCATCACAAGGGGAGTTTGTGTATGAAGTTAGAGTGTTTCCCTCCATGAAAAAGGGGGATATTGTTGGACATATTGTCATTGATGTCAACAGCCGATGCCATTACGTTATAATGATGAGTTGGTATGAACAAAGAGAAACAAATTCCTGTACAATAGGACTAACAAATTAAGAGCTCAAGAGGGTGTTAACGGGTAAATCGATAGATACAGACATGAACTAATCCCCCTAGATCCACCTGGATCTAGAACAAAACAAGACGGAACACGATGCTTTCCCTAGGTTTCAATCATTGATTTTAACTACCAAAGAAGGAATAGATAGCATACCTTATGAATCACTTCATTATGTCTTTGTTGATCCTGCCTTACTCCAATTTTCCTATGAGATCAGATCTGCAATAACACAAATCAACCAACGTGAAAACAACAATGGTGAAATTCAATGACAACCTAAACATGTGATCAAGGAGTCATGTAATAAAATATCAATCATTTTATAGGAAAAGAAACGTGCCACCATATTATATTAATGAAAGGTAGAAGATACAACCAAATATCTTTGATGTCTCAAGTTCCCTTTCAACGACCCTTTGTTCTGACACACACATACATCTGTAATCGCGTGACTAGAATTGTACTAACGGATGATGGATATAAGACCCTGGACATCATCATTTTTTTGTCCAGGTTGTGAAGGAGTATTTGTGATTTTTTTGACACATAGATCCACCTTGTATGTTTTGTGGCTATGTTCGTACTTGAGTTTTCAATGCATGGATCCATAGTGTAGTCCTAGTGGCTATGCAGAATCTTGTTGACATGGATCCACGTTTTATAATTGGTGGCTATGACCAGATATTCTGGGTTCGTTCCCCGGTGGAGTCGTCAATTTTGTTAACGAGTAAATCGGTAGATGCGGACATGAACTAATCCCCCTAGATCCACCTGGATCTAGAACAAAACAAGATGGAACATGATTCTTTCCCTAGGTTTCAATCATTGATTTTAACTACCAAAGAAGGAATAGATAGCATACCTTATGAATTGATTCCTTATGTCTTTGTTGATCCTGCCTTCCTCTGATGTTCCTATGAGATCAGATCTGCAATAGCACAAATCAACGAACATGAAAGAAACAATAGTGAAATTCAATGAAAACCTAAACCAAAGATTCTGGTTTCGTTCCCCGGTGGAGTTGCCAATTTTGTTAACAGGTAAATCGGTAGATGCAGACATGAATTAATCCCCCTAGATCCACCTGGATCTAGAACAAAACAAGAAGAAACACGATGCTTTCCCTAGGTTTCAATCATTGATTTTAACTACCAAAGAAGGAATAGATAGCATACATTATGAATCGCTTCCTTATGTCTTTGTTGATCCTTCCTTACTCTGATGTTCCTATGAGATCATATCTGCAATAGCACAAATCAACCAATGTGAAAGCAACAATAGTGAAATTCAATGACAACCTAAACATGTGATCAAGGAGTCATGCAATAAAATATCAATCATTTTATGGGAAAGAGACGTGCCACCATATTATATTAATGAAAGGTAGAAGATACAACCGAATCGCCTTGATGTCACAAGTTCCCTTTTAGCGACCCTTTGTTCTGACACACACATACATCTGTTCCAACATTTGGATGAAGATTTATCTCAAAATATTGATGGATGAATGGAGACCTCAAGCATTGCTTGAAATATGATTCTTCACACAGTCTTCAGCCTATTCTTTTCTTTAGTCTCTATGCTTCTTTATGCTTGTACCTCTCACCTTTTCCATGAGAAGCTTATCATTATATAGGAGAATATGAAGTGGTTAACGAGATGAGGATGATCCCATCAAATCAGAGAAATCAGTAGGATCGTAACCATACGGACGCCACCTCATATTTCCAGAAGATTCCACTTCTAGAAGTTGTTAGAGCTTCTTTCCTCTTTTAGTTTTAAGGCACCGCCGCGACCTGCCTATATAGTAGCCTGCGGAAATCCCGCAGGTTGGCTATAGTGCAGCATGTGGAAATTAGGGATTTCCGCACTGTGTAAAAGGAATAGCCTACGGAGGCCTTCTAAAAATTCATCTTGCAAGGGTGGAAATAGGTTTCTTTTATCAGGAAAAAGATTATATTGGGAACCTGAACACATGTTTATGTAATCATCATCAGGGTGACCAAAATAATGTGTAACAGAGGGTTAGAAATTGAAGATCAAAATCTTAGAAGAAATGGTGCACATGAAGCTTAGAAGGGAAAGTGAATTTCAAAAATACGATTAGATCAAGTCATGATTGTTGGATATGCAAGCGTCAGATCAAGGGCAGGGATTGATTGTGTAGCGCGAAGGGAAAATTAAGCAACGTGTTAATTCCAATCATGCAATTAGTCTAGACCGTTAGATTAAAAGAGAAGGATCGTTGGATGATTGGTCAATGATCATATTAAGTCATGACCATTGGATACAAAAGTGGTAGATCAAGGGCAGGGATTGATTACAGAGCGTGAAGAGAGAATTAAACAACGCGTTATTTCCTATCCCACAATTAGTCTAGACCATCAGATGTCATCGATTCAAATATCGATGACTATGATTGATCCACCAACAATCACACAACTTCAATTGCGGAGTTTGGGAGATGGGCTAAACCATGCACAAGTTATGGTTCCGCAATCCACATCGATCATTGGATCAATTTCAATGGAAGGACAGAGTAAGTCATGGACCATAGATCATGTAAGTGACATATGCATGGTTAGCCCGACATTGACCACTTTGGGTAAAGCGACTGAAGGAAATGTGCATGAAGTAATTTTAATCAAAGATAAAGTTTTGAAGTAAACGTGAGCCATCCGATTGTAGGTAACATTTTGGAAAAAAGAAGAGTCGTTGGATTTAAACCAAGCCAAAACAACATCGCATAAAGATCAAGTCGTTGATCTAAGATCATGATCAACAAAAAACATTCGTTTTGGGTTCGAAGTTTTGAGGAGGTTACACTTTGGGTAATCTCACTTCAGGTAAAATGAGAAGTAAGAAAGGTGAAGTTAACCAAAGTTCTGAAGTCATGAACTTTCATCAACCGTTGGATCAGAGGAAGAGCAAGGAAATCATGTCAACCATTGATCTATTCATAGCACACCAAGGATGAGTGTGGTCAACTTCAACGCTGACCACTTCGGAAGAAAAGGGTTGAGAGCAAGTAAGATTACCCAAAGGCCGAAGTTCCAAAGTTGACATGAGTTGTTTGATCTAAGGAACACTTCGAAAAACATCCTGACCATTGGATCAAGTTTAGTGGAAGGATAGGGTAATCCACAAAGTGTCTTGAAGTAGACACAAGTCATTTGATCTAAGGAACACTTCAGGAAATGTCTCGACCGTCGGATCAAGGAAAGTAGAAGGATAGGATAAGCAAGGCAAAAGGTTTGAGATCCTGAATACCTGAATTCCCTATAGATGTTGGATTGAGTAAATCATTTTTGGGTTAAATGAGGGTCATCGGATTTGGAAAATACATGATGGTCATTGGATCAAAATAATGGTCAACTTTGGCACTCACCACTTTGGCAAAAAAGGATTCAGAACATATGAGTTCACCTGAAGGCTGAATTTGCAAAGTTGCTCTTAGCCATTGATCTGAGATACATTTCAGGAGTTAGGACAACCATTAGATACAGGAAAAGAACATGTGCCCCATGAGGAGATCTACGTCAGTAAGGACACATGGAGAAATCAGATGATGAAAAATGTCAAAGTACAGTTTTCACTTCAGGTATGCGTAAGTCATGAATCTAAGTGACATGTGGAAACCACTTAGTCAGTGCCATGTCAAAAAGTGATGTCAGCAAGTTACGTCACTCCTAGATTTTGTACTTTGGGAGTTTCACCACCTGTGGTCGTATGGAATAAAGAAACAAAGGGAGAAAAAAGAGGCGACACTTAAATTAATAAGCCCATGGTCCTGTGCCTATTATCATATGTAAATGGTTTGAAGGAAGCACCTCTACATAATTTGATTTATGCAATACTTGTGATTGATTAAATGAAATCGATCCATACCTGTGATCGATTAATGAAAAGAATTTTCATTAAATTGAAAAGGATTCTCAATCATATTTGAATAAATAAATAAATAACCAGATTATTGTTAATGAAGAGGTGCAATGGTCCAAACAAAGGGACACAATGTTTCATAGCTCACACTAGTTGGAAGAGTCTATAAATGAGAAGGAATGGTGAGAAGTGAGTGTAGTTGAATTTGTTGAAGTATATATATGTATATATAATGGATTGAATGAAGGTTCATTCTATCAGGTTGGTGCCTGTTTACAAGCTGGGTCCTGTATGAGGATTGAATTTCTCACATCTCAGTTGGATCTGAGATCAACAAGCTGGGACTTATTATGAGGTTTGGATTCATCATTTCTCAGTTGGATTTGAGAACTACAAGCTGGGTCTTGTAACAAAGAGCTAGGTCTCTCATAGTTGCTTGAAGTTGAAGATATTCAAAGATTGATCTTATGTATTCATTCAAGTTAAATAAATAAATAAAATATGTATTATTTTATATATTGGTTGAGAAAATGAAATAAATAGATGTTGTTTAGTTAATTTATGAAAAGTGGAAAATTGTCCAAAGTTTTGTGACATTGATTCACCCCCCTCTCAATGTCAAGTGTCCATTTCAACAACAATGGCAGTGATAGTGGAAGTGATAGTTGCAGTGACAATGATAGTGATTGTGGTAGTGACAGTTGGTCTACACTTATATTTCAGGGCGATAGGATGGGGCAAGGAAAGGGGGTTGTATCCTCCTTCCAATTGGTGTCGGAGAACACAGGGATTTGGAGCTTCCTTCAATTTGGAGCCTGAGAATCAGGGGGTTGTAGCCTCCTTCTAGTTGGAGCCAGAGAATTCAGGGATTTGTAGATTCCTTTAGGTTGGTGCTTCTAAATCAGGAGGTTGGTGCCTCCTTCTAGTTGGTGCTGAAGAATTTGGAAGTTGGTGCTTCCTATGAATGTATTCTTGATATATATAAGAAAGCATTTCATGGTTTTCTCCCATTTGGCTTTCCACATAAATGTTGGAGTACTATGTACTTAATGTGATGTTGCTTATGTTTATATGCTCATGATATAATGATGATATATTGATGATATTCTTCTAATAAAGTTGACATATATATATATTGTGGTTAAAAGTGGTAAACATTTTCATACCGATTCACACTCCCCCCCCCCACTCAGTATTCCAACACTTAACTCTAACTCTAGATTTCTATTGTTACCCCCTCCCACCTAGTGGTAGCTAGAAGAGATCATTTTTCATGATACTCATTGTAGATAGTCATCCCAAAGATGATGACCAACATTCTCTATAGACAACAACCCCTTTGATGTTTCTTCCTCATCATTGCTCAATTCATTCACTTGATCAACAGACTCATCCAATGATGGTGGCCCAACACACATGAGGTACATTATCCATTGTTTCATATGAAGTGTTACATTTAATGTATTGGTAATTTAGGTAAGGATCATGGGTTGAATTCAAATAATGAATCATGATTCTTGGAAGTTATGTTCTTTTCCTTGTTTTTCCTTGGTGGCCATCATGGGAACTCTAGTCAAGTGTTGTCACTCTTGGGGAAAAATAGGTACTATTGGGAGGCCTTGATAGGGGTAACATACCCATACCTTTCCATACTTAACACCTTACATCTATTTTCCTATCATGTTCCTATCTTTTGGGAGTGGTTGTTACATGTATCCCAAAAGGTTCGCACTTCACTCTTCTATGAGAAGAAGGGGATTGAATGCTCGAGGTTGATGAAACCATATATCATTTTGTTGAACTTATGCTTATACTAAGGTGGGGGGGGGTTAATTAGTATAAGATAATTTTTACTTTATTAAACCATTCATCAATCATTCATTAACTTTGAATAGTAAATGCATGTAAATTTAAATCACGATACACAGAGTTTAACTTGGAAACCCTTGCATAAGAAAACCACACAAACTTATCTTTATAAATGTTTGTAGGCACCAACCTAATGTTACAAATATTGTAGGCACCAAACTACTAGAGAGACCAATATCCTCAATTGGTCACAAACTCATCTAGATATTGATTAGGCACCAACCTATTAGAGACACCAATCTCCTCAGTTAAGAACCATCTCAACAAGATATTGTGTAGGAACCAACCTACTAGAGACACCAATCTACTCAGTTGAGCACTAACTTAGTAATACCTGTATAGACACCAATATAATATATTCATACAAATAGTACTTATGACTTCACCTACATGCTTCATACTTCATGCATTTCATAGAACCATCATACCCTTAAATTTCATGTTCCAGTGCCTCTCCTTGCTGTATACCCCAGACATATATTCAAACCCTAGTCAGATTTACCCTTCATTCCCTAGTGAACCTCATAAAATCATTCCTAGAATATAATTCCAAACTACAAAATCGCAACCTCAAAACAACACATTTTATAGCATCATAGACCTCAGTCCTTCATAATGCACCCTTGAAATCCAAAAACTCCTCTTGTGCAACTCTAGACCCAAAAAATACTCCTCATCTCCTCTTGCGCACCTCATATCTCTTTTGGGCACCTAAAAATTAATCTTCTTGCTTGGATGCTCTTCAAATTCACAATTATATCTTGTATTTATAGTGTTTATGTGACCACTTTTAGGGTCGACATGTAAAGACTGGTTGGGTCGACCTGAACTTTATGGCTGGGTTATCTGACAAAAAAAATTATATCTCCTCATTCCTTAGGAATTAGAGGGATTTCCATATACCATTGGAAAAGTCTCAGAATAAGATTTCCAACCATATAAACTATGCTCCCATTTGAGCTAGGTATTTAGAGTAAACTTTTCTTCAAATATAAAGTATCCAAATTGAGCATAAAAAATCCAAAAACAATATTTCCAACAATCTTCCCCTTTGTGATTGATGGAAACCATTAGTCAATTCTGTAACACTCCCCCTTTTTGGAATTCTCTTTGTGTCTGCAATTCTTCCTATGTCTACAAGTTCCCTCCCTTTGACATCAATAGAAAAGGGATGCTCCCCTTGAGCTTGTGCTTCCCTTTACTAACGAGATGAGAGGGATATCACTCCCATATAATATTTTTCTCCATTAACTTCATCGAGAATGAATACATTTCTCAAGGTTCTATTTTCATTTGTCACTAATCTTTACAAACCTACTTTCCTTATCTCACATCCTTTAGAATTAAATGTGAGGTTGTAACCTCAATCACAAATCTGAATGRCAATTGKAAGATTGTGTTTTAACCCTTCAACATACAAGAAATTATGTGTTTTATTATTTCCATTATCAAGACTAATGGTTCCCTTTCCAACTATCCTCATAGAAGTACTATCCCCAAAGGTAACACTGCCTCCTTTTCTTCCTTTAGGAYACATATTTTTTTTTTATCCTTTGTCATGTGTTTTAAACATCCACTATCAATGTACCATTGGCTTACTTTGTCTTGAGAATCCATTTCAAGTCCACATTCTTCCTTCTTTGGTTCTTCTTGCTTCCTTTTCCACACCCTTGTGTATTCTTCTCTATGCTTGGTAAGAAAACATTCTTCCCTATTTTGTTTAGGAGACTTTATTATGTTTCTTCTATAGTCACATGTTATGTTCCCATAGTTATTGCACTTATGAAATTTAGTATTGTAATCAACTAGGGGAGAAAATGAATTGTAGTTTATGTTAGCCAACCGATGAAAACTTCATGTTTTTGCAATTGCTCCTTATTCTTTATATTATTTCCCCTAAGTCTGTCTATTTATTATATGGAAATGATGAGTTATGCTTCATGATTCACTTCCTCTAAGTCTAGATTTTCTTTTTGATTATCTCCATTTTCTTCATCAGTTGGTTTTGTTTCCATAGTTATGGAGATAGATTCTTCTTCATCATCATTATCTTCCCTTTATTTGTATTTTCCAAGTCCTCCTTTTAGTTTTCTCACAAATTTTGCTTCTTCTATCTCTAATTCATAGCTGGAACAATCCCCAGATATATCTTCATAAATGTTTTGTAGCTTGTACCAAATATGTTTATTTGATGTACACTTCATTACCTTGACAGTCTCAGAATCTGATAGGCCACTCAAGAATACATATATTACTTTTTCATTGTTTTCACTTGATTCCTTCCCAACTTCATTTGTATAACTTGTTGTGACTAATTCCTAGATACCAAACACAAGGGCCATAAAATATGTCTTCATTATTATACTCCATTATGCATAGTGTTTTCCATCGAACAAACGAGCTATGTTTGTAGGGAGACCTTCCTTACAATCCATATGTTCTCAAGATGCACCTTCCAATGGTTAAAATATTTCTGAATGAACCCTCTATGATACTAATTCTTGAACTTATACTTATACTAAGGGGGGGGGNAGGGGGTGAATCAATATAAGATAATTTTTAATTTGTTTGACCATTCATCAATCGTGCATTAAATTTAAATAGTAAATTCATGTCAACTCAAATCATGGTACACAAAGTTTAACTTGCAAAACCTTATGGTATAAAACCACAAAAAGTATCTTTATAAATTTCTGTAGGCACCAACCTACTAGAGACATTGTTACATACCAAAATGTCACACTTGAGTTTCACACCCTAAGTGTCGCAAGTGTCACAAAGTGATGTATACACCTTGTTAATTGTCGCATTCATTGTCGCAAGTGTCGTATGAACCTTACCAAGTGTCACATTCACTTTTATAAGTGTCACAAACCCTTGACACCATGAAAGACATTTTCCATGACCCCTAAGTCATATTGGAGGAAGAAATCCATCATTTCAAGGCCAAAACACACCTTTTTCTTGGAAAATCGACCATTTTTTTGGCATTTATGAAGCATGGTACCCCCTGGCCATGCCGGGGGAGTTCCATTTCATGGAGTGGTTCCCCCTTTTCCATGTTATGGGAGAACCAATTTATAGGATGGTTCCCTATGTTAAACTCTAGGTGAGTGCCAATGTTGTTAGAGGAAATCAAGTGATCATCCACCTCTTTCTAAGGGATAGATCTCTTCAGATGAGGTTGGTTGTGTTCGACCCCTATGCTATGGATTAATCTTATGATATGATCCCAACCTTAAGGAGCCATATATTCAACCATATCCTTCATTTTCTCATGGAGTTTGTGCCTCTCAAGCCTATATATTGAAGGTATCTCCAAGGTGAAGGGGGGAACAATAGAGGTACCAAACCTTTGATTCTAGAGGAAGCATCAAAATTTTGATGTCAAGATTCATGTAAGGGATGGATGAGGATATATTGGAGAATATTTTTGCATCATCAAGAATGATTTGTAAGTTTCGTCTTTGCCATTCCAATTAATATCAACTTAGCCTATTCCCTTCAAGTTCATGTGTTCTACATTTTCTTGTCTATTGTCATTTCATTCTTCATAGATAGATACATTTTGTTTAATAATATATAGTAGGAGGAATATTTAATTTTATAGTCTTGGCAGGGCTTCAATTTCATTGAGGAGCTTGGAGATCAATTCAAGGGATTTGAGTAGCGAGGACGAACATCACCGTCAGGTACGTCACATTTTTCTTCTCTCTTGCTTGATTGATTGAGTTATATATATAGGAAAAGTAGTAACCACTTGTTCACTTCCATATTTGGACCAAATATAGGAGTCCTGGTCCAAAGGGGAGCTTAGCCTGTCCACATTGTAATATTTCTCATAACAAAAAAATGGTGACTCCACTAGGGAGGGACTTTGACTAGTCTTTCCTTTGTTTCATCTTAGATACTTGCTTCTGATTAGATATTTATTGTTTGATGATTTATTATGATATATTTCCCCTTCCCTCTTTCTCATTGAAGAAATTACAGATCCATTGACCAAGTCTTTGTTGAGTCTGAGCTTGTGGAAGCCATTTTTTAGCTTTTCAGAAAATGACACTCCCTTGCATTTCACACCAGGGCACCATTAGCTTGACTGGCACTCCCATTAATCCCCCTAAATGGAACCATGTTTCTTTGTTTCTTTGGTAATAGGGGTGTCAATATCCTCTTTTAGGTGATTTTTCATGTTTCTACCCTTATTTCCTCTGTCTGCTTTTGAGAGGCATTTAGCCCAGAGTCTCCTAGTTTGTCTTTGACTTTGTTTGGCTTGAGAATTTGACATTCAATCACTCATTTCATTTCATTCTTTGATTTTGAAATTATATCCTAGTTGTAATCCCCTACGTTTAATAAGATCCCTCATTTCATATTGTCTTTCAGTTGTCTGATCTTCATCTTGCAAAGTTTTCAGATTGCTTGATTGTTTAGGAATTTTCATCAACTAGGGTTTGCAAAGGTTGTTTAGTTTTGAGCCTTTTTGTCTTCATTGAAACATCTCACTTTTTTGGATGATTAGGACTCTCTTGTTTTCCACAACCCATCCTTGAACGTTGTTTTGTGCTGCTCATTCTTTGAGTATTTTCATGACTGATTGTCTTTTTTCTCTTTTGCATTTTCGAGTCCCTGATTGAATAAATCGTCTCACACTTGTTTTCTTTCAGTTCTCATCATTTTTTTAATGCACTTTGTTTGATTGCTTTGTTGTCTCATATTTATTTTTGTCGAACATAGATGTATTTCATTCCATTTGAAAGTTAAGAAGCGAAAAAGTTTGTGTATCTCATTGCATACATAATCAAACAAAGAAAATTTGCATTCTTTAAGGAATTCGTTTTGGTATATGTTTGGAAAAAGAGCTAGTTTTGCATGTGCATTTCGGTTTTCAGAAACATTTGTTGGGTATTTTGGCATCGTATTGATCCTATAAATTGAAAGTTGCATAGTTTTGATTTCTTTCTTGTGTTAATAAGAATAGAACTCTTCTCCTTCCCATACATAGAACTCATTGAAAAGAATGAACTACATCTCATTTTCTTGCATTCTCTTGGAGTTGAGTCTCTCTCACATCATCATTTTCATCTTCGTGAACCTATTGAGTAAAAATCCATTAAAATCAACCACACGCTAATAAAATCAGCTAGAACATTTTTTGGTTTTCGCATACCAACAATACCATAGGATTAGGATCTTTGGACTAGGAAAAGTGAGTAAATTGTACAAGACTACTAAATAGATTGTAGAGCACTAAAGAGTGAACAAATCCAACTTTCGTATCAGAATAGCCAGGAACCCCCTCTCACACAGGGGATAAACATAAGGTCGTGTGTGAAAGAGCAATGGAGATTTCCCCTTCAAAGCTTGACCAATCGTAGAAGAAATATCGTATATTGGGGGTTCTTCCTGAAGTGTCACTGAATCATTTGGTCTCAATACTTCGTGAACTCTAAATCCATTCAAGGTCCTCTGGAGTCTACTGGTCCACCTATCCTCATTCCTCTAGAATAATTTTGGAATTTGATATCCTGCCCATAAATTATGTCCTGACTATCGATTGTACCCACCTAGAGGTTGATTGCGAGTTGGTATCCTTAGTGGAATTTCTTAGGTATCTATAGATGTGACTATGGGGGGATTCCCATGGTACCTGAGAGAGACCTCGTATCACACTTCTAGTACCTTTGGATGGTGATCTCGTGAAAGTGAGTGTTGTTTGCACTGAGAAGGTTTGTTACGTGGAGGTCGGGGTAACTGTTCTCATTTCTTCGTTGGTAGATTGATATCCCATATTTGGAAGATCCTTGAATATATTGTTGCTTGGTTGATTAAGTTTAGTTTTAATAGCAGTGTGCTTATTTGAATTTCATAGTCAGCCTTAGGATCGAATATTTCACAGTATACAAGGTATGGATCCTGAATTTCAGGAACCTCAACCTAATGTTTCTTATGAGGGAATGATCGAAGATCAAACTTCTGATATCGAGAGTGTAACTCCTAGAAGTGGCCAACATGTCGAATAAACGATCACAACCTTCATAGAAATTCTTGCGTCTTTTGTGAATGCTCTTTTTACTGATTTATTGATGCCTATTATTCTTACATTTTACCACTTAGTTCAACCACTACACAATCTTTTGGCATGAACACACCATCGTTTGGTTTTCCTAAAGGACTTGAGAATTTATCTTTTTCCACAACTCTTGTAGTTGATATTTCTGGTTCTTCTTCGATGTTGGAAACATCAGTGACCTAGGTAACCCTGACTCAACCACTTGTGCATACATATTCCTTTGCACATGGGTCATGTAATATTCCAGTGTCACTTTTTCCACACATGCACACACCAAGTGCTTTACTTGGTTGTCCCATCGGTCAGATAGTTGGTAGTCAAGTCCTTCACACAACCATGGTCACACAAGCTACTCAACCTCCATCTCACACATTGTAGATTAGTACACCCTACATTGGAGGTCAGTATTCAATGGGAGACCAACCTTCAACTAGGGGGCAACCTTCAGTTGAAGGGAAACATTTTACTGGGGGGAAACCTATGTGGTTGAAACATCAACAAGACTGGAGGAAAGCGACTCCTACAATTCATTCTATCCCTACTACCACTAGCCTATATACTGGACATCCATTTCCAGGAGTTTCTAACCCTTTGTAGGGTCAACCCAATCCAACGAGCATTCCTCCACAAGGAAATTTTCCCTATCAATCTGTAAACCCCACGATTCCAACACAATATTCCCTTCAACCACGATACATGGGGGGACCATCATTTCAATATAAGTACGTAGGAAGTACATCATAGTACATGGGTGGACAACTAGAACAACCACCTTACATGGGTGGAAAACCTGGGCAACCACTGTATATGGGAGGACCATCCATCTTTTTCATCTCGTTGCAACTTGGATTTGGTCCTACTAGTGTTTCCATTCCATATGGTCATCACCAGTATCCACTCACTAACCGACAACTTCCATTCTTGGGTACATTAGATCTGCTAGATCTATCACGTTTAAAAAATGATCCCATTCAACATGCCTCATTTTAGCCCACCATCATTGCCAAATTACTACCCGACATCCTGAAATTCAACAAAAAACCTGGGGAAGATCCTAACAATCATGTTATGACTTTCCATTTATGGTGTTCTTACAACTCTTTGATGTACAAATCCATCCATCTTAGGATTTTTCAGAGAACACTTACAGGTTCAACAACCAAATGTTATATTTAGATGTCACGTAACTCCTTTGTTGACTTTAATTCTCTTTCCATGGCTTTCCTAATGCATTTTTAGTTTCCTATACAGTATGATACTGTTGAGGGGTCCTAAATCCCTTTAAATCAATAGTAGGAACCAAACCCACCACAGAGGCCCAATTAGACTCTGCAGCGTTTAATGATGGAATGGTTCTCCAGATATTGTGATCCGGCCAATTAATCGATGGGCTTTACGTTTTCTTTTGAAATCTCCTCCTTCCATTCAAACGTTCTCTTTTTGTATTTTCTCTTATAGGTGAGACTGATACAAGATAAAATCCAGTATAAACCAACTAGGTAACAAAGTGGGAAATATTAACTATTGGAGAAGGCTGAGCTTGGGATAACCATTTCACTCTAGCATGCAGACAATGATTCTCGACCACATGCCTCGTACTAATACATTAACCTGTTGGTGTTCCAATTATTGACTGAGGTATGATTATCATAATAAAAACATACATGCAATAAATGATGGCAAGAAAAACAGTTTCCTTAACTCTAATCATCAATCATATACTAACACAACAATTTACTTTTCATCATTAAAGACAAGAAATATAAAAATATTGAATCAGATAAATTAACAACAGATTCAAAAGTTCTTACTCGTTACAACATCCATTCATGAAATAAAAATAAAAAATAATTCTTCCTCAGATCCAATCGTACACACTTTTGATGAAAACCACAAACTTGTCTATGGTCCTAAACATGACTTCTCATTTAAGGTAGCTCCGAAATAGTTCTTTACAAATCAAAAAATGAGGGTCTTTGCAACAACCATCGACCTTTGCTAACAGGTCAATCCTCTTAGTTATAACATATTATTAACTAAAAATAACTACTAAAAGTGTAGCTAAGTAAAACAAAAACTCGCCATGTGACGCTTTCATCTCTTAGTCCTTCTAAGATTCATCACAAGATCTCACTTGAGTGGATGAAGCTTCTCGTACTCCGGCCATTTCACAAAGAGATCCTCACATGTGCTAGCATACGAGAATCTATGTTGTTCCATTGGGGCCAACATAATATCTCTTATCTCCACTTCCTGTTCCCAATACTTGCCTATTCTGGCACTTAACTGCTGCAACATGGCTCGATCTTTGATCGAGTGTTCCATGAACTGCTATATTCGCAACCCATGATGAGTCTTGTTCGAAATGTGATTTGACTATGTCACGCAGGTCGACAAAGTCATCGGGTGTGCCGAATTCAGGGAGGCTGATGTCTCTCATTTCATAGTTGATCTTGGTCCAACTCTTTTCACACTCGGCCCATTTCTCTTGGATTTCCCGATGAGGTTATTGAGCCATTTTTGCCAAATATTTGGCTGATTTATTTATGCAGTCGATGTTGCTTTCCCTTAGCACTCAGATTCCATGCTCTTCGGCATCTCGGCCCTCTTGAACAGTGATGATATAGTAGATCCTTTCCATGGCTTGGTGTGCTTTCTCGTACCACCTTTCCATATAATTGCACGTTGCCAGCACCATGAGGGTGTCTTCTTGAAGCTCAACTATCCTTGCAGTGAATAGGTGTCTTTCATATGTAAATTTATTGTAGGCCTCCTAGAATTCGCTTCTCAAGAACACCACGGCTTGTGTGGTGTCCTAGTAATATTTCTCCAAGTGGTGTAGATGTTCCAATTCCTT
>ML777147.1:132990-169734 GCA_009831015.1 Picea engelmannii
AGTAGGATGACACTTGTGAAGCATGTTGCAAGACCAAGCCCTTTGGATCATTATTGAAAAATTGGCCTGTCTGGAATCTGAATTCGAGTTGGCTCATCCCTTCTTGTTTGGCTTGAGTGGTGTCTTTTACCATGTAGAACCCTACATGGAAACTGTAGGGTATGAATGCTCGCTTCTTGTCCTTGACCAGGGTGGCGTTGTAGCCTTTCAAGATGGTTTGATAGCATATTTCTCCTACTACAAGTTGGTCCAAGACATGAGATGGTAGGATATATGGTGCTCCACTAGCCCTGAACACCCTGATGTGGGTGTTGCGCTTGTCCAAGTACTAGTGGCCTACCTTGGATATCATTTTCTTGGCCACAACCAATAGTCTCAGGCATTCCTGCTTAAAAAGAATAAAGTAAATTCATGTGATAAATTCATCGAAGACGATGGAGTAAGACTTCTTATACATGTTATCCCATAGCATGCTGAAATAGACATGGACTGGGAAATTTATGACATGCCAGCTTAGATTCATGTTGACGAAGATGTTTCTGGCACACATGACATCAAGCAAATATCAAGCCATGTAGAAAGTAGGTGTCTCTCCTTCCTTCAGTGTCTAAGCCTGTTGTACAAAGATGCTCATTTTTTTAGAACTTATTGCTCCCCAGTTAAAAATTCTCCCGGATATTTCCACTTTGTAAGCCAAGGGCATCCACGCCTCTAAAAATCTAGAACAATCCTTCTCTCCATATAATCGACAGATGAGAGACATCAAATAGATGTATGGCTCCCTCAAATTGGTCGTTGAGTACCAAACAGTGCTTCATTTGGTGTATTTATTGTCCTCCCTCCACCATGAGGCCATCACCCTATTAGTGTCGTAGCGTTCATAGAAATTTACCACAAAGTCTGTGTTCAGCCGCTCCTTAGGATCTCTAAGCTTGTAGTATTTCTGGACTTCCATCGGTAAGAACACTTCGACACACCCACCATTGTCATCATTGATTAAACATTTATGTGTGTCTGTGTGGTCAATGAGCCACTTCAGGACTTCAATATAGGGAAAAATAGGGGTTTTTCTCACCACCATATGCAGGTACGTCCATCAGATGTTTAGGAACACCTCGTCATCAAGTGATCTTACATATGGATCATTGCGTGGGACATATTCTGGGTATTCCGCTCGACTGATCTTGTTAAATATTTCTCCCTACTGCGGGAGCGCCATCTTGGACCCTGTGCTTTCCTCTATATCTGCAAAGGCCAGAGGCTAGATGAAAATCTTCTTCATCGCTATCTTAATGATAGGTTCCAGAATCTGAGTGTATTCTAATTTTTTTGCGGCCCCTGGAGAGGACCCTTTTCCTACCTCTGGTTCTTTTAGCTTCGGTTCCCTCGACAATAGTCTGGTGGTTTGATTTCTTGGTTGCATTGTTCCTGCAACTAAAATAAATTTTTCGAGATTGTGTAAAGAACAAAATTGGATAACAAACATATAATTTGTAGCCATGTAAAATTTATAGAATTGGATAGATACTTGCTAATGTTGCTAAAACCTGGTTATTTTGATACTCACAAGATCTTTGCAGCCTTCGAATTACTCGTCTTGCTTCTTCAGATGCTCTGAGTTTCCTCGCATGAAGAATGATTTCGTTTACAATGGCTCAAGAGAATTTAAACCAGGGAATAACTTACCATGTCACATCAACCATTCAATTCGGGTGATTAGTGAAATTTAAACAAATATGCCGCCGAATCTCTACAACTTAAATTCATCGTGGGTTGACGATGGAGGCACGGAGGTTGATGTGGTCTATCGGTGATTTTAAATGATTGTTTTGATTGGAGCATGAGGTAGAAACTAATATAGGATTTGGTATTAATTATCCCCTTAAATGCTCAAAATATGATCGTATCTAATGCTAAAATGTCCCATCTTGTCGCTCTCTCAGTGGGTGGATCGGGGATCGGGGATGCACTATGAATGTTTTCGTTGATGTCCTTTTGTAAAACATCTTCGAAGCTTATCAATATCACCGTACAATGATGTCGTGGCAAAGATGACTTAGAGGTGTGACTCGGACTTAGGGAACCAAGAATGACTCAGGGTAAAACTAGACTGTACGGTTCTCCAATCTGGAAAATACATGTTGCGTTGAAGACCGATGACCTAATTCAAATGTATTAATCGAAGTATGTACTTTCCTTAAGTTATTCGTTCTAAAACAAACCTTATATTTCCGATGCCGAAAAAGTATGCAGGGTCGGCGATCGACGATAAACCTATCAAGTGATTTTCTTCGGATTAACTTCCTCGAAAAAGTCCTGATGTCGAAAACGCATCAGGGATCGGTGATCAAGAATATCGTTTAGCATGGTCAGAATGTTTGGTGCGATCCTTTTAGGTTTCCCCCGATTTCGATAAGCACGTCAAGTATCAGCTATCGATGATATATTTTCTTTCTTTGTTAACATCTATTCCACTCATATTTTACCGATGTCGAAGGAGAATCGACGATATCCTTATTCAAGGCTTGATGCAAAACAAAAACTTCCTTTTTTCAATGTTGACGGAGATCGACATTCGATGATTGATTTTTCCTGAATGGTTCATTTCCTACTTTGAATTCCTTCCGATGTTGAATATGATCACGTTGGTTGAAGTGTTTCAACTGTCAAATCTTTATTCAGGTGTTAAGGCCTTTTAAGTAATGGGGTTTCATAAGTTCAAACAAACCTAAAAATTTGATGAGAATCACGATAATAGTTTTCCACCCACATATCTGATCATATTCATGAGTGGAGATGACAAATATGTTTGATTAAAGCTCCAATTCCAGAACGACACCTCTCGGATTGGTTTACAAAGTTTCTTTTGCCACCCAGCACCCATTATGTTGCTAAGGGGAATGTTGTTACCGAGGATCAGGCTATCAGTCATGCATAGTATTTGGACTTGGTATATTCCCAGTCTGGAACACTTTACGATCTTATCTATCATGCTCCTCGCATGTCGAACGATTCGAAAAGACCTACTCCATAACCAAGTTATGTTTCAAACACCACAACTACTTCCACTCCTAATTAAACCTCTGAGGTGAATGTGGTCCAATCCACTTCATCTCAACAATGAAGATGTAAGAAGAAAAACAAGGGTAAATCCAAGAAATCTTCTAACCAGCAGGATACTACAGAGACTGTTGATACTCAAATGACTAGGAAGGCAAAGTTTCCTTGCATGATTTGTGAGAAATACCACTACATGAAATACTACCCTCATTGTGAGGTTGTCACTAAATTTATGAAGGGTACCTCCTAAACAGTTAAACAAAAACATCTGGTTGCACAAAACCCTGCCCCTCCACAAGGGGGAAATGTAGATCATTCCCACCATGGGGATGCTTCCTCGAGTGCCTCTGAGGTGTACATGTTTAATATAATTAATGTAAGGAATTGAGAAAATAATTATGACACTACTCCAGGTTATCAGGATAATGGAAAAGATATTGATCATCCCTCCACATCCACTCCTCCTCCATCTTCCAATTCTCTTCATATTGAGAATCCAATTTCTGACGCAGTGTTGCGCCCTCTCAAGAGCGCAATTTGAAAAGCGACATTTAATCCAAATTCCCATGCTTCCCAAAATTACAATATCATTGAAATTTGGTGCAAGCACCTTGTGCTATGTCAGCCCTCAAATTTATATAGCATTGTCCAAGTCAACATAGAAACTTGTTATTAGCCATTGGAGTTATGGATCTGGAAGAGTCGAATCTAATTAAATTTAATCTGGATTACTCTAAAGAGAGGATCTCACACCACCTATCATTCCAAATTCAAATTTAGGTTGGTGGAAAGAACATCCATTGCACTATTTTGGATGAGGAAGCCTCCACCTGCATCATGTCTTTGCATTTCTAGAAATCCCTTGGTTCTCCTAAACTTACCCCATCTCTGAGCACTTTGAAAGAATTTGATGGACGTGGTTTCCACCCTCATGGACTCTTGCAATATTTAGTTGTGACATTGAAGGGTAAGATTGTTTTAGTCGATATCGAAGTGGTTGATGCACCCTTCGATTACAATTTTTTACTTGGTCATAGTTGGTTCTATGTGATGATTTTCATCGCATCTTCGGTGTTTCATATTTTTTGATTTCCCCATCAAGGAAAAATTATCAATGTTGACCAACTTGACTATATAACTCCAGATCTCCACAATGTTGCAGCGAATAATGTCCCTTTTCTAGGACATCCTAACCTTGAGAGTGTACGTGTAGGTATTCTTAAGGATTCCTCACTCATGGGGTTTTTTCCTTTTCCCACTCCTTCCACTGCACAAGTTGCCACTTTCAATATGATTTCAACTCAGGTGCAACAATCCATAGAATTATTTGATCCTTTGGTAGTACCTAGACTTAACAAACATAGTTCAAGCTCATTAAAAAACAAAACAAATTCTTACAAGCATAGTTCATTCTCTCTATCAATCTTGTTAAAAAATGAAACAGACCCCCCTCCATTTGAATCAAGTCTCACTCTAGATAGAATTCTTGAACCTTATTTTCCTCCGACTAGTGAACATGTTCCTATTAGTATCCAAACTCCTAAACAAGGAAATAAGAAGAGTCATTGGAGGAAATGACGCTTGAGGGACAAGTTTCTAACCTCTGCACATCATGTTGGAGCAAATCCTCTAGCTTCTATCATGTGAGCTAGGGGAAAACTACCTCTAGAGAGACACATTGCTAGGAGTGATCCTCGTTTGGGGGTGATTCCCATCATAACATAGTAGTCTTTTTCTAGAATGAGCTTAGTCTTTTTTCTTTCTCGTGCTCATAAACACATGAGAATAGGTTACCGAGATGAGTGTTTTTCTTTCTCATGCTCATTAATACATGAGAATAGGTTACCAAGTATACTTTTATCTCTTTTTCATACTCGTAAAATATACACGAAAAAAGGAACTCTTTGGAGTCTCCTTTATGCTCTTTTCAGACTCCCTAAACATGAAAAGGTTGTCAAGTGAGATTAATTCCATTCACACTCGTTAAAAGGTCTAAAAGGGCGTCTTTTGAGTGGTAGTTTATATCTTTTTTGGCCTCGTGAGACTAATTATGAAAAATGAATACTCTAGTGAAGAATGACTAGAAGAGTTCTCCCTTGTATTTATTTACACTTTTTTGGGGCTCAAGGGACTAAATTTATGAAAAATTCACTCATGGAATCATATTTAAGTTATTTTCAAACTCTCTAAATGTGAAAAACCATCGATTTTACCTTCTTGGGGCTCGTAAAACTATGAATCGAAGGACCCGTGTGATTCCAATCTCCAGGACCCATACAAGACTGAACTCCTCCTTCCTCAGGTTTGTTAAACATATGTCAAGGGACCCATCTGAATGATTAGCTATATTGAGCATTTGTTATCCTCCTCAAGCTCGTTAAAAAATAAATAGGTACTCATCAATCATGATGGGGGAAAAATTGAAGGAAGTGGGTCAATTTTTTTTGGAATCCTTTATAGAATCTATTTTTTTCCCTTGAACATGGCACCTATTTGTGTCTCGTATTACAGTTGGGTAATTGGCTTGTCTCTAAGTCCTACCAATTCCATGGGTCATTATACTTTTTCGTTCTAGTCAAAGAGTGCTCTTATTTTTTGTCACATTATGTTCTTGGTACTCGTCGAGTCAATGTTTCCAAGTCACTTGTCATGCCTCATCATGTTCAAGGAAATTTCCACTTCAAACCATTCATTTGCAGTATTAGCAGTTTCCACTTTTTGTGTCAGTCCATACTTATCTGATCCACCATCACACATCACTTTCTTCTGTCATTTTTGTGTCGATGATAGGGGATACATCATATCCATCCTTCAATGATTCTATTACTATCGACTTCAATACATTATCAAGGAATTAGACTTAGAAATCAGTTAGTACCTTGGGACCTTCATGCCTCAATGGAAGGCCTCCTCAGGTCCAATAGTAGGTTTACATCATTGACCTATGATTGGATGATTCCACGAATGTTCAAACTCAAATCATTTATTCACATCTACTGGAATGTACTACAATACCTTGGGAGTCATTGTCATCATTAATGATTTCCCTCAGACATGTTAACAATTTACCTCAATGACCAGTAATAAAATGGTTTCTACCATGTTCCACATCAAATCATATATTCGCATGGCTATATGTTGGCACAGGGGCCGACCTAGGGTTCAACTCCAAGAGCACACCAACAAGCCCTAGCTACTGGCCCTTTTGGAAGCACCTGTGAAGCAGATGCAGTCTCACCCGAAGCAGCTATGAGGAGGTTGCAGAATAGAGATGTCTACAACTAGGGGAATATCAAGTGGTTCTTATTACAATAGCAACATAACATGCATCTATCATTCAACTAGCTAGATATATCCTTCACAGATATAGATCTGATCTAATACAATAATGCAGATAACAATATAACAACATCAGATCTCGAAGCATCAATCACACACACAACAACAAATGTACGTGGTTCACCCTCTCTCTAGGGCTATGTCCACAGAACTGTGTTATGATATATTAAGATAAAGCTTACAGTTATGATCTGCACTCTTAGCCAACAGATCCTCTCTCTCTGTCTCTCTTTCTCTCTCCATTCCTACGCACCCAGCTATAGGACTTGATCTTTGCACCTAGCTGAAGATATTACAATACCAGAAGGCTCTCTCTCTCAACACTTCTCTCACCCATAATACAATATTCTCCCAATGAACAACAATCGATAACAAGGCTCAACCATGGTATCAACCCAACCTAGTTCCTCTCGACCTTTATTTATACATTAAAATCCCTCGTCGACAGCATTAGGTCGAAACCTAGGTGTCAAAACCTTAATTACCAAAACCCTAGGTGTCTACAACCCTAGTTCAACTTGACCCATTCTTTCCGAGCTTTGCCAACCTGTCTTTCCTTATTCATATCGCGGTGCTCCAAGGCATCTAATGTTGGATTTTTCCACTTCCTAAGTCATCCTCGATCATCCCTCCTTGTTGATCTGTCATCCTCGATCTCCTCATCCAACGACTTGCTTTTCTGCACTTCGCTCCATCTTTTCTGTTCTTTTTCTCACTTCGACCCAGTGACAGACACTGTGTCTCCCGCAAAGCTCATTTTTTACCTTTTCTTCCTTTTTCTTCGCTTCCTTCCATAACCAAGGGCCAACAGGCCCCCAACACTCACCTGTGACTCGTCCCAAGGCACTTGAGATTTGATCCTCTTGTTTTACTCCGACTTTCGACTGCACAATGAAGCCCTTGATTTCTGCTTTATGCCTCCTTTCCATCCTTGTGTAGAATGTCTTTTATGTGTCTAGTACCCAGTTTCAACTGTACCTGGTACCTGGACCCTTGTCTTCTTGATTATACTAAGATTTGTGAGGCAACTTGTTGTCATAGTACAACTTCAGCTGAATTCCATTCACCAAGCCTTCCTCTTGTCTCCTTTCAATGTCTTCAATTGCGCAACTCCTCCTTCTGTAACATAAGCAATCTCATATGGTCTGAGCCAATGCATTCTGAACTTCCCAAGGTGTTTGATAAATTTACTTTCATATACCAGTATTAAATCACCTTGCCTGAATATCTTCTTCTTGAYGTGTCTGTCATGATATGCYTTTTCTTGTCCCTTCTGAATTTGTTGATGGAAGCCTGCAATGAATCTGTCTTCTTCTAGTTCGACCAACTGTGCTAGCCTCTCATGAATAGCACCAGTATCATCCATGTCTATAAATGCAACAATTMTTAAGCTTGGTACCAAGTAATCCATTGGGACAACAKCTTCAAGACCATAAACCAACTTGAAAGGTGTCTGCATTGTTAATTTCTTTCAAGTGGTTCTATAAGACCAGAGTACTGYTGGTACTCTTAAATCCTAGTCATTCCTATTCACACTGCAAATCTTTGTCAATGTTGTCTCCAAGATCTTGTTGAATGCTTCAACCRTTCCATTTTCTTGTGGATGATAAGGTGTACTTTTCTAATGGTGGACTGGAAATTCTTCAGTCAAGGCTTCAACTATATTATTGATGAAGCGTGTACCTTGATCACTCATAAGGACCTTAGGGCATCCAAACCTGGTTATTATGTCATCAAATATAAAACACGCAACTGTAGTTGCACTACAGTCCTTGACTACTCTTGCTTCGGCCCATCTAGTTAGGTATTCTGTCGTAGTGATAATATACCTTGCTCCTGTGTGCTTTCCTGGTGGGTTTATAGGTCCCATGAAGTCAATGGCCCATTTTTCAAATGCTTGTAGGGTCATCTATGGTGATAATGGCATCTCATCTCTTTGGGATGGTTTTCCAACTTGTTGACATACATCGCATGCTCTGGTATATTCTTTAGCATCTGTGTGTAATGTAGGCCACCAAAGTCCAGCTCGCAGAACCTTATGCGCAGTTGTTTTTCGTGTGTAATGTCCTCCTGCAATGCCTTCATGAGATTCTTCGAGGATCATAGGGAATTATACCTCCATCACACATCTTCTTAGGATCTCATCAGGTCCCATTTTATATAGCTGACCAACTATCAGTGAAAAATCTGCAGCACGCACCACTAGTTGTTTCTTCTGTGGAATTGTGTACTCGGCTGGAGCCATTCCTGTTGACAAAAACTAGACTATGTCTGCAAAGTGGTCATCAATATTTCTAATGGAAAGCAGCTATGCATCTAGTAGTGTATCCTCTAGACAGGTAGGTTCTTCGCAATGCTCCAACCTCAACAGGTGGTCTGGGCCCTTATTCATTCTTCCTGGCTTAACTATGATCTCAAAATCATATTCTTGCAATGGGAGAAGGCGTTTTCATATTCTCCCCCCCAACACTATCTTGTTGACTAGGTACTTCAACGTAGATTGATCAGTAAACATTTTAAAGTGTCCTCCCAACAAGTAGTGGTGGAATTTTTGCAATGCATACACCATGGCTAGTCCCAGTCTCTCTGTAGTAGTGTAATTGATTTCAATTGTGGATATCTTTATGTTGGAAAATGTTGATGGATGATCAATGTCCCCTTCTCTAGGTTGTGCCAGTACTTCTCCTAATGCAATAGAATATGCATCAACATGCACATGAAATTCCTTGCTCCAGTTGGGAAAGACTAGAATAGGCACAATGACCATCTTTTGTTTCAGTGTGTCGAAGCTATGCTAGCATTCGTCTGTCCAACCAAAATGACAGTCTTTCTTTGATAACTTCTCCATTGGCGCAGTGATCTGAGCATATCCTTTGATAAATTTCCTATAATAGTCAATGTGTCCTAGCGCAGTGCGCAGTTGTTTGACTGATGCAGGTGGTGGTAAATCAACTATAATTGCAATCTTGGATGGATCCACCAACATTCCTTGCTTGCATACAATATGACCTAATAATACTCCAAATGGTGAGAAGAAGATGCACTTCTTCAAATTCAAAGCAATTTGACACTTCCTTCATTTATCCATCATTAGCCTTAGACATTCAATATGATTTTTCAACAAACTAAAAGCAGTCCAATCATCAAAGTATGCTTCTAAAAAATTATGCAAAAATTCTTTGAACGCTTCAACCACCACCCTGGAAAAGATGGCTGGGGAATTCTTTAGCCCAAATGGAATTACTGTATATTGATAGGATCCCCACTCTGTGGAAAACATAGTCTTATGAAGGTTCTCCTTGGCGATGCGGATCTAATGGTATCCTGAAAACCCATCTATAAAAGAATATACTTCTTGTCCTCCCACGTTATCCAACACTTCATCTGTGAAAGGTGTAGGGAAAGGATCATGTAGACAAGAATCATTCATCTTCCTGAGATCTACGCAAATCCTAATCTCACCTGTCTTCTTATCTTGCACTACCATGGGGCTAATCCACTCTGACTCTTCGACAGGTTCAATAATCCCTGCTTCTAGCATTTTGTCGAGCTCAATCTTCACTTTTTCCTTATATTTCGGGTTCAATCTGTAGGGTCTTTTCCTTACTGGCTTCACATCTAGTTTCAAAGGTATTCTCATTTCTCCCATAGGTCCTTTGATTCCCTTCATATCGGTGAACTTGGTCGAGAACAAGTCCTGATACTCATGCAATAATTCTGTGATTTTGTCAGTGGTAGCAGTGTCCCAGTAATATCCGACATTGGCAAGCTTTGGTGTCTCCTCTATCCCGATATTGACTTTCTTTATATTTATCGGTTTTCCAATGAATGGCAATTCAACTCCTGGTCCTTCCACATCTCTCTGACCTTCTATTTCTGCGATATTCACCTTCCTTGGATCATCATCTTCGTCGACATTAATGTTGTAGCAGGTCTGCAGTTTATGGAGGGGCACAGTCCATTCATCCTCTTCTTGCTCCAAAGGGAGGTTAGATGCCTCCTTAAATACTTTTTGTCTCACCATCTGTAGTGCTTGATCTATAGAAGGAAATTCACTATCAAACAAAAAGGTGGTTATAAAATTCTGGATCATACCTTCCCATTCTGAAGTGACAAGGCGCAACTCTGCTTTAAGGTACCAATTAATTGGGGTGGTATCCAGCGTATTGACGAATTTGTGTACCCATTTTTCTCTAGGAATGTCACTCCTGACCTCTTCGCAGCTTCGTACATGGTTCTTTGGGTAGCTTCGACCTGTGTACCATGCTTCACAGCTTCCTACTTGTGCTGAAAATTGTGTTGTTATAAAATTTCGATATTATGTCTAATCTATAATATTGCTTTTATGTGTCCCCCACCATCTTCCTGTTGTGGATTTCATGGACTCGTCCATTGCCAACAGCCTCTGTTGTGTTGGTACACTTGTCTCAAATTTTGATAAGAATTTTCTAAGGGATTCAACCCATCAAATGTGGGTAGATTACTCATTATTGTGCCAATCCAGCGAACTTCTCCAGTTAGCCTAGAAAATCTTCTTGTAGATACTTTGTACATCTATTTCTGCCAGTTCTCTAACACTTCTTCTGAGTCGGATGAACATGTGTTGTCACTTCTCTAGCTCAGATTCCCGTCAGCTATAGGGTTGATATAATCCTGATGTCTGGCTATTAATTTGTAGATGTTTTCCAGTTCAAATGCATGGTCCTCTTCTCTGATAGGTTATGTGTATCGTGGACCCTCATCTAGATATAAAGGTGCAACGAACCTAAGGCCAACTTTCTCAAATTTCATGTGTCTTTTCTTTAGATCAACAACAGTGGAATTGTCGAAGGCCCAATCAATTCTTAATAATGCAGGGTAAGGGCAACTATCATCAACAATTTCAATTACCTCAAAATCTGCAAAGGTTCTTACTCCATCAATGTCCACTGGGACATGCTCTAATCGTCTAAATGGGCTGACAGCTTGCTGATTAGCCATGAGAAGATTGATAGGGGAATATATCAGCTTGGGTTTTCCCATCAATGCCCAAGTCTACTTCATCATGACATTGACCTCTGACCCTAAGTCGAGGACCACATAGTATATCTCATACTCTCCTATCTGAGCATTCAAGTGTAATTCTTTATTTGTCCTTCTCCTTTTTCCAATTTGGTGCACTGCTCTATTCAGTAAGGGGTCTATTTTTCCTAGTTCATACTGCTTGATTAAATCTTGTAATTCTTGTATAGCGCCTTTATCTTGAATCAACTTAACACAAGTGTACAAGAATTCCATGAGTTTCCTTACCTATTTCCATTGTGTTGGCGATGCAGACGAATAAAACGCCCGAGGCCGAGGCATGCCATATTCTTTGATTTATGGTTGTCTCTTTGATGAAGATCCTTGATCTCCTTTGTACTCTTTTCTTTCCTCCTCGAATATCTATCTTTATTTCTTAGCATCGAACTTTGGGGTATTTTCTGTAGCTTTCCTAACTCTGTGGTCATTTTCAGTCTTTCCTTGGGCTGCTCTGTCTTCTCCTTTTGCAGCGCCTCCTCGAGTGATAACAGTGACTCCAGGGTCTGCTCCGTGAGGTTTAGCATATATCAGTTGTACTTGTGGGTTCTGTTGGGGTCCTTGTCTTTCCTGAAGTTTAGCCAGCAGCACAGGGCATTCCTCTATGACATGCTCGAAGGAGTTACAGTAACTACAAGTTGTGCAGGGATTCTGATAATCCCTTGCTAAATTTCCTGGCTGCGTGTAGTTGTAACAGATTATTTGTCCTCGACCTCGGTCCATACCTCCTCCTCCTCCTCCTCCTCTATAGCCACTGCGAGGAGTGAAATTTCCTCTCCCCAGAGAGTTGTACTGCAGAGTGTTTCCCTCTTGTTGTACTTCACCTTGAATCTTGTATATGTCTCTCGACCTTTCATGCATGGGATCATAAGCTCTACAATCCCGATCATCATGCCCCATGGATTTATAGAATGTACAATACAAGTTTGTGGGTGTCTTGACATACTTCTACATGTAGTAGCACTCACCTGGGCGATGCCTATTTCTGCATACATCGCACCAAGGTAGGTTAACTTACTTTAAGGGGCTTGGTGCCCCTGATGCTAAGTACTCATGAAATAAGGGAAAATGTTCCTTATCATGACCTTCAGATATGCATCTTACACACCAGATATCTTCCCTTTTGTCTTTTCCCTTATCTTTCTTCATATCCTCAACTTGTAAAGACAAACTAGTTAGCTGGCTCATGATCTGGCTAATGCCTGAGCTAGATTCTCCCATCGGTGTTGATTCAAGCTTCATGGCGATATCCAAAGCTTCTTCCTGAGATGCAATCTTCTAATGCATTAAAGGGATTCTTATGTGTGGTAACAATGCATCGATGAACCATTCTTTGTTTTGTTCGTTGGGGATCTGGAAAGTTAATCGGCCTATCAAGGTCTTGAATCTTTGGTCAAACTCCCAAACAGGTTATGCTACCTTTTGTTTAATCTCTTTTAGTTCCATAATACATTGTGACTCTGACTTAGGTTTCTTAAACTCTGCAATCAACACATTCTTGATCTCATTCAAGGGCTTAGGCTATGCCAGTCCTTGGACAAGTTTCATGTACCAGCTCAGTGTGCGGTCCCTTAGCGTAGTGCTGAACTGGGTTCTCTGGATGGATTCATCGGTGATACTTTTAATATTCCATATGACCTCACAAAGAAACCAATGTTGATCTGGATCTTCAGATCCATCTCCTCTAAATATAGGGAGTCTCATTTCATTTTCCATAAAGCTGACTAGGGTTCTTGTCTGAGTAGATGTTGAGCTACTAGTAACATTACTCTAAAGACTCTGTTGGTTCTGACTATTCGAGTTGCTAAGTATTGTTGGGACAACAGCAGGATTAACGTTACTTACTCCAGTAGTTCGCGCAATTCCTGAGGTTTTTGTCTCTCTTTGGTGTAGTTCTTTAGCTTCCCCTTCTTCTGTTCTGGTGGGCTCTAGATGCTCTTCGTCAGTTATATCTACCTCTTGTCCACTATAGAAACCTTCGTCTTCGTAGTTTTTCTTTAAAAAGTTCTCAAGGTGAACTCCTCAGAATACTTTTCCACTGTGTGTATGTCCTGCTTTTGTGTCACTGTCATTATCTGAGATCTTGAACATTAGCCTTTTTAGGTCTGAACAATCTACTGCATCTTCAAGATGTGGTTTTCATGCAAGATCATCTTGATTCTTACCTTCGGGAAGTGCAAAAATTTTCCTCTGGGTCCTTTGAAAAAGTATCTCTCGACTTGGCTATACGATTTTGTTCTGTCAATAGAAAACTCAGTGATATACCCTCTGATGGTACTATCAAACCAATGATCTACTACTCTATATACATCGTTGTTGACTCTCTTGACCTTCGGGATCAATGTTGGTGTCCAAACCATAGGAGGTCTAGATCTGATTTCAAACTATGTGTCAACTAACCTAGCCAACCACTCGTGTAGCTCCTGATGCATTCCTCCCAAGAAGATATCGTGAATGTCAGTGAAGATGTATCTTTGTAGCCAATCTTCAGTGCTTATTTTAGGGTTATTGTTCTGGGCTTTAGCGAATTCCTTCTCTTGATCCTCTATCCACTTCTGAATCTCTGTCTTCGATGGGAACCACCTTGACATTCCCTTAAAAAGATTCATGTCCCGGCAACAAAACCATTTGTTGGCACAGGGGTAGACCCAGGGTTCAACTCCAAGAGTGCACCAACAAGCCCTAGCTACTGGCCCTTTCAGTAGCACATGCGAAACAGATGCAGTCTCACCTGAAGCAGCTATGAGGGGGTTGCAGGACAGATATTTCTACAACCAAGGGAATATCAAGTGGTTCTTATTACAACAACATCATAACATGCATCTATCATTCAACTAGCTAGATCTATCCTTCATAGATATAGATCTGATCTAATACAATAATGCAGATAACAATATAACATCAAAGCTCAAATCATCAATCACACACACAACAATAGATGTACATGGTTCACTCTCTCTCTAGGGCTACGTCCACAGAACTGTTCTTATGATATATTAAGATAAAGCTTATAGTTTGTATCTACACTCTTGGCCAGCAAATCCTCTCTCTCCATCTCTCTTTCTCTCTCCCTTCCTGCGCACCTAGTTGGAGGACTTGATCTTCACACCCAGCTGAAGATCTTACAATACCAGAAGGATATCTCTCTCAACACTTCTCTCACCCATAATACAATATTCTCCCAATGAACAATAATCGATAACAAGGATCAACCACGGTACCAACCCGACCTAGGTCCTGTCAACCTTTCTTTATACATTACAATCCCTCACCGACAGCCTCAGGTCGAAACCTAGGTGTCAAAACTCTAATTACCAAAACCCTAGGTGTCTACAACCGTCGGTCAACTTGACCCATTCTTTCCGGGCTTCGCTAGCCTGTCCATCCTTCTTCATCTCGCGGTGCTCTAAGGCATCTAATGCTGGATTTTTCCACTTCCTAAGTCATCCTCTGTCTATCTTCCTTTCTGATCTATCATCCTCAATCTCCTCATCCAACAGCTTGCTTTTCCGCACTTCGCTTCATCTTTTCTGTTATTTTTCTCACTTCGACCCAGTGATAGTCACTGTGTCTCCTGTGAAGCTCGCTTTTTACCTTTTCTTCCTCGTTCTTCACTTCCTTCCATAACAAGGGCCAACACTATATTTGTACCACATTGGGATTAGAACGAACACCTTGGGTTGGGCGCTCACTCTATTATGTGATTTTCCCAAGATGTGATGGAGATCATTTGAGCATGTAAAATATTTCAGTACAATCACCAAGTTGGAAATCTTATGGATATATATATTATCACATAAATCCGCATTGTTTTGATCTGTGGCTATGTTTTGTCATCTTGTAGCTCCATTGTGTATTTTTTCGTGGTTGTGATCAATTCATGTCATGGAGGTATGGATCCACATTGTATCTCTAGTGGCCATATCCTTAGTTAGTATTCTCATGGATCTGCAGTGTATTATTCAGCGACCATGCTTTGAGTGATCTTGTATTCTGAGCATAGGTATGCATGCCTCGGAAATGGGGCATATTTGTATATTGACTAATTATTGTTTGCAACTTCTACCAAGTTATCCTACTCCAACACCCTTGCATTGAATAATTTCTAAAGTGTTTAGGCCATCAGTTTCTCTTCTGACCTCACACTTTAGGGGGAATCTGTTACACACCAAAATGTCACACTTGAGTTTCACACCCTAAGTGTCGCAAGTGACGTATGTACCTTGTTAAGTGTCACATGCACTTCCGTAAGTGTTGTATGCACCTTAACAAGTGTCACATTCACTTTGATAAGTGTCACAACCCCTTGACACTATGAAAGACATTTTCCATGACCCCTAAATCATATTGGAGGAAGAAACCCATATTTCAAGGCCAAAAACACACATTTTTCTTAGAAAATCAACCATTTTTGGGGAATTTATGAAGGGTGGCACCCCCATGGACATGTTGGGGGAGTGTCACTTCATGGGTTGGAACCCCCTTTTCCATTTTAGGCAAGCACCACTTTATAGGATGACGCCCAGTGTTCAAATATTGGGGAGTGCCAATCTTGTTAGAGGAAATCAAGGGATCCTCCACCTTTTTCTAAGGGTTGGATCTCTTGGGATGAGGTTTGTTGTGTTCGACCCCTATCCTATGGCTTCATATTAGGATAATATCCCAACC
This sequence comes from Picea engelmannii, assembly GCA_009831015.1. Lineage (NCBI taxonomy): Eukaryota > Viridiplantae > Streptophyta > Pinopsida > Pinales > Pinaceae > Picea > Picea engelmannii. The sequence continues at coordinate 149,116 of ML777147.1, forward strand.
TTAAGGATCCATATCCTCAACCATATCCTTCATTTTCTCATGGAGGTTTTGCCTCTCAAACCTATATATTGAAGGTATTTCCAAGGTGAAGGGGGGAACAATAGAGGTATCAAACCTATGATTTTGGAGGAAACATCAACATTTTGATTTCAAGATTCATGCAAGGAATGGATGAGGAGAGGTTGGATAATATTGTTTCATCATCAAGCATGCTTTGTAAGTGCCTTCTTTGGCTTTTCAATTAATATTAACTTGGCATATTCCCTTCAAGTTCGCATGTTCTACATTTGATTGTCTATTGTCGTTTCAATATTCATAGATAGATATTCTTCATTTAATCATATATATTAGGAGGAAGACTTCCTTTTCTAGTCTTTTTAGGACTTTGGTTCTGTTAAGGATCTTGTATATCGAGTCGAGGGATTGGAGTAGCGAGGACGAACATCTCAATCAGGTACGCCACATTCTTCTTCTCTCTTTATTGATTGATTGAGTTAGATCTATAGGGAAAGTAGTAACCCCTTTTTCACTTTTATATTTGGACCAAAAATAGGAGTCTTGGTCCAAATGGGAGCTTATCCAATCCACAGGGTAATATTTCTCATAAAAGACACCAATCTCCTCAGTTGAGCACCAACTCAGCAAGATATTATGTAGGCACCAACCTACTGGAGACACCAATATCCTCAATGAGCACCAACATATTAAGACCTATGTAGACACCGATCTAAGATATTCATTAATAGATTTCTTATGTATTCACATGCATGCTTCATACTTCATGCATTTGACAACATCATCATACCCTTAACTTTCATGTTCCAACGCCTCTCCTTGATTCATACCCCAGACATAACTTCAAACCCTAGTCATATTTATCGTTCATGCCCTAGCGATACTCATAGAATCATTCCAAGAATATAATTCCATATTGCAATATCACAAACTCAAAACATATCACTTTGTAGCATCATAGACCTCAATCCTTCATAGTGCACCCTTAAAACTAAAACAAATCCTCTTGTGCACCTTTAGTCCCCAAAAATACTCCCCATCTCCTCTTACACACCTTAAATATTTTATGCACACCTCAGACTTGATATTCTTGCTTGGATTATCTTCAAATTCACACATATATCATGTATTTATAGTTTTTTTGTGCCCACTTTTAGGGATGACCTGTAAAGATTGGTTGGACTGACTTGAACTTTCTAGTTGGGTTGCCTGACAAAAAAAATCATATCTCCTCATTCCTAAGGAGTTAGAGGGGGTGCCTTATACTTTTGGAAAGGCCTTGGAATAGGATTTCCAACCATATAACCTATGTTCCCATTTCAGCTAGGTATTTAGAGTAAACATGCCTTCAAATATAGAGTATCCAAACTAAGCATAAAAAATTCAAAAACAATATTTCCAACAATCTCTATCTTGCAATATTTATATTTGGACATCTATAGGCTCTCCCTGTCTTTGACATCAATGAAAAGAGTATTTACAACATGTTATAAATTTAAAATTAAAAATAAAATAAAAGTATATAAATGATAAATCAAAATCCAAGTAAGCTTCATCTCTACCCCCTCACTATGAGGTCATCACTCAAGTCCTAATGCATTGAATGCATATCCATGTAAATTAATTAGTTGAATATCCCAATACAATAAATTCATAAACCTGAAAAGGGGATTGCACACACACAAAAAAATGAATATCAAAATGAAAGATAGGGGTGGAAATAAATAGTGTCAAGGAAATGGTAACTCAATGCATTAAGCACTCCCTCTACAAAGGCACTCATGGAGATGAACATCACATGTAGCCTTACATGTCAATGACACCATGACCATGAAGTAAACCCCAAGTCATACTACTCCCTCACACTTAAAATTTTATGGGTTTCTTGGGAAATACTACTCTACTTGGGTACTAGCACACCTAATAGGGTTCTATGATGGTCCTCTCATACTTGTACTTGGAAAATTGCATAATTCATAAGCTAGTGTGAAGTTTGAAGAATATACTTAATGTGAACTACTTATGTGGATTTTACATTAAAATGTAACTCACTTTTTATGAGTATAATTACTCTTGTATCAATTATGGTTGGTCTCACTTGATTCACTCAGCCCATGCTTGATTATGCACCCTTTGACAAGGTCCTTTGAAATACATTGACGATTCTTCCCCTGCACTTCATTGTTATAGCGTCAATTTCCTCCATTAAAGAATTGATTCTCTTATTGGCCTAGTCCCTAACCTATTTGTAGAAAAATCTTCCCCATACCTCCTTGATATCTTCTAAAAAATATAATTTTGGGATTTGTACGTGCCCTGACAGTTATGCAGCACACATATACGTGGGTTTCCCAAAGGAGAGTCACGTACATGCTAATAAATTATATATATATATATATATATATATATATATATATATATATATATATATAACCAACTAGATATGGCATAAATAAAGCATTTGGTCCAAGTAGAAAGGTAATGATTCATTGCACATCAAAGTGAACATCAAATTGGATACACTTTCTATTTTTGTAAGCCCATATACATCCCAACCTTTGTTGGTTATTGACTTGGAAACCCTTGTTTCCAGCCTTCTTTGATCACCATCCAATCCGACTAAGAGTCTCCCCTATATTCTCTTTGAGTTTGTTAGATAGCTTGTAGTCAAAACCAACCTTTATGTTAGGATATTTTGTGGAGGGACCCATAGTCTCTTTAGAAAGGGAAATGCTGCATAGGACATGTATATAGTATAAATACCTAATTGTTGAATATCAATAAGAAACTCATTCCATTGAAAAAAAATGTATTTGTAATGTTTAACTTGCAATTATTTCATATATGCTTTGCATAAAACTATTTTTTTTGAAGATTCTATTATATTTAATTGGACTAACGAGTAGTTACTAGTATAAATACCTCTCTGCATAGGATTGTATGTTTGAGGTTCTTGCAGGTTGTAGAGGAACTATCAAAAAAGGGTGACAAGATTCCAGGATTTGGGAACAACATCAAACATAGGATTCCTGGTTAGTTTAACCTTCTTCTCCTCTAGATATTTAGTTATTTACATTTAATCTAGTCATAATATATTTTTTGTGTGTTCTTTATGGAATTTGATTTCTTTACGGTCATAGATTTGTTGCAATAAGCCAACTACTGTAGGAGATTCCCCCCCAAAATAATTCATGGAGAACATTGGATCCTTTATTATGAGCATTGGACCTTGTGATTACTTGGCATGCCTCTCGACACCCTCCAACACATGTGGGACCTTGGACATTGCACTATGGAGCTAGGACATTGTATCATGGATATTATGTGTCACTTAGAGAGAAAGGGTCCCCCCACCATGGATGTTGTGCCCCTTTGAGGAGGTTGATATTGAGCTTGATGACATGGCCTTTGATGATGATGGCACACTTCTTTGGCCATGGCCTTTGAATAAATCATGTGACTTCTTGGAGGGATGATATATGGATGCTTTTTCAAGTTTTGATGGATTATTTCATGGTTAGGGCTTCATGGGAGAGCATTGATTTACCTAGTATGTGTTCTTTATAAGTCTTTGTGGATTTATTTATTGATGTATGAAGTGTTAATATGTCTATAAAAGTGGTGATAACACATGTTTCCTTTGTATATTTCTTGAATATATCTTATCTTGTAAACCACATGAAGGTTTGTAGTGAACTATTGTCCCTTGATATCATTTGTTTAGGGCATGCTAAAGGACATAAGACAATTTTATAGGGTTTGTAGTGGACTAATAGGGTATCCTTCTAAGGGTTGTAGTGGACTACCCTAGTGTTTATCCCAAGTCCATCTTGATAAAAAATTGTGAAAAGGCATAGAACGATTTCTAGGGTTTGTAGTGGACTACCCTACTTGTCATTATATAGGTTAAATTCCTAAGGTTTTTAGTGGACTACTGTAGGGTTTATCCAAATCTTGTATTTCACCTTTGACCTCCAAGGAAGTTCATAGTTTGAATCCATATGCCCAAGATTAATAAATGGCATTAGTCTTAACTCCCTCTATCTAGTATTAGAACCTAAATTATCCCTTCTCCTTCAAATTAAGGTTTTTTGGAAATTTTATTTCAATTTTCAACCATCATTAAGCTTGACGTGTAGGGTTTGATTAGCATATTTCATCTTAAAGTGAATCTTGTCATCATTTATTGAATTGATGATTTATTTTTCAGCCCTATAGGGTTTAATGTCTTGCATATTGAAATTTGTTATATTGTCTAATCATTTCATCAATTAATTGTTAACAAAACCCTAGTTTAACTTTTATTTTCAACCCTTTTTTGTTGCATGTTTAACTTGTTTAAAGGGATGACTTAATGCTGTTGTTATAACTTGGTATATTGTTGAAGATCATTATCTTTTACACAAGTCTTGCAATAGCCATATTTTTTTCTTTAATTTATAGTGTTTTGGGTACCTTCTTGACCTATTTCAACTTGCTATTGGATATCTCACATATACAAATATGGAAATTGTGTCTTTGAACCACATTATTCTTACCTTGAAAAACTTGATCTAGTGGTGGTATGCTTGAGTAGCTAATGTAGGAGGTTGTATAATTTATCTTATTGTGTCATTGGATTCCTTGAAGTTACTAGGGAAGCCTCCCTTTTGTTGGTTTTCATCCTTCACTAAAATAGGGAAGTGATTGCTATGGTGACATGTTAGGATATTTAGACACTTAGAAGTTAGTAAGATCAACTTGGTATAATGTGTTATTAGGTTAAAGTGTGTTTCTTAGGTTGTTTCTTTAGTATGCATTAGTAGTTAGGTAATCCAATAGTCGTGATATGTTCCCGACATAGAGTGATTTGAAAACTCGTATTCTCTTCAATCTTAACAACTACATTGATCCATAACTTAACACTTCATTGGTCCATGATATCTATTTAAAGAGTTGTTGTGACCTATACAAAAACCACCCATTATTTTTAATTTCTTGAATAAATAATAATGGGTCCCTTTTAAATTTTTGGTTTGTTATGCTTTGATTTGATTTGTTATTTTCTATTTAGTATCTTAACTGGTCTATTCTTGGTCCAATAAAAACCTCCTCATAAAACCCATTAAATAAAAAATAATTAATGAGTAAATTCTAGTCTTGAAGTTTCCTGGTGGCTCGGTGGAATGTTGATCCAGTGGTTGGGACCATCTTCTTTTCAATACCTTACTTTAATATTCTCAATCCCTAGTGGTCTAGTGCCTCGATTATTCGGTTAGACCGGATCAGGTTTTGATTTTTCGTTCTAACCTTTTAAAATAATCTCCCGATCTCCCAATTTATCGATATAATCCCAATGAGTTGGTGAATCTATTAGAACGAACTAGGATTCTCCACACATTATGTTATGTTCAAAATAAGGATCTCAATCTACCAATGCTCCAATGGTGTGATAATAAAAATATTAATGTCCAATAACGAAAATGTTTATCGTAATTAAACAAGCTTGGGTCTCATTATTGTTTTAAAAGGTTAAAGGACTAAAATATATCTAGTGAACCGACACCTAGTTATGGATGTTGCCTCACATTTTTCAAAAACTAAATTGTATTTTCTCCATTTAATATCTTTGACGTTTGCAGTTAATGTGAATTAAATGAATTTATTGAAACATTGGGAGATGAATTAAGATCCAATAAACGACATGAATTCACACAGAACATTGCCTTCCACTTTGTTATCAATTCACATAAAATCTCTATGTTTGATAAGTAATTTCAACTACATAAGTTCAGTGGTCTTAAGAAATAAATCTCTCTCGATTGCTCCTTCCGGTTAGTCTTGTTGTTTATATAATTGATGAAATTAGTAAAACAAAGTCTATCTATTTTCAAAATTTTACCCTAGATTTATTTTTGTATGTACTCTCGATGACAAGATGACCAAGAAGGGAAAAAAAAAACAATAGAAGGATGAGGAGTAAGATATTGAAAAGAACCTGAATTCAACATTCTTCTCATAAACTTCTTTCAAAACAGGAGCCACCAACAACATGGAATGGAGCGATATTTACAAGTTCATTGAAGATGGAGACTTTGCATATGAGTACGAGTCTAACGATCATGAATTGGTTGATATCAAGAAATATTGCCTACATAATATATCTACTAGACCAACAATTCTACCCTACTATGACATGGTATGGTGGATCATTTCTCACACCGATATTTCTACTTATATTGTTGTGAATTCTACTCAGAAGATTGTTGGTCCATTCATACTAGATGATATCTCCAACATGTATAAATTAGGGTCACCCAAGATCTATTTAGATGATAAATTTATTAAGAGTTTCCTTGAGAAGGAGGTTGAAAAGGAAGAAATGCAAATGGGTGACTTAATAAGAGAATGGTGGTATGACTCCAATTCTTTCAAAATTATAAAAAACACGATATAATTTGTTCCAAGATTGAAGAAACCACCCATGCTAGTAGAAATCATGCTCTGTCGCCTCTATGGTGAAAAATGTTATTTTAATTTTAATTGGGTTGGGTTCCCCTTATCCATCAAGTTCTAAAAGGAGAAATATTCAAATGACTCACATAATCTCTATTAATATCAGGCTAGAAGTGAAAAAATCACAAGAAGCACCTCCAGTGTATTTCCCTGGGTTCTTTATGTCAGGTCATTTAATAGATGTTGTATGTGCAATCACCCCATTTCCTTTATTGGGATAGAATTGGTCCCCTTCCGAAGAGGCTATTCACACACATTATTCTAAATTGTGGGTAGTACACTATAGGATTTTGTTTATGAAATTTGCAACCACTTTATGGTCCCTCTTCACATGATTATGAAAAACCAATCAACCCCCAGGTTCATTTAAAAAGTTGTCATTACTATTAAATAAATTTATGAATAATTTTCATACATAAGGATTTATGGATGTGAAGAAGCACCACATATTTTACTAAGTTATGTTCCAAATAGATTGGTGCTCAAAGAAATTGCATATCAAATTGTTGGTGTTGGAATTGTTGCCTCTCTATCAAAGAGTTAGAAAAAACAATGGCCATCTTTCCCAATTCCATTGGAAATTTACTCTCTTTTGAATGCAAAACATGCTCTGAAGAAGTAGAACAAATGGAAGGAATCTGATTAGCACATGGAAATTTCAAAAGACATGACTCAATGGGTCTTGTCAAGAAACACTACAACATGGTAAATAATGTCAAATAATATAATCATGAGGATGAACCATTTGATATCATTTTCTAGAGAGATTTGAATTACCAAGAAGTAGCTCAATGAATTCATGAGTTTAGGAGTAGTCCCAAAATGTAAGAATTTTTTGATTGGAAATTCAATAGAAAGAAGGCATATTTAAAGGAGAAAGGTGAAAAACGGGGTAGTATCCAAATAAATGTTGATGAAGAGGAAGATGCACAGTCTGAATACGAGACAAAGAAAGATTAAAATACTTGTACCAATGACATGCAAGTGGACAAACAATATCAACAGGACAATGTGACATGAAAATAGGACTAGGACAAAGAAACAACATAGGCCCTTCTGAAAACTGCTAAAGTAAATATTGAAATAAGTACTAATATAGGTACTGAGAACACCCAATCAACATTTGTCACAAATGTCTCTTATATTGACACTACCCCCATCACTTCCATATCAGGTAGACTAATATCTACAACTCTTGACTTTGATAGTATTCAACCAATTCATGAAACTATTCTGTCACTGAATACCTACACCTTCATGACACAACAAAGACAATCGTGAAAAGGAAAACCAAGAAAACAAAGATTTCACAACATGAGGAGACCACGCAAGAAATAGTGCAGCTTTGGAATGTTACACAACTGAATGAAGAATAAATTGTTGAAGAAGTTGTTGATGCCTTAGGGAAATTTGTTGATGCAAATAAATGGTCAATGAGCAAGATTTCTGCTCAACTAAGAAAAGAGAAGAAATAGATATTGGAATTGCAAGAATAATTGAGTTCCCGAGGGACTACCATGTCAAAATAACATCAGGCTCAAATTAATCATCTAATACAAGAGATCAAGGTATCTCTTGATACCATTGGACAACTCAGGGATAAAATAGATGATATTAAATTAGAACATTGTAGGAAACTAGTTGTCCTTCTAGAAGAGAAGAAAGAGATGAATAAGAACCATGAAAATCAAGTTGATATTTTGGTACCCCAATTAAATGAATTGAAATTCAAAAGAATTTAGAATCGTGAATATATAAGCAATGGATATGAGTAACAAATTGGACTCTCTTAAAGAGTTGTTATATGCCAAGCTAAACGAAATCAAGGGAAAACATGACCATCTACTACAATTCACTATAGAATATCAAACATATTCTGACAAATAGAAATTTTCTTAGAGATCCTTTGATTAATTGAGGGCATGGGAAACAAAAGGGATCAATTTACCTAAACATTTCTCTATAATGACTAAGGAAGAAAAAATACAAATACATGCTTCACTGGATTCTTGTCATATTAATTGTATGTTTTCACGTGATTTGATCAAGGAAACCAACAAGAGTTGTTCAGATATTTGGGATCTAGCTTTAGACATCATTGAAGATCACAAGATTCCACATGTACAGTCTCTTGGTCAGTCAATATCCCTATCAAATTGTCTTGCATATTTGAACCAACAAAAAAGCTCACGAGTAGATGAGATTGCACAACTCAATTTCTAGAACATGGAAGCCATCAAGGAGTTTATCACCAGACCAACAAAATTATTTAAGTCCAATGATACTTTCCTATCAAAGTTTAAATCATAACTTAAAGAAATTACCAAAAGACTCTATTGATGTAAGTTGAATGAAGATATTCCCCATCCACCTTTGGTTTCACTGATGTTAGAAAAATTTACCAAATGGCAATCTCACATTTGATAATAGGAGAGAAAAGTCAACAAGGAAAATACAGCTTGCAAGGAGGATATCACTCTATGATATAATTTAGAAAATTAAGTTGACACATGTACAAGTTAGTTGAAGAAAAAAAGGAATATGTCCTCAGTTTCACTATATTTAATTTTTACTTATTGTAATTTGACAAGTGGGGAAGGGGTTGGAGATGAAAGAGTCAGACTTTTATTTTTATCAATTTGAATTAAATTTTGAAGACCCTATCTTTTGATGAGTTCATTTATGAGTAATGTGAAGTTGTGATAATTGCATTTCTATTAATTATTGGAAAATTTGTTTTCTTTAAGCTTCATGTGAATTATTTCCATAATTCTATGAATTCATCAAATGATTGTATATCAAATAAGGAGATACATTAGTTAACATTAAGATTATTTTTATGATTATTTGATTTGATTTTCTTGAAGAATTATTTCTAAGAAATTATCAAATCAAGTGTGCTTACAGTTTATTTGCTTGAAGAATTATTTCTAAGAAATTATCAATTATCATTCTATTCTTTTATTTGATGTTCTTGTTTTATTGCTAAAAATGATAGTTATCAGGAGAACTATCTGTATGATGAGATTATTTCTTACATGATATAGATGAATAACTATTTTTTTATAAATTAGTTTATGAGACTGTTATTTCTCATTATTGTGCTTTAAAAGGAATTCAAACTCTTCCATAACTATCATTATTAGTGTAGATATAAATGTTTTCATATATTTCTAGCAGAAATAGTTATTGTGCTTAAATATTCTTTGGATAAAGAATTCCTTCTAAATCTATAGAATCATTCATTTTATCTACATGTGTAATTAGTCCTTTCTCTCAATTGAGATAGGATCAATAGATGTGTTTTTTGTTTTTGCAAATCTAGGATAAGTTGGATCAAACCTTAATTGATCAAGTCTCTTTTTCTAAAGAGAAAGTATCTTGAGTGGAAAACCAAGCCCACATATCATTTGGAAACTACCATCCCCCAAAAAATGAGTCTAATTGGGGCTTGTGATCGGGTAGTTAGCCCCTATTGTAGGAAGCAATGTTTTCACCTATCAACAATTGGTGCTAGAAGGAGGGTCGAGTGGAATGCATGGATGTTATAACATCTCACGATGATAATTCATCACATTCATCTTGTACCAAATCACCCCGAAGAGGTTCCTCAAGTCTACTAGTGGGGTTTCTTCTCTTAACGAAAGCTTGGTGTCCAATTCACTTGAAATTATCGAAAACCCACAAGAGGTAGAATCTCAATATAACCTTGTTTCATCATCCTAGACTAAGTTGGTTGATTATGCTATTTATAAATAAATCTCTATAATAAATCTATAGTTGTAGGTATCTGGGGTTTTAACCAGAATACATAGTAAAGAAATTGGCCAACCTCCTATCGAATTTACAATCCATTAAAGAGGTATATATTCAAGGAAAGATGAAGATAGTGATATAACTTTCATATATGTACCTAATCCTTTGGCACAAATTTTTATATATATTGATGGGATCGGATGATCCTAATGATTTATTGATCAATTTCCCAATATATATTGGTTTAGGTAACCCTCCATATCCACCGTAGAGTCCTTCTCACACTCTTGTTGGTCCTCAACCACATTCTCCACAAGGAAGTCCTAGACAGTCCCCTTTGAGAAGTCCAGGGCAGCCCCAAAGGAGAAGAATGGTTGGAGTACCAAGGATATTGTGGCTTTCCCCAGGAGTTGTTGGATTTCCTAGTGACACTCATGATCTTCCCAAACACCATGAGAAATTCCTTCCCAAATTCGATCTCGATAATAGGGAATCTACTGAAGATCATGTCAGTAAATTCATGCTAGAAGTAATCCTAATGGATGTGAAACATGAAGATGTTTTATGTCGATTGTTCCCATTCACATTTGAAGGAAAATATTCCACGTGGTATTATGCACTACCACAAGGAATAATCATAGGCCTTAATGATTTCAAAATTGTGTTCATGAAAAAAATTGGTGAGGAAAAGACCCCGACAACTTTGGTATTAGAACTATCAAGGATCAAAATGGCTTTGAAATAAAAAAAACAAATATTTTAATCAAAGATTCTTGACGTTATTGAATAAAATATTTAAGGATTCTAGGCCTGTGGATAATGTAATTGTTGAATTTTATACTACATCCTTGCCATCTTCCATTGTTATTTTTGTTAAAAGAGCTAGTAAAAAAACTTTAGGAGAAGCCTTTGAGGAAACACTGGATGTGGAAAAGGAAATGATGTGATATGATGTTAATTTTCTCATGGAATATTGGGGGGGGGAGGTTGGGAAGCTAGGAGAAGAGGTTATCCCTATGTTGATAGGTTGGCACATTTTTTCTTACATCACTTAAGATCAAATGGATTGGTAGATGTGGAGCCAATCACTCTTAATCCCACATGGAGGAACAATAGGAGAGGTAGGGACAACAATTTGAAGTGACTTGATGCATTAATAATTTCGAAACACTTTCCTTAGATGATGTACATATATATATCTTTTTTTTTTTTTTGTAAGTAAGTAGTATTATATATAAAAGGCCTTCCAAAACCAAAGTAGAGGTTCAAAATATAGAAATAGCCATACTGTAATTACTGGACTACCCCAACAGAGGGGAAACCAGTCCAGCCAGTAAGGGAGGCAAGCATAAGTGGTGTAATATTCTAAGAAAAATAGTCTCAATCTAACTGGTCACCAGCTGAAAAGAGGAGCAGCTAATATAACTTAAAGTACCACTATGGACCTAGACATTTGGCGAATAACCTGGCTAGGTGGTGTGGATGGCCTCGGACCATGGTTCCTCCTCGACATACGTCACTTGGTTTTCCCATTACATTCCAGCTTTCACACTGCTCTCGTCTCTGTCGGCACCTGTCGAAGTATCCTGCAGCGGTCATTGTGTTGTGTCCACCTCCACGGCCATGTCCTCGTGCTTGGCCTGCTCAAGCCCATTCCATGTGGATCGTTGCACCTGGGCGTTTCCTTCACTGGTAGCTGCGCAAGGTTCCTCTATTGTAGCCGCCCCTGCCGGGTCCGAGGGGAAATCCTCTTGAAGGGAGGAAAGGAGTTGAAGAAGGACCATGACCTTTCCGTCCATGGCTTGCAGACAGAATTGAAGATCCTCCACCCCCTGACGGAGTTCAAAGACCAAACCGAATAGGATGGCAAGGATATCTCTTAGCTGCGTGCCGAAGAAAGAGTCAGAGGACTAATTCTCGGAGTTCCATGTCTTGCGAGGAGGAGGTGGATCTCCCCCGATTTTCCTTAATGACTCAAGAACTGGTATAGGGGGAGGCTCAACCATTGGAGGGGAAAGAAGGGGACGCGAGGAGGAACTCGACAGCTTGGGGATGATAGCTAGACAATCAAACTGCGAAACAGGTGGAGTGGGAGAGGGATGAAGAAAAGGCTCGGGCTGGAGGGAAGGGGAGGAGCAGATGGAGGGTGAGTCAGGGGGCGAGACAAAAGGTCGGTGAGGTTTCCATGGAGAGCCTCTCCGCGGCCTTCCCCTTGGGCGCGGCATGAGGTTCTTCTCATGACTGCCAAAAGTGACTAGGTGGAACAGGCAGAGGTAAAGTTCTTGGAGACGAGTAGGGACTGCAAAAAGCATGAAGGTTCGGGAAAGATCAGGCCAGGGCAGCAGAGGAGGGAGCCATTCAGTGCGCGAGCAGAGACGAGGGGAATACACCAGCAACCAAGCCATGAAATGAAGCGTAAATGGAGAGGGAAGCTGCATAAATGAGCTTCTACGACGTCGTAAGAGCAATTTAATGCAGTAGTGGGGTGGCGGGCGGTGGCACGAGCCCGTCACATGGCTCCATGCCCGATTGGTTGATCCCTGCCTCCGCTACACACCAAGTGTTTTGCACTAGCACCCCATCCGGGGGGATGGACATATATATATATCTTGCAAGGAGGCTGGTGGCTTATTTTATCATTGTCCGATCCTTCTTTAGTTGGAACATAAGGAACAAAAGCCTCCATGTATATTTAAATTTAATCTAGGATGGCTTACAAAAGAGGATTTCCATAATTTGGTGAAATCTACATGGAATCCATTTTATGGTAATATCAATCTATTTTCCAACAAAAAAATCGTGACCTCACTAAAATTCGTTAAGGAGAAGGTTGTAGTGTGGTTAGTTGAAAGACAAAACTAGAGATAAATTGTTGGTGGAAGTAGAAGATGATATTAAATACCAATATAATAGTGATTGCTCTTATAACTTTTGTGAAGAGAGGGTGAGTAGGCTAGCAAAACTTGAATGTTGAAAAAAGAATTTATTACATGATAGGGAAACAAAATGACATTTAAAGAGTCAAGCCACTTGGCTTCAATTGGGTGACAAAAATACAAAAACAAAATAATATCAATTTGCAAGGCATAAAAAAGTATAAATAAAATTTGATATTTGCATAGAGGAGGATTAGATTATGATGGGTTTCACTATTTTAGCAACACTTGGAGTAAGTTATTTTGAGGATATATATAAGGATCCAACTAGATAAAATATATTTGAAGTTATTAAGATTGTTTCATATTTTCCTCGGTTGGGTTTAGAGGAAGAAAATGAGTCAATGTATGAGAAAATATTAAAGAATGATTTTTCCCATGCTTTCTACATTCCAAAAGGATAAGAGTCTTGGCCTAGATGGATGGACCATTGAATTCTACTTGGCTTTTTTTTTAATTTTAGGAGAAAATCTTCTTCAAGTTGTATAGGAGTTAAGGCAAGTTGGAAGGATGGTAGGCTGATTTAATACAACATTCATTGCTCTCATTCCAAATTTGGATAAGGATATTTAATTTAGGGATTTTAGGCCAATATCATTATGCAATTGTGTTTACAAAAAACTTTCTAAACATTTATTGCTAAGGATTTGTTTGGGTTCAATTTAAAAATCTTAAGATAGTGTAAAATAATGCTTCTTATATTTTCCTTTCTTGTTCTTGGGTTTGACGAAAAATGGACTATAGAATATAGTGCTTCTTTGAATTGTAGATAAAATGTTGAGGCTTGGAAAAGTATATCATGATTTTATCATCCCAAGGGAAACAAATACCCACTAATGGACTTTTCAATTACTCACTAATTAAATTAGTAAGCAACTGAAGAGTTGTGCATTTAATTATCAATACAAGGTCGTATTTCACTTATGAATTATTGTGTACTGTATATGAAAGTATAATGTTGTACTTTCCAATGAGTTGTAGTACTTTCAAATGAATATCACAAGACAATATACCAAAATTCTCTAGCAAGTCACTGATACACCTAATCCACACTTGCAAAAGTAAAAGCACACACTGCAGGAAAGTAAATCACTCTTGTATGAAAGTAAATCACACTTGTGGAAAGTAAATCACTATCGCAGGAAAGTAAATCACACTTGCACAAAATTAAATCACTCTTGTAGGAAAGTAAATCACACTCACAAAAAAATAAATCACTCTTGTAGGAAAGTAATTCACACTTGCGGAAAATTAAATCACTCTTGGAGGAAAGTAATTCACACTTGTGGATAAGTAAATCACTCTTGCTGGAAAATAAAGACAACTTGTCCAAGAATTAAGGCTATCTTGATTATTGTGATAGTTTTGTTATGGATCATGTACCTCAAACTATAAGAATCAACCCACATTGTTCCTGTAAACAAGGAAAATAATCTATCTCAATTGGCAAACCACACAATTGTTAATTAGAAAACTAGATGCAAAGTTGCAGCAATGAGAGTTGCAACAACATGAGTCACAACAACATGAGTCACAACAACATGAGTTACAACAACACGAACCACGAAAACCAAAATAACAGAAAGGCAATATTAATGCTACAACAAAATTAAATAGAGTAATTGCTAGAAATAAACGGAAATGAACGAAAGATGCTACAACTACACTTTAGCCAATCAAAAGACAAGGTTCTAAAATGCCAACATAAAGTGGTGGTGACAAAGTTACAACAACGAGAAAACACAAGAGTTGCAGCATGATGTTTTATATAGGAATTGATGGAAATAAATAAGGAAGAGAAACTACAACTACTCGCTTATCAATCAAATATCACTACCCTGCAATGTTAGCATTTAACAATTAAAAGTTACAATAATGGAGAACAACGAGATATTAATGAAGGAATTACTGGAAATAAATAATAAGATAGAATTGAAACTAAGACTACTTCTACAATCTATAGAACATAGAAATAATACCGAGATAAGGAGGGGGGCCTACCTCCTTAGATGAGGTATTGGTCTAAGAATGCAATAGGTGATGAATGCTTAACACACCATCAATTAAACAGGAGAAAAACAAAACTTTTATTAAATAGAAATAGGTGAATCAATACAAATACTCCTTACAAAATTTCTACTATAGATCTGTCATCCCCTGGATTAGAGAGAGTGAACATATTTATACAAAATGGCTACTTCCTAAATGAGATAAGAAAATTAATGGACAACCATGAGAATCAGGTTGTCTCATCTTATTACACTGTAATTTCAAAAACAGGAGAAAAAATCAAGTGTGTGCTAACTAAATTGGCCACGACAAGTGGTGGATGAGTTTCCCATTCCATTTTGTCAGAAAATTGTCTTTGTCATGTTCTTGAGTGGTTGTTGTCTAACTGGTCGATCCATGGTAACAATTATGTGGTTGACTGATGTGTTTTTTTGGAGTTGCAACAATGGTTTGTGGTGATAGTTACAACACTAGAAGTTGTAGCAGTGGTAGTTCCAGCTACGACTAGAGTTGCAACACTAGGAGTTGCAACAATGAGAGTTGCAACACTGGGAGTTGCAACAATGACCAGAGTTGCAGCAATGACCAAAGTTGCAACAACTACACTTGAACAATAATTGCAGCTATCATGTTGGGAAGTTACATGTACAACTTTTTTCCTATAAAGCATTGTTAGCAAGAATGGTGATAATCACCTAAAAAATGCACATGAATAAGTATTGAAATAGTGTATTGAACGAGTGATTATACCTTGACAAAAAATGTACCATTGTGAATGAAAAGTGTTGGAATTTTGGCCAATACTGGAAGGGGGGGTGAATCAGTGTTGCTTCTTTTTAAATATTTTTAATAATAATTAATCATTAATCACAAAAATTGATCAACAGGAATGTAAATAATAAAAATATATATATATATATATAACAATAAAAAGTACAAGTTACAATTGTGAGAGAGAAACCAATCTCTCTTCTTCTGAGCACCAACTCAAGGAGACACCAATCCCCTGGTTCTAGAGAACCAACTCTGGGAAGCACCAACTCCCTGGTTTTTCAAGAACCAACTTGAGGAAGCACCAACTCCCTTGTTTTCAAGCACCAACTTGAGGATGCATAAACTCCCTTGTTTTCAAACATCAACTTGAGGAAGCACCAACTCCCTTATATTACAGGCTTCAACATGAAGAGGACCATAATCCTCCTGAGCTCCTCCCTACCACCTTCACTGCATAAAAATGTTTACATTTTCTTTCTTGGATGTTGCTCCTACTTTTGATCTTTTGATGTAGACTGCAGAGACACTTTCTTTCCACCACAATTTCTGGTTTATATAGTATTTCAATAGGTATAATATTGAACCATTGTGTCTTTTGACAATGAACCATTGCACCTCTTCATTTAATTTTAACAATAATGTTGACTTTTAATAGTTTGATTTCAACTTAAAAGAATTCAAATCCTTTGTAATTTATTTATCCTTTCATATGCAAACAATATTGTAGTAGCAATGGAATGGTTGGGTGTCAATCTTGTCAAATTACTCCATAAGCCCTTTAAATTGTTACAGAAATCGAATTCTGCAAAAGCACTTTCTTCAACCCACTTTTCCAAATGACCGCGAGCTCAAAACCACGGGCTTATCCTCTTAAGCACTTATCCTAKCACCTTTCTTTTTCTCTTATTCTTCTACACAAGACCTCAATTGAAAATGTTTATGGGATTATTTTACTTCTAGGCCCTTTGCACTCTTTATCAACTCTTTTACCTTATCACGTGACCGATGCTAAAACCAAGTCCTTCGGACTTTGACCTTCTGAATTTCCAGTCAATTCAAACTCTTTTACTCTCGGAGTTTGACCCACTGAAGTGGTCATAAAGTGTAGACAATTGGTTGTTTCTAGTTGATAGTACTCCTTACACTATCCTTCCATTGTACTCGATCGGACGATCAAGAAATATTATGGAGGATATTAGATCAATGACCAACATTGTTTCGTGATTTCAACCTTCAACACTTCGGGCATTTTTGCTAGTAGGAAAAGTTGGACATCCCCAGAGGCAGTAATCCCGAAGTGATGTGGCATACTGACGTCTCATAGGTTAATGTGGACCCATGGTATGTGTGACACATGTCATCGATTGCTGACATGGACCTGCTAATGTGAACCTACTGATGTGGAGCCACGTGTCACCTTGATTTGTGACTCTTACAGACCTTATGTGCCAAAAAAGCCTTGAAACGTGTCATCTTTTTCTTATGCCACATGTACTCGTCCTGGATCATTTCTCTAGATTTCTTGCTCAAAAATTTGAGAAAGGTATTGAAGGGATCTTATATCGATGGTATGCATGATTTCGTTACTCCAACACTCTGGGACTTTGGTACTCCGGGACTTTGGGATATTACAACTCTAAGGTTGTTCAACTCTAATGTAGTTATACCTACCTAAGTGGTCATAAAGTGATGATGACCTCATATTGTTGGTTAACACCTCCCACTTACTCTATCCTTCCACTAATGCAATATCTGATGGATATCATTACTTCTGAAGTTCTTCCCTCGATCTAACGGTTGGTGGGATTTCGAGGCTTTGTCACTCCGGGACTCTAGGATTTATAACTCTAAAGTTGTTCAACTACCTCGGAGGGTCAACGTCGGATGACCATGATCAATGACTGGGATTTCAATAAATCTACCTATCAGATTGGATGGCTGGCGATATTTCATGATTTTGCAACTTCGTGATTTTGTGCCTCTTCTTTGTCTCCAATAATAGTCGAAGTGGTGAATTTTCGGTGTCATGAAACTTACGCTATTCTTCCACTTACTTGATCAATGACTGACGATGATCTGCATGATCCAATGGTTGAGATTTCTTTTGAATTTAAGGTGAGATATGACGATCCTTGTTAATCTAGCTCCTTGATCCAATGATCCATATTTATCTTGGTTCAATTTTTGTGATTTCTCCCAAAATTCAATAGGGAATGATCACGATTCCACGATCCTTTACAAAGGATCTCTATATGCACAATGCTATGGCTTCTCTGTGATCTATGCAATTTTATTTCTCCTGAAATTTTATTTCCTCCTACGTGTTCTTCAATTCGTAGATGTTCTATCTCTCCTAAGCTTTAAGACATGTACTTTGTTAGTTGCAGTTCACATCAATGAAAACCGATATTCCAATAATCTCCCCCTTTGGCATTGATGGCAACTTAGTAAAACTATTCTTTGAAACATTATCCCCATTTTTTGTTTTACTGCTTGTTTTACCGCATATCCTTCGCCTTTGACAACAACGATAGAAGGGATCTTCCTTTTCTCTCCCTGAGATACTCCCCCTGTGCATGTGCTCCCCTTGTCTGATGAAGATTTTGTAGTTTTAATGAGGTATGGGAATTACTCCCATTTTTTGTCGAATATTTTCAAAAGAACTTATTGGTAGAGGTTTTGTGAATATGTCTGAAATTTTCTCTTTAGTATCAACATATTCCACTTTGACTATTATCTAGGTGGATATTGGCGGTTACCCACATGTTCCAAATTTCAACTGGCTCATCTTGACAGTTTTCAGTTCAACACGTTTCTTTGTAATGGGGACAATTATTTGTAATTGTGGGTTCTAGACTTCTGAGGCTGTCTTGAATCCCTACACATCATACATGTGGATATTGGTGTCCGTCCACCTATTCCAATTGGCTTATTTTGGAATTTTTCATGTCAATACATATTTTTGTACTTCCAGGAATGTTTTGGGGCCATAAACAGTGTTTTCTTGGATTTCCATAGTAAAACAGTAGATGAAGTCATATTTTGATGGAATAATGTGTATTTCTAGAAAATACCTTTACAATGGGCTATCACACACCTAAAACAGAATTTGCATGCAAAAGTTACGACCCCAGGAAGTTGATGTACTAACTTACCCCAACGGGGCCCACATGACTTTTGGTGTTTCATCTCCTAGGGTTAGGTTTTTGGATKTCTAGGGTTTTGGAATTCAAGTTTATCATAAAAAGGCCTTTAKATGCTCATTGCAATCATMTTCTTGTGAATGAACATAGCTGTCACATCTCTTCTCAGAGATAAAGCTTCCACCATTCTTGTGAGTCTTGCACTCTGTAGTTTTACAGTCTCTGTACATTTCTTTCATTAATAGAAATCATGTATTGTTGTATTTCTCTARTTTTGTAAACTTTCATTTKTATTTCATTKTGATATCTCTTCTTTCATTTCATTYTGAAAATAATCCAGATCAGACTATCTTTTGAGAAACMTGATCTCTCAAAAAATGGTATTCGACTGGGATATGTTTTGTTTTAGAATGCATAACAAGATTCTTAGAGAGGTTTATAGAATTGGTATTGTCCCGGTTAAGAAGAATTGGATGATCATATTTTACTTGGAGGCCTTCTTATAGGGTTTGTTTCATCCAAATGACTTGATTTCATTAGGTGACAACAACAATATATTCATCTTCTTCTATTGACAGTGATATAGATGTTTGTTTCTTACTTATCCATGATACTAGACACTTTCCTAGGAAGAATGTTCTTCCACTAGTTCTCTTTCTGTCATCCAGACTACTAGCCCAATATGCATTAGTATATGTTGTTAAGGTGAACTCTTCTCCTTTTGAATACCATTATCCAAAATCCAGGGTGCCTTTTAGATATCTGAAAATCCTTTTGATTGACTTCATATGAGTCTCTTTAGGTGAAAATTGAAATCTTGCCACTACTCCTACATCTTGCGTGATATTCGGTCTTGTTGTTGTTGCATACAACAAGCTACCAACCATTGATTTATACATGGTTTGGTATACCTTTAGTGAATCATAATCTAAGCTTAGTTTGCATGTTGTAACCATGGGAGTGCTCATAGGTTTGCAATCTTCCATTTGAAATTTCTTTATCATTTATTTGATATATTTGGTTTGGGATATGAATATCCCTTTTTTTGTATGAGTAACTTGTAAACCGAAGAAGAATGTTAGTTCACCTAGCATAGACATCTCAAATTCTTTTTGCATTTCTATAGCAAATCATTTTCTTAGTATAGTCAAATTACTTCCAAAAATGATATCATCCACATATACCACAACAACAATCATATTTGTTTCTTCAATTTTGATATATAGGTTGTTTTCAGTAGTCCCTCTCTTGTATTCTTGTTGTTGTAGATAGTTATTAAGCCTTTAGAACCATGCTATGGGAGCTTGTTTAAGACCATATAAATCCTTTTTTATTTTACATATATTGTAATGGCTCTAAAATTAATTAATGAATTAATTAATAATTAAATCAATCATTAACCATATTGATTAAAGAGTTAATTATACTTAAATTAATCATAATCAAGAATAACTAATTAATAACAAATAATTAGTTAAGGTTATTTTAAT
>ML777147.1:173193-212095 GCA_009831015.1 Picea engelmannii
TTGCAAAGTGGTGATGGGTTTCGCTATTTTTGAGAATCCTTCTACAAATCTCCGGTAATAACCCGCTAGCCCCATGAAGCTCCTCACCTCATGGGCATTTTTCGGCACTGGCCATTCCATAATGGCCTTTACCTTTTCTGGGTTGATATCCTAGGGCTAGGCGCTACTAGTTGGCAGGGAGGTTGGTTTTGGATGGTGTCTTAAAGAAGCAAGCTGAGGAAGCAAGCAGCAGCATCAGGTTCAGGTTAGAGTTATGAATTGTTTTGAAGTAAATTGTTATTAAATTTTATTACTATGAAAAAATTGATTTCGAATGTGCTAGATGAAGTTGTAATTAAATTTTACTGTTGTGTTCTAATTTAATGGTTGTTATAATTAATTTAGAGCCATTACATACATAATCTTGATTTTGTGATAACATGAAACCTCATGTTGTTATAAATAAACTTCTTCTTCTAAATTTATGTTTAAAAATGATGATTTGACATCCAATTGATATACTTTAAAGTTTTTGAAACATGCAAATTCCAATAACATTCTAATAGCTTCAAGTCTAGCTATTGGGGCAAACGTTCTTTTTAAATGAATTCCTTCAACTTTAGCATATCCCTTGCATACTAATCTGGATTTATTCTTTATGATTTGTCCTTTTTAATTAAGCTTATTCTTGAAGATCCATTTGGTTCCTACCACATTTTTATCTTTAGGTCTTGGGACAAGTTCCCATGTCTCATTTTTCTTAATTTGATCAAGTTCATCATTCATTGCTTTTATCCAATCTTCACTCTTGTTGGCTTCTAAAAATGATTTGGGTTCTACCAGAGAAATTATTCTCTGTTCTGATTCAAGTGTAAGTTTTCTTCTTGTTTCCACTCCTGCACTTTTGTCCCCTATAATTTAACTTTCAGGGTGATTCTTTTGAACTCTTTTTGATGGAGATTTTGGCAAGGGTGTTTCTTCCTCATCCTTTTCTTCATCAATTTGTGGTTCATTCTCTTGTAGTTATTCAACATCTTCTTCATTTTGTGATTCAACATCCTCTTCATCGTCACTATTTCTTCTGGATTCATCAATTTTTTATTTATCTTGTGACTTGATATTTCTTAGTTTGAGATCATCTATTTTTACATTTATAATTTCAACAATTTTGTGAAGTATTATATTATAGAACCTGTAATATTTCTTGTTAGGTGAGTATCCAAGGAATATACCTTCATCAGATCTTGATTCAAATTTTCCTAGGTTATCATATTTTCTTTTGATGTAACATTTGTTCCCAAAGACTTTGAAGTGTTTCATAGATGTCGGTCTTCCAAAATGAAATTCATAAGTTTTTTTGTCATGGTTAGCTCTAAGTTGTGATTGGTTGATTATGTGGACTGTTGTATATATTACGTCTCTCCAAAACTTATCTGGAAGTTTGGCTTCATTCAACATTGTTCTTGCAGCTTATTGAACATTTATGTTCTTCCTTTCAACAAATCCATTATGTTGAGGAGTTCTTGGAGCTGAAAATTGTCTCTTGATTCCATGATCTTCACAAAAAATTATTGAATTATTTAGAGTTAAATTATGCTCCATTGTCCGATCTCAGACATTTGATCTTGATATCTATATCATTCTCCACATAATCTTTGTATGCCTTAGACTTTTCAAATTCCTATGATTTTTATTTGAGGAAGTATACCCGGGTCATCCTTGTATAGCCATCAATAATCAACATGAAGTAATGTTCCCCTTGTATACTTATAGTCCTAGTAGGTCCATAGAGGTCAGTGTGAACAAGCTCCAAAGGGATTGATGTAGAGTATTCTTTTGTCTTGAATATGACTCTTGTCTACTTCCCAAGTTGGCAATGCTTACAAACAGGGTCTGAAGGTTTCATGACCTTTGGAATGTCCTTCACTGCTTCCTTTTTACTATCTTTGATTAGATTGTCAAAGCTCAAGTGTCCCATTCTTCTATGCCACAACCAACTTTCATCTACTTGACTCAGGTAACATTCTTCTTCTTCTTCAATATCTAAAATATATATATTACTTGAGGTTCTTAGTGAAATAGCTACTAATTTTCTTGATCCTTCCTTCCTTATTCGCATTTAGTGGAGTAAAAAATGAGTATATGTCCTTGATCACAAGTTTGGATTACACTTAGAAGATTAGGCTTCAAATTTTCAACTAGTAGAACATTTTCTGCTTTATTATTCTTGTTTTCGAAAGTGATTATGCATTTTCCAAGTATTTTGGCAGATACATTACCTCCAAATGTGACACTTCCTTTTTCCTTCTTTTTCATATTGAGAAATTATATTTTATCTCCTTTCATATGCTTAGAGCATCCACTGTCAATATACCATCGACACTTTTTTTTCTTGGCATACAGGGCTACTTTACATTTTGTTACCTTTTCTTCCACAAGATTTTCTTTCCATATCTTATTATCTTTATTGTTGGGAAAACTTGTCTTCAAGAATTGCATTGGCATTCTGCATTCACTGGCTTTATGACCATAATTTTCGCACTTGTGACAATCAATATTGTAATCTTTTAAAGGAGCGAATGAATTATAGTTTATTTTCTATGCATTATTCTTGTTGTTCGTATATCTTTGGACATTTTTTGGATTGTACTTTCTATAGGCTATACAATGTACTACTTTATGTCCAAAATTATTGCAAGAGTAGCAATATCCAAGGAATATTTGTTGATATCTATTAGGGGGATTCCTTTTGCTCAATGTATTATTTTTGTCTTCTTTTTCTTTTGTAGGGGGTGCTAATTTATGTTTATTAGGAACAATCTTTAATGGTACCATCTTCTCCTTGTTATCTTGCCTTTTTAAGGGGCTTCTAAGAGCATATGCATAATTGATTGGTTGTTTGTCAGTCTTTTGTTTTGTAGAGGTTGAATATTGATCATATCCCAGTCTTGTCTTATCGTTTGGTGATCTTTGACTATTAATAATGTCATTCAATATTTTTGAAATATTCTCAAAGCTTTATTGGTTGTTTCCTTTCTCAAGTTCCCTCTTGATTTGAACAAATTCAGTCTCTAGCTTCTTACAATCTTGTTGTTTTTCATTGAGTTGTTTATTCAATAATTCCTCATTTCTCTTGGCTTCTTGAAGTTGAGTTTTCAGATCAATGATGATTTTCTATGATTCTTTGATGGTTTTTGAAACTTTCTTTTCTCTTAATTGTTGTGCTTCTTCAAATTCTAGCAGTTGTCCCCTCAATAACTTGTTCTTTTTTATATACTTTCTAAGTTCATCCAAAGAAATGATTAGTTATGCTTCTAGGTCTACTTATCCTTCAACCTTAGAGTTTTATTGAAACTCAAAAGTATTTTTAGAAGGATTATCTTGGGTTTCTATACCCATAAATAAATGTTCTAACACTTTATCTTCACTTTCTTCAAATGAACTGTTGTCCTATTTGGTTGAAAAGGTCTTCTTATTTTTGTTGTAAAATTTCTTTTTTTATTAGGATTTATCCTTTTTATGGTCTTTGAAAGTTCTTTCATCATCACTTTCTTCTTGTTTTGGATAGGGACATTTGGAAGAAAAATGTCCAACCTTTCCATAGTGAAAACATTTTAGAGGAAACTTTCCCTTGTATTTACAAGTTCCTTTCTTGAGTTTCTTCATGAAGTTAGCTACTTCTTCATCGGATATCTATGACTAATATTCATTAGGCATATGATCCTTATTCGTATTTTATTTTTATGCCTTGAAAGTTGTTTCCCCTTTAGATGGATTTTCTTTCCATCTTCTCATCTCATAAGCTATGAGAATCACATGGAGTTCATCCATTATGAGCTTGTATAGGTTTTATCTATCTTCGTGGGTGGTGACCTTGGCATCATATTTCATAGTAAATGTTCTCATTTCTTTATGAATACTGAATTTTTCTTCTGTGTCTTCTCCTAATTCTCTGATTGAATTGACAAATTCATCTACTCTCCGTAGATATTCTGCTATATTTTCATCTTCCTTCATTTTTAGATTTTCAAACTATGCTCCGAGTGTTTGAAGTTTATCTTTCTTGACCTTTCCATATCCTTCATAGATGATCTTCAATTTGTCCCAAATTTCTTTTGATGATTTATAGTGCATCACTTTTACAAATATAGGATTTGCTAATCCTCCAAGAATAGCATTAACAACTCTTGAATTTTCATTATAGAGCTTCTTTGCAGCAAAATCAGTAGGTGGGGTAGATGGAGCAGTGTAACCATTTTCAACATATTTCTAGACATCACAACCAAGGGCCATCACATAGACTTTCATTATTATAATCCATAAAGCATAAGAATTTCCTTTGAACAATGGTGCTCTATTGGAGGAAATTCCTTCTTGTTGATCCATTAGATTTCTCATAATCTACCTTCAAGTGGTTAGACTATGGTGAAGGAACCAGATATGATACCAATTGTTGGAATGTTGGCCAATACTGAGAGGGTGGGGGGTGAATCAATATTTCTTCTTTTTCAATATTTTTAATAATAATTAATTATTATTCGCAACAATTGATCAACATGAATGTATTGAATACATAAATTTAAATATAACAATAAAAAGTACAAGTTACAATTTTGTGACAGATACCAATCTCTCTTCTTATAAGCACCAACTCAAGGAGATACGAATCCCTTGGTTTTAGAGCACTAACTCTAGGAAGCACCAACTCCCTATTTTTTCAAGAACCAACCTGAGGAAGCACCAACTTGAGGAACAACCAACTCCCTTATTTTCAAGCATTGACTTGAGGAAGCACCAACTCCATTACATTACATCCTTCAGCCTATAGAGGACTATAATCCTCCTAAGCTCCTCACTACATAAAATGTTTTACAATTTCACACGTTCAAGCATCAACTTGAGGAAGAACCAACTCCCTTACATTACATGCTTCAACCTCCAGAGGATTGTAATCCTCGTGAGATCCTCCCTACCACCCTCACTAGAGGAAGCACCAAATCCCTTGTTTTCAAGCATAAACTTGAGGAAGCACCAATTCCCTTACATTACACGCTTCTACCTGCAAATGATTGTAATCCTCCCAAGCTCCTCCCTACCACCATCACTGCATAATGTTTTTTACAATTTCTTTTTTGGAATCTGCTTCTGCTTTTGATCTTCTGATGTAGACTGCAGAGACACTTTATTTCCACCACAATTTATGACTTATATAGTATTTCAATAGGTATAATTTTGAGCCATTGCACCTCTTCATTTAATTTTAACAATAATGTTTATTTTTAATAGTTTTATTTCAACTTAAAAGACTTCAAAGCCTTTGTAAGTTATTTATCCTTTCATGTGCAAACAATCTTGTAGCAACAATGGAATGGTTGGGTGTCAATATTTTCAAATTACTCCATAGGCCCTTTAAACTATTACATAAATCAAATTCTGCAAAGGCTCTTTCTTCAACCCACTTTTCCAAAAGACCGCGAAATCAAAACCACGGGCTTATCCACTTAAGTGTTGCTCCTAGTGCCTTTATTTTTCCCTTATTATTCTACACATGACCTTAATCGAAAATTTCCATGGCATTATTTTACTTCTAGTCCCTTTGCTCTCCTTATCAACTCCTTTACCTTATCATGTGACTAGTGTTGGAATCAGACTTCAGCCTTTGGAATTTCCAGTCGATTCTAACTCTTTTAGTCCCAAAATTTGACCTGCTGAAGTGGTCATAAAGTGTAGGTGATTGGTTGCTCCTAGTTGATATTACTCCTTGGGATATCCTTCCATTGTACTTGATAAAACAGTCGATAAAGATTATGGAGGACCTTAGATCAACGACTATCATTTTTTCACGATTTCATCCCTTCGCACTTCGGGAATTTTTGTTGGTAGGAGAAGTTGGACATCCCTAGAGGTAGTAATACCAGAATGACGTGTCATGTTGACATATCCTAGGTTGGAGTGGACCCATGGTATGTGTTCCACATGTAACCCATTGATGACATGGTCTTGTTGATGTGGATCCACTGATATGGAGACACATGTCACCTTGATTCGTGACTCTTATAGACATTATGTGCCAAAAGGTCCTTGAAAATTGTCACCAATTGATTAGGCCATGTGTCATATTTGTCTTCTTCCACATGTCCCCCGCTTGGATCATTTTTTTAGACTTCTTGATCAAACAATTGAGAAAAGTTCTTAAGGGATATTAGATTGACGATCTGCATGATTTCGTTACTCCAAAACTTTGGGAATTTGGTACTCCAGGATATTACAGTTCTCTAAGGTTGTTCAACTCCCCCAGAGTTATACCTACCAAAGTGGTCATAAAGAAACAATGACCACTTAATTTCATTTAAGACCTCCCACTTACTCTATCCTTTCACTAATGCTAGATCAGACAACTCGCATTACTCCTAAAGTTCTTCCCTCGATATAATGATTGGTGGGATTTTGGGGATTCAACACTCTAGGACTTTGTGATATTAAAACTATAAATTTTTTCAACTACCCCAAAGGGTCAACATCGAATGGCCACGATCAATGACTGGGATTTCAACCAATCTACCTATCAAATCAGACGACTAGTGATATTCCATGATTTTGTGCCTCTTCCTTGTCTCCAATAATCGTCGAAGTGGCAAAGTTACAGAGTCATGAAACTTATGTTATCCTTCCACTTATTGGATCAACAACTGACGATGATATACACAATCTGATGGTTGAGATTTCTTTTGAATTTAAGGTGAGATCCGACGATCTTTGTTGATCTAACTCCTTGATCCAACGATCCATATTTCTCTTGGTTCAATAGTTGTGATTTCTCCCAAAATTCAAAAGGGAACGATCACATTTCCATGATCCTTTACAAAGGATCTTTGTCTGCACAATGCCCTGTATTCTACGCCATCTCTGCAACATTATTTGTCATGAGCATTTATTTCCTTCTACGTGTTCTTTTATTCGTGGATGTGTTATCTCTACTAAGATTTAGGATATGTTCTCTATTGGATGCAATTGACATCAATAACAACCGATCTTCCAACAAAAAGTGTATTAATATGGAAATGGAAATGGGAAAAAGGTGTGCAAAAAGTATTGGATGAGTCTTAAAAATATGTGAGTTTGAGCATCGATCATCTCCCCCCAATAAAAATCGTTACATGTCCTCATGCAACCAAGAAATAACTTTGAGTCTGAGAGGGAGAAAGTCCCTTGGAGGTGGTTGTTTTCATCATTTGTGTGGCACCCTTCCTTAGGAGTAGCAACTTCTTCCTCATCTTGATAGCCTTCCAAAATTGCAACAAGGCCTTCACCTAAAGTTGGCCTTGTTGGTTCTTGTGTAACAATAGGGTCCTTCTCTCCTTGGTAGTCCTATAGGATTGTAGTAATGATCTATCCTGAAGTTTCCCCTACTGGATCTTATGTAACAATAGGGTCCATTTCTTGTTCTTGCATTGTTTCTCTATCTTGTTCTTCCTTAGCTAGTTTTGGTGTATCAACAGAGTGACCGACCTCTGTTGGTTCTTGTGTGACAGTAGGGAAATTGGCCTCTATTGGTTCTTGTGTGATACCACTGAAATTGGCCTCTACTGGTTCTTGTGTGAAAATACAAAAATTTGGCCTGTGTTGGTTCTTATGTAACAACAGGGAAATGGTATTCTATGGTAGTGCAATGGGTATCCTTTCCCAGTTGAGCAGGGTGACTAGCTTCTGCTAATTCAACAGGAAGAGTTTCCTCATTTGGTTCAACAAGATGTCTACCTATGTGACATGAAGGTAGGTTTCTTATGTTGGTTCAATAGGGGGGAGTGTCCTCTATATCTGCAACAGGGTGGATTTCCTCAGTTGGTTCAGTTGGTTAGATGGCCTCTGAAACAATAAGGTGGGTGTCTACTGCTAGTGTAGCAAGGTGACTCTCAGTTATTGGTTCAGTCAGTTTGTTGGATTGTGAAGTATTAGGGTGAATTTATGTTGTTGGTGCAGTAGGTTGATTCACATTTGTTGGTTCCAAAATAATGGATTCTTCTTTTTGGATAGGGTAATCCATCCCATCTAACTATATCTCCTTCCTAAGCTCATCCTTTAACAATTTCAGATAACTCTAAGGTCTCTTGTTCTTTTTCTCAATCACCCATTACTTTCTTAAAAGTGTTGAATACAAGGGTGTAATAAAAGGGGTACTTAATCATTTATCTCTAGTGATTTTGGTTGGCTCTAGTGCAGCAGTGGCATAATTTTATTTTGGAGTTAAAATGTCTTCGTCATTGGTGTATGCCTCTAGAATTGCAGCAAGGCCCTCTCCTAGGGTTTGCCTTATTGTTTCTTATGTAAAAACAAGGTTGTATACCCCTATTTCTTGATCATGACTAGGCCTAGAAAAATCTTTTCCATCCCCCATCATGTCTTGTTCCTAAAATGTTTCTCCAGCCTATTCATCCCCTATTTTTTCTAGTGCGATAGCAGGGGTTTTCCTTTTTTGAGTGGTGGCATTCTTTCTTGCCCTTTTATTCTTTCTAGTCATTGGATATGCTACCCTTTTTTGTGTCCTTAAAAATATTTTGGTTGCAGGTTCTCTCCATGTGACCTCTATGTCACTATCATGACCGCCTTTATTTTTTGGAGGAATATCGCCAGAGCCATCGAGGGTTTCTTTCTCAGTGGCTATAGTTCCAGGAGTTGCATCTTTTTCAGGCCCCAAAGTTGCAGTTGTTACAACATCCAATGTTGCAACAGCCACGACCTGTAGATTTATAGTGACCTCATCTTCTTGAGTTGCAGTGCTCTCGTCTTTTGGAGTTGTAGAGCTTCTATCCCATGGAGTATTTGCAATGGTTGTTTCTCTTTTGGGTGGAATTATGACAATGAATAGTGTTCTTGCCACCTCATTCCATGTCCTACTCTCCCTTTGCAGTGTGCATTCGACCAAAAATTTGATTAACCTGTGGTGTGAGAAGGATTCTCAAGGGAAGATGGCTTTATGTTCCTGTTTAGCCATGTTTTGCAACGTCCTCCAAAGGAAAAATTACAAGTTGACCAACCTTCCATGTCGCGGGTGGTCCAATAAATGGATTTGATATAGGTAGATGACCCTTGTAGGTAATGTATCATTGCATGATGATGGAAACATTTTTCCATGGGATCAACAAGGAATTATTGTCCAACCTTGTTCCCTTCTTGACCAAATCTTCCCCTAGTTCGAGGAACTTCTCAAGAATTTTGGGCTTGGGTCTCCAACAACAATATAATCATTCTCCTGTCTGGGGAAGCCTGATCACTTCTGCAATTACATCCTTTGTTACTTTCACGACTAACCCTTCTACCTCTATCCTTATTTCCTTGAAATTGATGGTGAGTTCCAATGCGACATCATCATCCTAATCTCACAACCTATTTAGGTATTCTAGCTAACCTCCCTATTGGAAAATTTCGCCAATGTTCTCGTATACCTCTAGCAAGAGGGTCTCTCTAGGATCTATATGATTTATTGGCCTCCAATTTTCTTGTTCTGAACTCAAATCACTATGGTTTCAACTTGGTATGAATGTTTTAGAGGGAGGTGAGTTCAAAGTATGAATGAGAATGGTCGTGGGAAGGGGTAATTATGTTACGGTTTGGGTGATTATGAGTGTGCAACGATGTTTTAGAGATGTGATTAGGTCACAATTATGCCAATTCATTGCTTACTCATTACATAATTAAAGATACATACCTTTCGAACTTGCCATGCCTTGTTGTGATTCTGCATACCTTCGTCAAGTTGTCATTTTGATCATCGAGAGTTGCAGCAGTTGTCAACATGGTAGGATAAATTCTTCCAAATTGAAGCATAATCATGAGTTGTTGTAACACCCTGTTACCCCAAGTTTGTAAGTATAACTATATTGGCCAAGAGACTATGGAAAAATCAATATGTGTGAATGTTTGATTTGATGGACCTTTGTATAAAAGGTCGATGAATGTAAATTATGTTATTTACTAGAAAATGGATAAGTGTTGTGTGACAGTTGGAAGCGGGGGTGTGCTAAGAGAGACCACAAATGCTATGGAAGATATGGTGAAGGGGACCAGGAATGGTTGCGTTAACCTCCACCAAACCAGTACCTTACTGGATTTAATTTCTCAGGACAAGAACAACCCTCTGAACCAAGAATGAATTACAGTCAGGCTGGTAGGTGGGAAGACCTCCTCAAGAGTTAATGATGGGATGTGGAAGAGCACCCATTGTTGTGAGTGGGAAATCCCTCTACGAAATAGCATTTAGGGTTTTATCATGCATACAAAAAAAGACCTAAAGATTCCTACTTTCTACCATCGTCCCGGACCTAATCCCCATTATTCTTTAAGAAAATACGTAGTTAAGAAGATCAAGTGAGCATACCTTATTTCGAGCATTTGATATCGATCCTTCTTCACGCTTGATCAATATTTGACTGCAGCTCTCCTCCCAAGGCTGACCTGCATTCACACAAGACAAACAAAGAACTCCACATGCATTTGATATACAGATTAATGGGTTAGAGATTCAATCAACATGTATGCAATTAACCATGAAAACCTCATATGGTGGGATGGGAAAAGTACTTATTTATTATTAACTTCAACAAATCAAATTACAATGATGAAGTCGACCACTACTCCACGAACCTGGTCCAGGGATCCTCTTCAACTGTCCTCCAACTTATTTGTTCTATATTTCTTTTTCGACAAGGAAGGCTAAAGGTTGGGACAAAGGGAATACACAATCGGGTATAATTTATTTACTATGATTATCCTCTTCCAAATGGGACCCCTAATCCTTCTTTTATAGGCTAGAAGAAGCTAGGTATTTGGTCGAACCCTCGGCCATGCATGGCCGAAAGGTTTAGTTAACTCACCCAAAGCCGTGTGTTATGTCAGCAACTTTCTTTTTTTCGTGCTTTTGTAGGTACATGCGGGTTTTCTTGGGTCAGCTAGCGTGTACACGCGTACAGTAATGGAGCAGGGCACATGGGCCTTTATAAAAGGGGTTTTTAAGAAGAGTTGTTCAACAGTGTTTTGGCAAAGAAGGAATATGAGATGGCCTAATGCCAGGTAAGCATGTCTGGTGCAAATTAGGGTTATAACAGATGCCCCCTAATGTGTGAGGTCAGAAGAGCATTTGATGGCCGAAATACACTAACAATCTTCACTGATGTGCCGAACAAGTGAGACCAAGGACCAGAAATCAGGAGGTGTCGTCTGCAAAAATAATAATTGTCTCACCGAGGCGGGCATACCCATGCTTGGGATAAGATAAAATCATGGCTACCAATCAAATACATTGTAGATCCATGTCATATAACTATATAAAGTGTAGCCGTGAGAAATACACAGCGGAGCTACATCTCGAAATCAAAAAGATATACATGTAGAGTATCCATCTTCTTAAAAGTTGATAAGGCCTGATGGCTGGAGATGAGGTCGTCAAAGCTCGAGCAACAACTTCAAAATATTCAAAACTTGGGTAGGAGTGCAATATGAGTGTACGACTTCACTATCCATAGGTCTTCGACAGCTCATCGGTCATGGACTAGAGAATATTCATGATCAGACTAAAGGCTTCATTGATTTTGAACAAAGACTTGATTGGACGTTTAGGATGGTCGGGTATGAGGGCAAGAGACAAACTGCAGAGGGGTTGACTCAGGCTTGGTAAAAACTTCCCTTGGACAATAGCATGACAAATGATGAGACTCGGGCAGCATGGCATTAACATAAGTTTACGAGGCAAGAGGCAACGCAAACTCTCCATATGTTTGGAAGAATAACCAAACAGAGGAGGACACAGCTCTATGTAGCGAGAAATGACTTCCTAAGGTCGTATTAAATCCCAAATTTTGATGAACAAACAGGCAGATGTGATTTATCCAAGGGCGACTCATTATGCTGCCAATAAAGAAAATACTTTTCCCTTCCTCTTTTTGGGGTATATTTGATTTTTTTTTGTCTTTTTCAATAATTTTGAAAAAAGAATAAAAGAATGTTACGTTACAAAGGAGGAACGAGTGTTGCAAACATACAAGTTCAGGGTGTAGGGACAAGACTGATGTTCAAAGTAAGGACACTCGGGAAAAATCCTCCAGGGGCCAAAGGTGTCAATACGCAGAGGCAAAGTGCTACAGGGCTTGTGTATAAGGCATGCTTTAGATGGTTCAGGATAGAGCAACATGGAGTCGGAATTAGGCCAAAGACACAGGTATGGAAATGCGATTAATAAAACACACAATGGAAACATCCTTCGATGTGAGTTTAACGAGCACAGAGAAGGTAAGCTCAGCAGTTTTTCATATTTAGAGAGCCTGAAAAAACGTAAAAGGAGACTCCACTGGGGTACCTTTTTCGAAGGTAGTCTAGTCGGTTCGAAAAAGGGGTAAAATAGCACCAAAAAGACGTCTATTCAAAACCATTTTAACGAGTGTGATAAAGACAATATCACTTGGCCATTTTTTCATTTTTAAGAAGTCTGAAAAAAGATTAACTATGGACTTCGTCAGGAATGTTATTCTAGACCATTTTAACGAGTGTGAAAAAATAAGGTCACTCGACGATATTTTCAATTTTAGAGAGTCTAAAAAGAGCTTAACTATGGACTCCGTGGAGGTTCCTTTTTTATAAATTTAGTCCCTCAGGCCCGAAAAAGGGTTAAAATGATACCTAAGAGTACTCTTCTGGAGAACTGAAGTTCCTTAGAGTATACCTTTGTTCGTACAGTTGACCGTTTGAACCAAAAAAGGGGTAAACTACCGCTGAACAGACGTGACTTCAAATTTCAGTTTAACGAGCGTGAAAGGCCACAAAATCGCTCTGCAATCTTTTCATGTTTAGAGGGTCTAAAAAGGGCTTAAAAGAAGACCCGTTATGTCTTTTGGGAGTCCTGAGGGTGAGGTCAAGAGTGACAACGAATCATGCAAATGAGGATCAAACTCATAATCAGGAAAAACAACAAGGACTCCCAAGCCTACATTCATTAAAGACAGCATGGACACCATAATGCAACCAGGATCTACCTAGGGCATCCATGTTCCGATAAGCTCTACCACCAACTCGCGACACTTCTAAAGCAACAATGATGGTTCCATGTCGCAACCTGATGGGATCGATCCTATGGAAAAGGGATAAAGACAACGAGATACAAAAATCAAGGTGGAAACCTATCCTACATGCTCAAGTTGATCATCTGAAATTTTTCCACGGACCATCAAAAGTTACCCAAAATTCCAAAAAAATGTCTTGATACCCGATCATACCCTTCCAATGCAACTCTTGAATCACTCTAAATGGTTTTTGGTTTGAAGAAAATGATAAGGGGGGGCAAAAAAGTCTATAAATAGAAGCTGGCAGCTCATTATCACCATTGTTGATTTGGAAATTGAATCTGGAGAAAAAAAAACCCCTTTGATAAAAGTGGTGATTCCGAGAGCTACAGTGGATGAAAAGACCATATGTCTGGACCAAGTAAGTATAAACTCTCTCCTCTTGCAATTTAAATCTTTATTTATGTTTTGGGTTTCAAGTTTTGGGGGGACATTGACCTTCAAAAGGTCGGCCCTAGGTCCATGCGGGTTGTCTTATGACAGGCCGCATGTACATTCGGGCAGAGTAAAAACTACATGCGTGTACACATGACTATCATCATTACATCCTGCGTGGACCCCCTTATTGAATGAAAAAATTTTAAAAAACAAGGGTTAACCCTCTTGAACTTGGTGTTTTGCAGGATGTATGTTCACTGGAGGGAAAGAGAGCATGAGGAGGTTAGTGAGTTGGTCGGGGAAGACCTCAATGTTGTGGCTGCCTTAACGCAATGTGGGTTGCTCAAGTTCTTCTTATGTCCTTTTATGCGGGCAAAACCTAGGCTACTGAATGCCTTGGTTGATTATTGGAATCCTGATGCAGAGGCCTTTATGTTAGAGGGGCATTCACTGGTGCCTACGACAAAGGACATATATTTTTTGACTGGCCTCTCCAGGAGAGGGGAACCAGTCAACTTCCGGACATTTCCTTCGGGGCCTCATAACATATCGAAATTGATAGGACTTTATTGTGATTCTGGTACAGATCAATCGAGCTCACATGTGCCCATAAGCAAGATCACTGACTTATCATTGCAGGCGATTGTGTTGCTTATTAGGCGGATGACTGATTATGCGGCTCTACATCAAGCGTCCCGTGCACAAATGAACTGTGAAGTCCAATGTTTAAATGCACAAATATTTGACTAGAGCACTACACTGCTATATTGTATGAAGAGGCAGCTAACATATTGTCGATCGCAGACGCAGAGGAACTTTAGGTTTGGGACAATTCTATGCTCTTTCTTCTTTGAAAGAGTTTCAAGTTTCATTCCTCAAGTGGTGGTATGAGGACATCAGGCCTCTGTTCCTGTGGTTTGTATATGGGTAGTGTTGCTGCCACGACAGGGTAGTGGAAGGACCAATGAGTCCTTTGATGATGATTTATTCGTGTGGTTGTCGTGACAGATCCCAGTCATAGAGGATTACCCTTATGCTGGGATTGATTTCTCAAGAGATCCTGAGATACCAGTACGTCCTGGTGAGGAGCGAGGAGAGATGGGTAAGTTTGCATCGTTGTTTTTTTTTTTGTGTGTGAAACATATGTAATTTTTATGTTGTTGTTTTTTTATATATCATTTTTTTTATACCAGAGTATTTGACGGATATGTGTCTATTGTGTGCAGATGTGGGACCAGTGAAACCTGTTGATTATGTGAGGAACAGGCATCGTCCTCAGCCAGGGGTTGCACCTGCCACCATAGGGGTACCAGCAGCAGTAGGAGAGCTTCCAGTCGAGGAGGATGAGAGGGTGTTGAGACGAGTCAAGTGAAACTTTACCTCTCTCACCCGCACAGTCCCTATGGCAGAGATTGAGGATCTGCCACCATATATGCAACCTCATGTAGTGGGGGCACCACGGACGTGGGTCCGATTGTTTCGGTGTTTGGCAAATGTTGTTGATCAGTACAACAGGGCCCACAAGCCCTGACCTTAGTTAGTCTAGACTTTTCACGTGCCGAGAGCACTACTTGTATATATTTTTTGAGGGCATAAGCCCAATGACTCGTTACTGGTCATACTTTTGAGGCACTTGCATCCACCTATGTACTATGATGATTATGATATTATATATGGATTTTTATGTCTTTTTGTGTCTTATGGATCTTATTTGCCTTTAAAAATGTATTTACATGTTTATGTGTATGTCCTTTCATATGTGTGCGAGATGCCAATCTAAAATTTTATTATCTAGAGTATCTGTAATTTGGTTTAATCTCCTAGGAATGTGAAAATATGTAATATAATCAAAGCTTTGTTCTAAGAGAAGTACCCTAAGGAATCGTCGGTGTAAAGACGGATCATGAACACGGTAGACTCTATTTAACTGAGACACAACCAACTGAGCATCTAGATAGACCCACAGATGAGAGATACCAAATGACAGGGCATCACGAAGCAACTCAATAACTGCACTATACTCGATGACATTGTTTGTGGTGTAACCTAAGTATATACCTCCAGAAGATAATAACTAGCCTCGAGGTGTAAAAATTACCCAAGCTGCGGAGGCAAGCCTCCGAGTGTGCCGACTAGCACTGTTTGCATACCCAATGAAAACCTCGGATTCACTTGACATCTGCCATAGTGACGAAAGATAACATCAAAAATGACATGTCCATAATACTAAAAGAAACTAGAAAATAACAGTACAAAGACTATACATATGTTACAAAAACTTACCCATGGTGACCTACCTATGAGTGATACTTCTTGAGGTAGAGCCCATTTCTAGGCTCTACCAAAGAATTTCCCTCAAATTCAACCAGACGATAAGCGCCCTTTTTTAGAACCTCTTTTTTTACGAAAGGTCCGAACCACATGGGTTTGAATTTTCCTGCCCCCAGGGGGTCCTTATCTTTGTCATAGACCAGGACAAGGTCGCCTTCAGAGAAAATTCGAGGATGAATGGACCTATCATACTGACACTTGAATTTATGTTTGTGAGCCTCGTTGGCTAGGGCCGCATCACGATGCTGCTCATTGAGCAGCTCAAGGTATAATAATTGTTCTTCAAGTGGAGAAGTATCTGGCAATAATTGTGCTGCCAAGTTTAGGGATGATATATGAAATTCGATAGGCAAGACTGCTTCTAGCTCGTAAATGAGTTGAAAAGGTGAGAAACTAGTTGCAG
The DNA here is from genome assembly GCA_009831015.1 of Picea engelmannii. Taxonomy (NCBI): domain Eukaryota; kingdom Viridiplantae; phylum Streptophyta; class Pinopsida; order Pinales; family Pinaceae; genus Picea; species Picea engelmannii. The sequence goes on from ML777147.1 coordinate 189,394, forward strand.
TCTTAACAGACGTTCGGTAAGCCCATAATCTCGAGTATAACATCAAATGCCAATTTGACTTGGCTGAGTTGATCGTTCGCTGTAGGATGGTCTTAAGAGATTTATTTACAGCTTCCACCTGACCATTTTCTTGGGGGTAGTAGGGTGACGAATATTCTTGTTGCAACCCAAGATTTGATGTTAACTCGGTCATCATCTAGTTCTAAAAGTGACTGCCATGGTCAGTGACAATCTCCCTCGGGACGTTGAACCTTGCTATTATCTGGTTGAATAAAAAGAGAGCCACAGTCTCTCCATCATCTTTAAACGTTGGCATAGCTTCGAACCACTTCGTGAAGTAGTCTATTGCTACAATGATATAACGGTGCCCCCTTGCTGAAGGAGGGTTGCATGTAGTGTAATCAATCCCCCACTTGGTGAAGGGACCAACTGTGATGACAGGAAACATGGGAGCAGGATGTGCCCTCATCTTTTGAGAGAAGATCTGGCACGGGTGGCACTTATTGACCAATTCGATACAATCTTTGATTAGTGTTGGCCAAAAGTAACCTGCTCGTAAAATATTTTGGGTTGTTTCCAACCCATACAAATGACCGCCACATGATCCGGTATGGCAATCGTTAAGCACAATAATTTCTTCTTCGTGAGTGAGACATCGACGTAGGATGCAGTCTACACCTCTTCGATACAATGTATCATCGAGTATGAGATAATTCTTAGCCTGATGGCATATACGTCGACGCTCATCATGAGAAGCAGAGGTGGGGCACTTCAAAGTCTGGAGTGGGATAAATATATCTCCGTACCAGGGATCTGAAGATGTGATCAAAAACATATCTCCTCTGATAGGCGACTCTTCGGGCACAACATCACCTGACTCAACTGGAAGTTCTGAAATAAGTTTTTCAAAGACCAATGACTTTTTGGATTTCGCTGAAACAAAATCTAAGTCAAATTCCTGGAGGACTACTATCCATCTAATGATCGTTCTACCTATTATCCGTCGTGTCAACATGTACTAAAATGGATTCATGATAGCAATGACGGTGGTCACGTGAAACAAAACATAATGACGGAACCGTTGAACAGCATGGACTGCTGCCAATGCAAGTTTTTCAATATGAGAATAATTGAGTTCTGGTCCCACGAGGCCTCAACTCAGGTAATAGATCACATATTCTAAGAACGAGTCATCTTCCTGAACTAAGACCATGCCGATGGTTGACTCTGTTGCAGCCAGGTATAATAAGAAATCTTTGTTATAGTTAGGTGGTTGAAGCAAAGGGGTAGTTGTGAGGGCATGTTTCAACGCTTGGAAAGAGCATTGAGTGGCATCACCCCAATAAAAAGGAATGTATTTCTTTAGTAAGCGCATAAATCCCTTTGTGATCTCGGCATAGTTGGCGATGAAACGTCTTAAAAAATTCGCCTTGCCCTGTAGACTCTGAAGTTGAAGGATTGTGCATGGGGGAGGCAACTGAATTATTGCTTCAAACTTGAGAGGATCGACCATGATCCCTATTGTTGACACTATGAAACCTAACAAACATCCTGATATTACGTAAAAGTTGCACTTGTTTGGATTCAAGCAAATATGGAAGTAGCGAAAACGCTCAAAGATAAGTCAGAGGTGTGTGGGTTGATCCGTTCTCTTGTGAGATCGAGATGCTAAATCATCTAAATAGACCTCGACTATATGCTTGAGGTCATGGAAAGAAAAATACATGGCCCACTGAAAGGTCACACTAGAATTTTTTATACCAAAGGGCATCTTATGATACGCGAATGTACCCCATGGACAAATGAATGTCATTTTTTGTTGGTCCTCGGGTTTGATTTGTATTTGATTATATCCCAAAAAACTGTCCATGAAAGAGAAGGCCTCACAACCTGCACATTCATCAATTATCTGTTCGATGAATGGTGTGGGAAAATTATCTTTTGGACAGGCCTTGTTCAAATCATAGAAGTCTGTACATACACGAATTGTGCCTTGTTTCTTATTGACCGGCACAGGATTTGACACCCATTGGGTCAAATGGACAGGATAGATAAAACCAGATTTTAACAGTTTCTCAACTTCAACCTTAATGGTTGCTGCTTTCCTGGGATTAACTGGATGAAGCTTCTGCCGAACAGGCTTGGCATCTGGATAAGTTTTGATTTCATGTTCGACTATTTTTGGATTGATGTCTGGCATTTCCTCGTAAGACCAGGAAAAAACGTCGTGGAATTCTTTAAATAGATCTGTGTAGATTTGAATCTCTCCAGGGGAGCAGTCAGCTCCGATGAAAACATTCTCCATGACACCAGGGGTTCTGGAGATATTGATTGGTATGGTTTCAGTGATGGTTGCCATATTACCCTCAGCATAGACCTTGTGTGTAGCTAAGGGATTGATAGGACAAGACCTATATCCAGTCATAGTCAAGGTGAATTCTCTGGCTTCGATTCTGCTTAAATATGGGAGGAAGTATGATCTGTGATGAAGATCATCCCAGTGTTTGTCCAGACTAGTCATTGCTTCAATTATTGCTTCGTTGGAGGGCAATACTAAGTCTAACGAATCGGTGTCAGTGAGAGAACCTTGAGCCCAAATAGGCTCTAGAAGCGGATCTAAATCGTGTGCAGGAGTTGGATCTGTGTTGGTTGAAGCTTGCTGGACTAAAGTGTACACTACTTTATCTGCGGACAAGGGCATGGACATGCTCGAGTGCCCTATCCCATCCATCATGGTCTATGGGGAAGGAAGTATCCATGGATCGGTGAAGTAAGTCATGCGAAATGATGAAACTTGGAAAATCTCAACCTTATGGTGGTCGGATATGAATTTGGGATCGCCTTGAGGGGGTAGGTAATCGAAGGTACCCATCAAGGATGGGCACAAATCAACCCCTACATTGACTATGCCTAGTTGGGGATTATCAATCATCGGGACCGCAGATACCCCTAATGAAGGGTCAGGTATGGAGAAAGACAATTGATCAATGGTCACAATCCGGTCCTTGTGTGGAAAAAAAAAGACCCGAAAAACTGTAGCAACCACTACTTGCATGGCGTAATTCCAACTCCTTCCTAACAAGATATTGTAGTCGAGTGATTCATCGACTACTTCTACCTCGACACACACTGTCTTCCCTCCTAACTGCATGGGGAAAGAGGGAATGATACCATGTGGTCGGAATGAACGACCGTCAAAAGCAGTGAGAAGAGTAGGTGATGGAGACAAAACGAGATGGCCAGTGGCCTTCCAACATGCCAACGACATAATGCATGTCGAGTCACCCTCGTCAACCACCGTGCGGAAAATATTTTGAGTAAAAATTTTCGTGGGGTGAGCCACTACTATCTAAAATTCTACGTGGTAAGGCAGACGAGGTTTTAAGTCGGTTGTATCCAACATGATCGTACCCGGATTACAAGTCTCGGTAGATCCTAAAGAAGTTAACAAAGCTTTCCTATGAGAAGGGTAGCTTTGGAGGACCTCCAAAGCAGACATTGCACAAGGGGTTTGAGACAAATCTTCCACCACAAAATAGTTTTGGGAGACCCTTGCGTTTGGGTTGTGAGAAGATTTTTTGAACATGCCTTTTGGGATGCGTCTCATTGTTTCACCCAAAGTCTTCTCAATCTGTAGAGGAAGAGAGGGGAGTCCAGCTTCTTTGCCCTTCTCAGAAGTGCTTGGTTTATTGTATTCATGCGCTCTAGTCGATATAAAAGAATCACCCTTCATCATATACACATTCATGGATGCGGGATTGTTCGAAGATGGAGAGGGTCCTTGACTGCCCCCTTCCATTCTTGTAGAGTCCTCGGTTAGGTTTTTCCCATGCTGAAATGGATTGGTTAACACAACAGGTTGTTGTTGTGTCACAAACGTTTGGGCCTCTACAAGCCGAGGGCATTGGTGGGTTGGGTGGTCTTCCATGCACAGGTTACATGGATACCTCTCCTTCCATTTCTCAGTGTTTCCCCCGCCAGCATTATTAGTGGGTTTCTTATCCCCCTTACCCTTCTGTCTTTGTTTTTTCTTTCCTTCAGGCTGTTGGGTGGCCTTTGGATTTGTCGATTACACTGTGTGTACATCTGACGTTTTAGTAGGGGGAGCAACCGAAACAGTAGTTTGGTTGGCCGCTATATGTTGTATAGACAATTGCTGCAATTTCTTCGTCAGTTTCTCATCGGGATTTGTTTGTGTTGAACCAACAATACCATCGGCATGTGGTCTAGCTCTCTGTCTAGTTTTATCAAGTATTGAGTGTGGCGCATCTGGAAAGATCTTGTATAATAAACCAGCCTGAGAATAGATTAGCTCAAGATGTTGAGCTCTCATGATGGCATATTCTTCGGAAAAAACTCCTAACGTCACGACGTCTTTGGATAATTGTGGGACCAAAGACTTAAGGAACCACTCAAGCAAGAATGCTAGTGGGACTGGCACCTTAATTAAACTCTTCCAGCGTCTCCATTCTCAGATGTGATCAGAGATATGGTCCGCTTTTGTCTGTGCAAAATTGGCCAGCAATTCTGTGCCAGCATCGTATCTCACAGGTAATTGGAAATGGTTTATGAAAGCCATTTCCAATTTGCCGAAGGAAGAGTATCTTGAGAGGTCGAGCTCAATGTACCATTTCGTGACACTCCCAATGAGAGTACGTTGAAACAATCACAACTGTATGGAGTCGTCTTTCAACGAGTTACAGGAGCACCAAAGATGGAAAGTGGTCACATGATCTCTTGGATATTCATTAGGCATGGCTTCAAACTTTGGTATGTTCGAAGGAAACTTCATCGGCATAGGGGGCCAACGCGGATCGTGACAGATAGGGTCATTCAACAACCTTGTCAATTTTGGGAAATGCAAGGTTTCCAGGAAAGGTAAATTGGGAAAGGTAAAAGGGACCTGGAGTTTGACTGGCACCAGGTTGCCAGGAAAAGTTTGGCTGTTGGCCTAGGTTCTGGTAAAAACCATGGCCATGACCAGCGTATAGATTCTGCATGTGAGGAGACATCATCGGTTGATTCCCAAAATAGGGCGTAGATGGTTGGTCATGCATTACATTCGGAGGACTTTGGGAAGGGTTTCCCCATGCCAATTCCATGGGGATAGGCAAAGTACCTTGTCTGGGGTTCCATTGGTTGTGAAAATAATTGCCCCATATCGACATTCCTGATGAGGGAACAAATCCTTGCCAAGAATTCCAAGGTCCTGATGCGGAAGAAGTACCTAGGTTTGCCCCCTGTGCAGTAATAGTACCCTGCATAGGAATAGGTTGTCCAAAACCAGGATTTCCCCCAGTCGGGAAAGCAGTTGATGAGAAGGTGTTGTTACCAAACGCACCAAACAAAGAAAATGGTGTCGAACCTACCATCATATTATGTGAAGGTGGTCCTTGACTCCCTGCTCCAAATAAACTATGGTGCACAGGTGGCCTGGCGGATGGATGGTGCGTGCCACCGAGCGAAGGGGGCGAAGGAGGTATATGACCTCCCCCATAAGGTAAAGTGTTAAAAGGAGCTAAAGTTCCCCCCATGTGGCCTTGCAGAGAAGCGTTAGAGCTCCTTGCCCCCAGACCTAATTTCTGTGAAGTGGAGTAGGAAAGTACAGGACTTGTACCTAAGCTAGGCATCATGTATGAGAACGGAGTGCTTGTCGCACTTGGTGTGAAAGGGCTTATGGTCATCACCATAGACGAGATCAGACCAATGTGTGAGGTAGAGGTGGTCGATACCATGGTGGCTTGGACCGGTGATGGAAACTCTCCTGTGGTGACAATCGTAGTGGGAATTGAATAATTCCCAGAAGGAGTGACAACATTTGTTTCCATTGCTGCGTGCGACACTGTCTGGCACTTGTAAGGGTGAATTGGTACAATGATGGGTGTCGAAAGATCAGTGGTTTTAGTTTCAGATGGACTAAGATCTTTCGCTCCAAATTCTAAAACGGTTGTTTCCTTCGGATGTTCGTCGGGCACAATTTCTTGTGACCTGGTCGCTTCAAAAGACCCTTGTCGGTCTAGCTTTTTCCTTAGGAGGTGGCTCCAGTGTAACTGGTGATAGGCCTAGAAGCCTTTGGGAGTAGTGGACCTCGTGATCCTCCACTATGTGAGAAGATCAAAGACACCCTAGGGCTTTCTATTCATTCAAAAACAACACACACTAAAAAAGTCCCTACAAGATAAAACAAGCAAACACTAAACTAATTGGAAGAACAGTTACAACAACCAACACTAGAGAAACTTACCAGTGCAAGTGAAAATCGAACACAGAAGCACCCTCCAGGTATACTCTACAAAGCGTGGCCCGATGTCTGTCCTAGGTACCGCAGTATACCCCGGCAGTCACCTGTGTATGTCTCTAAAAAGATAGGAAACTAGGTTGCCAGCGTGCGAATAGTCACCAGGTGGGTATAGTCGAAAGTCAGGTAGACCACAATGAGCAGGGTATCAAGATTGAAACCTATCAAGGGTATCGAAAGCAAGTGGTCTGGAAGACAACTGAGGACCTCGAGCAGATTCAAGACCCAGGAAGCTCTGTGGCAAATGCAATCGACGGAATCCCAAGACAAGCTCTCTATATGTGTTCTCCACTACGATTGGTCCAACTTTGGAGGGGTTATCTCTGCTACCTTTCCGCACGTGACCTAGTGTTTATACCCTGTGTTAGAGGGAGGGCCCGGATAAATTTCACGATACTGGACTTTGACACTCCTTAACTCAGACTCCAATGTTTGATTTTAATGGCCTTGAAGAGTTTCCTCTCCAACCTAATTCAAGGCCCTAACCCTAAACTAGTTGGTTGACCCTACAAACATAAAAATTCTAACGAATTTTAGATTTAGCGCTAATTTTTATGGCTTGTCTTAAGTCAAAGGTTATGAAAGTGAAACTAGTGATGTTTGAAAGACAAAAAAAAAATAAACAGAAAGTTGGAAACAAAAAACTTTCACTTAACTCAAATCTTAAACAACTTTTCAAACTTAAATTTTTTTCTAAGATCTTTGAACATCAAACTCAAAGCAGGATTTCACTCGACTACGAGCTACTTATGATCTAAGTAAACCGTCAAGAACTTATGAAAGCAAAGACTTTTCCTTGGTTATTAATGCAAAACAAAACTTTTTAACCAAACAAAGAAATAAAAGTTTTTTTTTATTTGAATGCTCACAAAGCAAAAAGGAAAAATATCAACAAGTCAAAACCAAGAAAACTTCTGGCCTACGCATAGATCGTAAAGAGTCACTTTAAAAATCACACACAAGAAAATTAAAATTGAACTCTCACACTTGTCTAAAAACCCTATAAAAAAAAAAATTGAGGAAAACTTCTAAATGAAAAAGAAATTTATTGATGTGATCAAACCTAAGTTACTGACTGCTATGACAGAGACCCAAAAACTTGAGAGGTATAACTCTTGTCAAAGGAAAGGATGACTGCCTCACCTTCAACATTTTTTTTCTCCACAAGCACACTGCTGACAGTTCAACAGCAAGCATGTGCACATGAGCTGTGTAAAGTCAGAGCACATGTACACGCGTGCTGACCTTATACAGGCCGCGTGTATCTCTAAAACTCTAAGAAAAATGAAAATCCAAGTAAGCCAGCCCTGGAAAAGACTACTGGTACTGAGAACCAAAATCTCTTGAAGACTCAAACACTTACTTTAAATGAAAAAAGAAAACAATTCAAGGAAAACTTCATAGAACAAACCAATCTGAGGTGAAACCTAAGCTATAGATTGCAAACAACAAAGACTAGAAAGAGTTATAGAAAACCCCTGAGAAGGACTAATTCTGACAGGGAAGAGGATGACTGCCTCTCTAAAAGATATTTTCTGGAATCATACATGCGACTGACACTTCCTCAGCTAGTGTGTACACGCGGGCTGTGAGAATGTAGGGCACGAGTACATGCATGCAGACCTTATACAGGCCGCATGTACCTCTGTGGGTCTTGAAGAAAAAATATAGTCAAGAAAAGAAACAGAGATAACTAGTATGGAAGACCAGAATCTTTGTTAGCTCAGAATTTTGCAGAAACTTTAAAAACAGGAAATGAAACCAGTTCTTAAAAATACCCAAAAAATATTCCCATAAACCCCAGATAATCCCCAGTATGGTCACCAATTCTGTTGTGAGTCGGAAATCCCTCTATAGACTAGCACTTAGGATTTTACCATGCATGTCGAAAAATACCTAAAGATTCCTACTTTCTACCATCGTCTCGGACCTAATCCCCATTATTCTTTAAGCAAATATGTAGTTAAGAAGATCAAGTGAGCATACCTTATTTCGGGCGTTTGATATCGATCCTTCTTCACACTTGATCGCTCTTTGACTGTAGCTCTCCTCCCAAGTCTAACCTACATTCACACAAGACAAACAAAGAACTCCACATGCATTTGATATATAGATTAATGGGTTAGAGATTCAATCAACATGTATGCAATAAACCATGAAAACATCATATGGTGGGACGAGAAAAGTACTTCTTTATTATTAACTTCAACAAATCAACTTACAATTATGAAGCCGACCACTGCTCCACAAACCTGGTCCTAGGCTCCTCTTCAACTGTCCTCCAACTTCTTTTCTCTATATTTCTCTTTTCACGAGGAAGGCTAAAGCTTGGGACAAAGGGAATGTGCAATCGGGTATAGTTTCTTTACTATGATTCTCCTCTTCCAAATAGGACCCCTAATACTTATTTTATAGGCTAGAAGAAGCTAGGTATTTGGTTGAACCCTCGTCCATGCATGGCCGAAAGGTTTAGTTAACTCACCCAAAGTTGTGTGTTCTGTCAGCAACTTTCCTTTTTCTGTGCTTTTATAGGTACACGTGGGCTGTCTTGGGTCAGCTAGCATGTACACGCGTGCAGTAATGGAGCAGGGCACGTGGGCCTTTATAAAAGGGGTTTTTAAGAAGAGTTTTTCAGCAGTGTTTTGGCAAAGAAGGAATCTAAGATGGCCTGATGCCAGGTAAGCATGTTTGGTGCAAATTAGGGTTATAACACACATCTGTAAGGCTTTCAGACCTGACCACGAACTGGAAATTTGAGCCACACATGATATTTCTGAGAAAGGAAAGAAAGGAAGGTGTGGTGGGCAGAGGAATACCTGCGAAGAGTGCAGAGATGGGAGACTAATCTCTCGGGTTCAAGGAATAACTAAGAAATGAGTGTGTTCTAGTCACAGGAAATGGATAGCAGGATTATGATACAAGCTTATAAACAAGGTTGTTGAGTGACTGAGGAAGTACTCAGGCGGTCCTCCTTGCTTGGTATAGTGAAAATCATTTCCAATATCCCGCGGGAGGAGAAGAGTAACCTCCGTCCCTACTGTCGTTGAGCTGGAACAAAGGATTAAATCCCAAAGAATCGTATTCTAGCTCAGGGGTGGCCAATGGTGAATCTATTAGGAGTGACTGAGCCTATGGTTGGGTGGAAATGAGAACCCCTTTCAACAATTGTAAAATATCTTTTGGTTCTGATAAGTGTTTCCATGCTTTGTGCTTTGAATTGGGAATAATGAATGCATGCGTATATTTATATATCTATAAATGGCTTCCATAATTAAATGGTTAATTTATTTGTATGTGTTTGTCTTCTTGTGAACTTATACTTCTGATTGATTTTCCATATGTTTTAGAACTTAAAGTTATACAAACTAGGAAGGCTCTACCTTCAAACCAGTAGTCTAAGAGACCTTAGGCTCGCACCCACTGCCTTGACCAAATATTGGCTAAGAGTAGAGTTTATAGCCCGAGGTTCATTAGAGGGTCCATATGACCAGGTTCTAGGAACCCTGCGCTAAGCTTGAGAGGAGCTAGATTTTAATGGTTTCAGAGCTTCGGGATTTTGAATCCCTGAGATGTCAAAATTCACAGCTGTCAAAATTACACGAGTGTCGAAATCATGAAAGGTTGTGAGTCATTGATCTGGGGAGTCTGTTGGGGCTCTTTCTCAACTGTCCGATCATCCAGTGGAAGGTTTTTCACATGGTACTTCGGTGAAGTCCCACCTTAGGAAAATGAAGTTCTAGTGAAGCCAAAACTTTTGAAGGCTGGAGCTGCGATATGACTAGGACCATTGATCCGAGGAACCTTTGGGTTCCTCCCTAACTATCAGATCTAGGTTGTAGTCAACCCAACGCTGACTAGCCTTGGGAGATAGGAGGAGACTGCACCGAAAAACTCTCGAGCACTGAATCCCTAAAGGGACGAGAATCGTATATATATGGGTCTACGTGTCCGAATCTCGACCATGATATATGAGGGATGTTAGAAGGTTGTCAGTCCGGAGTGACGTGCGCAATGACATCACCCAGGGTGACGTGGACCCATGATAGGCATGCCATGTGTCACCTGGACTCATGTGTATCACATATCCTATATACCTACTGGAATGTGACATGTGTCACCCCCCATGAGGGCGCATGTCTCCCCTGGCCCTTCCACATGTCAACTCATGGTATGTTCCCACCTAGACAAAGGGTTTGGTGAAGTGACCTGGAGTCTCGGACTTCAAGACTCCGAAGGGTCGGAGGTGTAGTATGGTAGAGAGACCGAAAGGCCCGAAGTCTGGAGCCATGTGGCAAGTTTACGAAACTTCAGAAGTTCAAAACTTTGGGTGGTTCGTAAGTAGATAGCAAGGAGACATGAAATGTCGAATTTCCTCCTCAATTTATATATGAGAAAGAGGTTAATTATAGTTCTAAGATTGGATGGGGGATGGTATTCAACCATGGCGGAGGGAACTTAGAAACAACACATGTGATATGGAGCCATGTGGGTGCCACATGGCCCATAACCAATGAACGTCCGAAGAACTTTGGGAAGCCATAATTTGAAACCCAAAACTTGGATTTGAGCCTAGTAGCAGTCATTAGAATGCTATGGATGAGTAGAAGAGGATAAATACCTCAGATAGAGGATCTGATATGTTGAGGAGCGAGAAATTTTGATACCCCATCCCTAGGAAAGTAACTCAGGGGTTGGGTGTGTTACAAACTGGTATCAGATCATGGTTACAACACTTGTCCTTCTTGGGCTCATGGACGAATTGCGTAAAAACCATATTTAAATAAATTTAAGGGTGAAACCCTACCTTACCTCTCTCCTAAAGAGTCTGATTAAATTCTTACTGAAGAAAAGAATGAAAACTTTCTACTGTGTGTCTCTATTTAAGAAATATGAACTATGTGTTTTTCATAAGCTAATAGACTGTTAGCTAACAACAAGTGTTTTGTCAACACTCAAGCAGTCTGTGAATCACGAGAAACTACAATAATAAAGGATGGTGGCATGCCATGAAGTGGGGGATGGATCCCACAATAGGGATGAAGAATTTGATGAGAGGAGGGAGGTGGAGACCCCTCTAGATATGGTTGAAACTATAAGGAGCCTCATGGATTAATTACAAAGTTTCAAGGCCGATAACAAGAGATTGATAAAGGAGAAAGAAAACAAAACAAAAATTAATGCAGTCTTGTTGCATAGCTTATCCGATATACAGAGGCAACTACAACATGGACCTGCAACCAGTCATGTGGACCGATGACATACGAAGAGAAGTCAAAGTCCACCTGAGATACGAAAACATGGTTCCATAAGTGACCACACTAGGAGGAGTACCTCGAGGAAGGTCCAACCTAGAGACAGAGGAAACTCATCAGGAGAGTCCTCTGGAAAGGAAACTGGCATCTCCGAGGGATATTCTAGTAGCAAAAATATCTCACATTCTCAAAGGAAAGGATAGAAGTGAAATCATTCTAAAGGTCGTGACCCTGAAGATTTCAAGAAAGCCATACCACCCTCTTTTGATGGAGATATTAAGAAAGGGGAAGAGGCAAAATCTTGGTTTCTTAGTTTAAAGAAGTATTTCAGAGTCCATGACTACTCTGAAAACTTGAAAGATCAAATATCCATATTCAACCTGAATGGAAAGGCCTCCATTTGGTGGGAAGACCTTAAGAATGTGAAAGGAATCCATGAAGAGGACTTATCATGGAAAACATTTGAGAAACACTTCAAGAAGAAGTATTTGTCAGAGAAATATTTTGATGGGAAGACTAAGGAGTTCTATGAACTCAATTTGGGACAACTCATCATAGAGGAATATGTCAATAAATTCCTTGAGTTGTTCAGGTATGTACCCTACATAAAGGATGAAAAGGTAAAAGTGAAATGATTTATTAGTGGGATACCTTAGACCTACCGGAACAGGATTGAGTTTGATGAGCCAAATACCTTAGAAGACATTATTTGGAAGGCAAGGTATTGTTATGAACAATTTGGGAGTCAGACAGAACCTCTCGAGCACTGGAAGAAGAAGAGTAGTTCGGGATTCAATAAGAAGGGGTTAAAATCCTCAATATTTAAGAACTATATGAAGTACTCTAGGATAATCCTTCCTACTAGAAGTGTATATCAACAAAATTTCCCCTCCCGGAGTGGAAATAAACCTTTTGGAGCAACCTCGAGAAAGACTGATAACCCAAAGAAGGAACCCTTGAAATGTTGAGGTTGTGGAGAAGAAAATCTACTGAGGGATTGTCCACATAGACAGCAGAATAGTAGGAGAGTCTACAATATCCAAGAAGATACCACAGTCAATGATGTGGCTCAGAGCATGCCACATATTTATGTAGCTTAGGATAATAAACAATCCAACCACCAGGCTTCAGTGGTGGAGATGGAAGGTATGATCGCCAACCGTCTAGTTTCTATTTTAATTGACCCTAGTTCTAAATTGAGTTATGTGGCCCCTCAGACTGTTGATAAGTGTAAAATGAAACTAGTTAGACATGTTAAGCCATGGTTGGTACAACTAGCCACTGGAACCAAAAGAAAAGTAGCAGAGGTCATAGCAGCTTGCTAATTCATCATAGATGGATTTCCCACCCAAGCGACCCTTAGCATACATCCCCTAGGATCTTATGACTTGTTTATTGGTATGGACTAGTTATCCACTTATAAAACCAAATTGGACTATTACCATTAAAAATTGGAGTGTGAGAATGAAGAAGGGAGAAAAATGACCCTCCAAGGGATTCAAAATCCTATCTCAGTGAGACAAATATCAACCTTTCAAATGAAAAAGTATTGCAGAAAGGAATGTCCTCTATATGCAATACATTTGTTGGAATCTGTTGAGGATGACAAACCGAACCTAGAGGACCACCCCATATTAAGAGAGCATTGAGATGTGTTTCTAGAAGAGGTATCAGGTCTACCTCCAAGAAGAGAAATTGACTTCTTGATAGAACTTGCACTAGGAGTAGTGCCGGTGTCTAGGACACCCAATAGGATGAGTACACCCGAGCTAGTTGAGCTCAAGCTAAAACTAAAGGAAATGATGGAAAAAGGCTACATTTAGCCCAGTGTGTCTCCATGGGGAGCACCAGTCTTGTTTGTGAAGAAGAAAGATGGAACACTCTGACTTTGCATAGATTATAGACAACTCAATAAGACAACCATAAAGAACAATTACCCCTTACCAAGAATTGATGACTTGTTCGACCAATTAGGGGGTGCTTCCATTTTCTCAAAGATTGACTTAAGGTCTAGATACCATCAAGTCAAAATCAAGGATGAGGACATCCACAAAACAACCTTCAGGACTAGATATGGTCATTATGAATTTGTGGTGGTGCCATTTGGATTAACTAATGCCCCAACCACTTTTATGTACTTGATGAATAATGTACTCATAAAATTCCTAAACAGATTTGTATTGGTTTTCATTGATGATATCCTAATCTAATCCAAGAACAAAGAGGAGCATGAAGAACATATTATACTTGTACTTCAAGTACTAAGAGAGCATCAGCTCTATCCTAAGTTTAGCAAGTGTGAATTTTTCCAGAAGCAAGTCCATTACTTATGCCATGTTATTTGTAAAGAATGAGTGGAAGTAGACCCTGAGAAGATCAAATCTATTATGGAATGGCCTACCCCAAAGGATGTATCTGATATCAGATCCTTTATGGGCTTAGTAGGATATTATAGAAGGTTCATAAAAGGATTTTCCAAGATTGGTTGTCCAATCACCGCCCTTCAGAAAAAGGGGGTTAAATTCACTTGGACATCATAATGTGAAGAAATATTTTAGGAACTGAAATACCTTCTGACATGTTATCACTCTGTAATTTCCAGAGGTTGTAGAAGGGTAGAAGAAATTGACAAAGGTAACTACCAAAACCAATTTTGAAGCTGGGATCTAGCCCTGTCAGCTTCAGAGAGGGATCTCTATGTAAGATTTAGATTTGTTTAATTTTTTTAAATGTTAGGCTAGTTATGACAGTTCGAATTTGTTTGTTTGTTTGTAGTAATTGGCTAAAAGAATGCTTAATTTTCCATTGGGCTATGGGGTCTGTACTTAAATATGAGAATCAGATTCATATGTTTATGAGGTTTTCTTCACAGGGCAGGGTAGTAAAACTGTTGGATCTATTCATATTTAAATGGGATGAATAAGAGAGAACAAGAGGGGAAATTCCACTAAGCAGAGGAGTAGTTAATAATTCCTTCACTTAGTTTCAGATGAAAAAATACATATCATTAAAAAACCAGAGACATAGTATACAATATAAATTATGTTATATTGACTTTATTTTAATGATTAGAATTTGAAATACATTAAATGATTACAAAGCATAAGAAAACATATAACAAAGAGAGAAAGACATCACCAACAACCTGACACACGAATCTTGTGAATAAGCATATTTTATTATTGGTCGATCCTTTGAAAAAATACACAATAGCTCCTGGATGCAAAAATCAACCCTCAATACTTTGAAGGGAGAAGTATTTATAAAACTATTTACATTAGATCCTGTAATAAATGACTAGGATATTATGGAGGAAATATCTAACTAATCAAATCTCTAAGATAAAAAAATATATGGATTTGTTGATTTGTTGAGATCCTTTTTGGTTATTTGGTGGAAAGTGGTTGGTGACTCATTTCTTTGACCTTGGTTGGTTGTTCCATGCTGACTCGAACCTCAAAATTGTCTTTACTCAAGTAAAGTGCATGGATATTCCCATCTCTTTTTCCCTGGGTGTTGGGCATGAGATATGATCACTTTTATGACGGTTATTATACACTTTTACCGCATGTACATATGTGTTTTTCATCTTTTGAAGGAGATTTTTATAGAATTTTATGTTAAAACGGTATGATCGACATAAGGTACGTATGATTCATGTTTAATGATTGTATCGAATATAATTCATCATGTTTTTACATTTCCAAGGATCCGATTCACATTTTTTATGTTACAGGGAGAAAACACACCACGTTTCTAATTCTAGCACTTGATCTAGCACTCATTCCAGTACCTGATCCAACACTCTGTCCATCACTGCGTATTGCACAAAAATGGAGGGCGACTTGGTGGTTATGGTATTGGCAGCCAGTGATGGGAAAATCGAGAATGTGGGTTTTGTTCGTGCTTATCCCCTCCAGCTACTAAGCTTCTGACAACTCAGTTTCAGTTGTTCAAGAGGGTGATTATCGACTTGCTCTGTTTTATCAGTTAGGGCATCATTTAATGCAAATTGCCAAATTTAGAAGTGGTTTTACCCTCCTATGTTCGACCACTTGGTCTGTAAACATTATAAATACCACCGAGTTGGTCAGATAGTTGCTAATTAGTATAAGCATCAGATACATCAGTATGATAGGGACAAATACGTTTTTACTCTATTTTGAGTTTTTAGATTGACAGATTATACCAGAACTGCGTTTTTGAGTTTTTATGGTGAATTCATCTTTCTGAGTGCGTGGTGTGCTTTTAGAAAGTGACCACGACTTGTTGGGGGCCCACCAACAGTCTGGTAACTATCTTTGTGTTGTTCATGCATTTTTTGATTTAATTGTTCTCTTTATTTTTTCTGTACATGCATATTTTTATTGTGTTAATTAGTTGTTGTAGTTTAATTGTTTTGATTCTCTTTTGCAGGTTAGAATGATGAGATGTGTTAACATGTATTGATCTTGTAGATTAGGAACGGATTTGCAAATCCCTAGACTAACCCCATGCACAATTAGATATTAGATTATGCTTTCTTTTATGATTTTATAGTCAAGTTTAAAACAAAGTTTTAATTAGACTAAAACAAAGTTTTTATTTGGATTCTCTTCAACAAGGATTTGGTGGATGGATAGAGTTAATTCCAATTTTTCATTATAGCTTGCTTATCTCATTTTTATATAGATCTCGTTTAATTAGTTG
The DNA here is from genome assembly GCA_009831015.1 of Picea engelmannii. Lineage (NCBI taxonomy): Eukaryota > Viridiplantae > Streptophyta > Pinopsida > Pinales > Pinaceae > Picea > Picea engelmannii. The sequence continues at coordinate 205,633 of ML777147.1, forward strand.
TTGATTAATGTAGTTGTCAGTTTACTTTTAATGTCATGTTTTAATTTATTTTTTCAAGCACTTTTTTATTGTAGTTTGAACTTTGAATTGTTAGAATAGATGTAGAATAGTTTCATTTATGTAATTTCCTTTCCTAGAATTAAATTGCAATTATATTTCTTAGTTAATGGTTGAATCTAGTTTTGCTTACATAGTATAGAAATATAATGATGATCTCATTATATTGTTGATGGTTTATACATGAATATGCAGGCTATTTAACATTGATTTTGTCATGGCTAAATTCTCATTGGATTGTTTAATCCATACCTTTCACTTTGCTATTGAGATTAGTGTTGAGCTTATACCACTTGAATTATCCTTTGTTGTCAAGTGTCATCGGGATATCATATGACAGTGGGGGCATTCACACAACCACCAACATTATGTTTGAGTTTTCATAGATTTAAAATATAGTTTTCTTGCTTTCATAGATTAAGAAATAGTACTCTTTATTTCATAGATTAAAATAATAGTTTCCTGTTTTCATAGATAAAAAAAGATAGTTTCTTTCTTTCATAGTTTAAAAAGATAGTTTAATTGTTGTTGTAGGATAGATAGTCTTTGCTTTGATAGAATAGATAGTAGTTTGCGTATCATAGGTTCAAGATTAGTTGTTAGTCCTTCTTGCTTTCAATTAAATAGATTTCCTTTCATGAATTAGAAATAGTTTTGAGTTAAGAATCTAGTCCACTTGCCTCTTAGGCTAGATAGTCATTCAATGAGAAGTTTTCATTTTATTATTTGCAGTAGAAGTTGTCTTAGAGTAGTTAGTTGTATTTTTCTTAGTTGTTTATTTTCTTTAGTAGGTTAGTTAGTTTTATTTGCTTACTTGTCTATTGCTTTAGTAGGTTAGATAGTTGTCTTTGCTTGCTTGTTTACTTTCTTTCATAGGTTAGTTAGGTGTCTTTTCTTGCTTGTTTATTTATTTTCTTTCATAGGGTAGTTACTCATTGAATATAGGTTTTCAAATTAAAATAGTTTGCTTTTGTCATTTTCTCTTTGATATGCTTAGATAGTTGCTTTTTCTTATGAAATATTTTGCTTCAAGTAGGGTTTTTCCTTGTTTTCTTAGAACTATTCATCAATCCTTGGCCCAAAAGTACTTAGGTTACCTAGTTTCAAGTTTCTTAGTAGGGTTTGCTCATTAGATAGTTTTGCTTGAGTAGATTAGCCTTAGATAGATACCTTCATTAGTTAGACTATACTCCTACCAGCCTTTCTACCTTTGGCATATATTTTTATACAACTCTATGTTTACTTACCACGGGTTGAAAATTTAATTAAGGGTTTTTACTGTGTTTTTAGTGCATATATAACACCCATCATTTTTGGCGTCGTTGTCGGGGAGTTGTCTTAAGGTAAGAAGTATTTAGGAAATAGATCATCCTTAGAGATTAGCATTAGCTTGGTGGTGGGGGAGATTTAAGATGAGAGGTAAGAACCTACGCATGTGCTATAGTAGGTTCCCCCAAACCCAATGGTAGTTTTTCCTTTTTGTTTTTGTTTTCTTTTATGAATAGACCTAGAAACCAAATGGTAGCTTTTTCTCTTTTTTTTTCTTTCTTTCATGAATAGGCCTAGAGACCCACAAGGTAGATACATTAAATCAAAATTAAACCTTTCAACTAAGGTTCCTTCCAATCACTTTAGGGGAAGGAACATTCCTCTTATAAAATCTGCAGATCGATACCGAAAAAAAGAAGCTAGCTCAACTCAAAGAGCTAAAATAGTCTCTGAAGAGACTAACACAGGGAGCACTATAGAACAAGAAATTGAAGCATAAATCATATTAGGAAAGGAGGCAAGACCACTCGAGCCTTCCACAGAACCAAACAATACAACCTTTGCTTTTACACCACCACCAGGGGACCCTAATTTTAAGGACATCATAAACCCTGAATAGGTGAATCTTTTGTTTGGTAGTTTAGCCAATGTAATCATATCGCAAATTGACACAACAACTTTGGCACCAATAGTATCAACCGGCTTGAGTAGAGTCCCAGACATCCAATCCATAAGAAGACCTTTCCATCAAAGGGAAACCTTGTTTTCTTAAAATATAAAACCACCTAGTTACTCTCTTTTTGGAAATCAAGCCAATAAGGATGCTCAGGAAGACCATAACAATGTAAGACACGAGGAGGAAGAAGAAATTGGAAACCAAAATGAAACTACCTTTGGGTTTTTTATCCTGGACACCACTCCAAATGTCAACATGAATAACATTCCTCTCTTAGCACTGCCTACCTTTTATGGTAAAAACAATGAAGATCCAGACACCTTCCTATTTGAATTTGACATCTTGTGTAGGAGCTACAACTACATACAAGATGCCCAGAAATTAAAACTCTTTCCAGTATTAATATGGTTCATGGGGTTGGGAGAATCCAGTATTAGGTCTTGGGAAGCCATGAAAGACATATTTCTTAAGAAGTACCAAGACTACTGCAAGACCAAAGAGTCTAGTAATGACATCTTTAAAATCCAACAATTAGAAGACGAGACCCTCGAAGTTTATATGGAAACATTTGGTTATATCTCCCAGAATTCAAAGTACCATGACCTCCCAGAGGATGAAATTAAGGCTCTTTTCCTTAAGGGAATTTCAGAAGAAAATCTAGAGATGCTTAACCTGATGGCATCAGGTGACATCTCTCATAAACCTTTTGCTGAAATATGTGAAATGTTTAAAAATTACTCAAGGAGTAGAGCCAAAACAGGAAAGAATGTTTAGTACCCTTACAATAGAAAATTAAAACCAATTAGTTCAGGTGGTATCACAAGAGCAGAGATAGGGAACTGATCCATGAGGCTCCCTAGGCTTAGAAAATGCTCAAAAATCAAAGTTCTCAGAATGGAATGAAACCAATTCCATTGCAACTGGTGCATTGCGATTATTCCGACCATATATTTACTTTCTCAAATGAGCTCCGTATGCGAGAGTTTTCACACTCTGACCGTTTTCTCAAAAACCTAAAAAGTCAAAGGACTGGCAAAAAGTCAATGTTGATGTTAGCATGACATCACCAAAGCTAATTCAGAAGGCTGACATGGCAGAGGCAGGTAATGACATTTCGAGACTTGTCACTGGGCAGAGGATGTAGACTTGGACCAATGGCAGTGTGACACTTGTCAAATTTCGGGCAAATGTAGTGGTGCCACGTGGCCCAAGCATGGGCAGCCACGTGGCACCCAGTCATCAAACATGTAACAAGTTAAAAGTGTTTGGGGTCCATGGGTTTTGAACCCATGACCAATCAACCAAGCCAATGACTAGAGGAGAGTCATATTACCAATGTGCCAAAGTGTTTCTTGTTTAATATAAACCCACCATATTATAAATAAAGTGTAAGGTTTTGTAAGGCGCAAAAGTGAGGGGGTTGGGGCCCCCAGCCCATGGTCATTTTTCAAAACACATTTAACCACAGAGAAGCGGCCCATAACCACCAGTGCCTCTATATTTCCTCCCTCGGTTTTCAGATATCCCACAAGACTAGGGGTTATCCCTTGAAGGGCATGCATGTTTCATCTTTAGGCCGAAGGTTCCATGGAATGCACCATGTAACCAGGAGTTGGAGCCTATTCAAGGCCAGTGCGCAACCCAAAGGGTTGGCTCTTGGCCATATGTACTTCATATGACCAATTATAGGGGGCGCGCGCATAGCCAAAGGGGGATACTCTGTGTATTTTTAATTTAAAGTGGGTTTTTAACTTTACAGAATTGACTTTTGCGTGATTTTTGGACCAGAAAGTGTTTTTTTTAGGATATCTTGGCCATTTGGAGGGGGATTTGATCCCAGAAAGAGGCCATATCTACAGGAGAAGTTGAAGTTCCTCATATGAGTCTAAAAACTATAAAAACCAGGCTTTTTGAAGCTTGGAAAACAACTTTTGATGCAGGGTTTTGAAGGAGCAATTTGTAAATTTTGGCCTTTTCTCATGTTTTGAGAGGCATTTTTGCCATGTTCTTGAGATGAGTTTGATGATGCATGCATGAATATGAGCAGGGAGGTCTTGCACAGTAGATATGAAGCATGTTATGTAACAACAAAGAGCAATTGTAAGAAAACTTTGAGCATTTTAAAGAGCAATAAAGAGGTCCTCCACTTGGAAGCAGGCTCGGAGACATAGCTAACGATTGGTGAACTCTGTTATCAACCTCTTGTCTATATTTCTCTTTATGTTTTGTTGTTCTATTCTCTTAATTTGCATCATGGATATTAATGACTGATCTCTTTATTCATCAATAAGAATTAAGTAAAAGTCACATTTGATATTCCGCAACAAGATAATAAGTTTTATGTATTTCGCATTCTTAATGATCTGATGCATAAAATGCATTAAAATAACTTGCAATTTATCAGTAATACCTTCATTTTTGGATCAATTTTATGGTATCAGAGAATTTGGTTGTGAAGGTTTGACAGGAATTGCAAGCATTGGATGCTCACCAGAGAAAAACTCAAGTGAGGAGAAGGCCAACTTGAGGCTCTTGACACGGAGATTCAAAGGAGACCGCATAAGCAAGAGATGTCTTCACCAAGAAAATTGGGTCCCTACAAATCTGAAGATGATTTCTTCAAGGCCTTTAAATTGATACAAGCCATGGTAGAGGAGATTTATCATGAAAGAGGGAAACGAAGGCTTCGAGACAATGAAGAAGGTGAATCTTTGGTAAGAGCAGAAGGAGGAGTTGGAGGTGGTGGACCTTTGAAACCTTCTTCTCCTTCATCCTCGTCATCTACAAGTGAAGCAAGTGTACATTCCTTCAAGGATAAGCAAAAAACTCATCATTCTTCTGATATGTCATTATTAAAGTTAGATGTAAAGTTTCAATTACCCACTTATGATGGTGAATTAGATGCAGAAAAGCTAGATAATTGGGTGAGACAATTAGAAGTCTATTGCAAGATACAAAAGATTGTTGATGACAAAACTAAGATCGAACTAGCAAGTCTCAAAATGGGAGGCACAACTCTCATATGGTGGGAAAGCAGAACTAGATATGATCTTAAGAAAAGTGGTAAAACAATCTCTTCCTGGAATGATTTTGTTATTGCATTAAAAAAATAGTTTTACCCTTTAGCTTACATGCAACAAGAAATGATGAATCGCAAATGTTTAAGGAAATCAAAAGGTCAAAGTGTACAAAAATATACTCAAAAATTTCGTAAGAAAGCATTAAATTTGGGTATTCCTTTGTATACACAAGAGACACTCCTAAAATATATCGGTGGTTTACATTCTTATCTTAAGCACACTATTCTTATGCTAAATCCTTCTAACTTTGATGAAGTATGTGTACAAGCCATTCACATTGAATCCAGTAAAGGGAATGTTGGTGATAGTGTTTCTACAGATACTTGGAAAAGAAAGGATGCATGGCAAAGGAAAGAGAAGAAGACAACCACAACAAGAAAGGAGAAGCCATGATGAAGATCATTGTTGGATCTTACATCATGAAATGAAGCCAAAGAAGTAGGCCAACCATGGAAGGAAGAATACCACAGCTACGACAGTTCAAGTGGATCTTGGATCAGATTCCGGTGATGAGACACAGGTTGTAGCTATGGGAATCTGAGTTATAAATTCGGTTGCAAGTACTAGCTCCTCTAAATCAGTTGTTGTAAATGATGAGTGTAAAAGGAGTGAACTTTTCCACATAAGGGTTATAAAACATAATGTTAAAGTTGATACTCTTGTAGACAGTGGATCACAAGCCAATATAATCAGTGAAGATGTTGTAAATAACTTGGGACTTGAAACTAATTCACATCCTAAACCATATCCATTAGGATGGATATGTGGTGATAACAATTTACAAGTAACCAAGCAATGTAAAATCAAGTTTGCAATCACTTTTAATTATGTTGATGAAGTAGAGCTTGATATAGTGCCACTGGACATATGTGGAATTGTCTTGGGAAGCCCCTACCTTTATGATATAAAGGCCATATTCTACAGGGAGGATAATAAATATTGCTTCAAGAAATATGGGAAAGAGTACATTGTTCGTGCTCATCTCATGAAAACTGAGAGGTCTTTTGCAACTACAGGGTAGTTAAAAATAATGGTAAATGCAAGCAAATGTTTAACACTTATGTATGTAAGAAAACATGAAGTTAGTGATGCTAAACATGAGATGATTCCATATGTTTCTAACAGTCATGAAGTGTCACAAAGGGTACAGCATGAGGTTCAGCTGCATAATTTGATTATTGTTCATGTTCAAAAGGGGAAGCATATTTTGTCATTTTCATTCGCATACTCAGTATTGTTGATTAGTTTGTTGTTGTTCAGTTGTGTATGGATGAAAAGTGCGACAAAGAATGTAGAAGATTGTGCAATAAATGAAATGACTACTTGGATAAATAATGTTATCTCAGTTTTCATGTTTGTTGTGATTGGTCAGGTGATTATT
>ML777147.1:223414-295583 GCA_009831015.1 Picea engelmannii
AAAACATGTAGGGTCTCTTACCTTTGAAGTTTCATAAGAGTCCATGGCTGCAGCTACAAAACTCCCAAGGATGGGAGATATATGGTTCAAAAATCACCAATTTCCACACTCAAGTTATAACATAGTTTTTAAGCCCGAATTCAAGAGAATTTCATGAGAAAAAGGGTATGCTAAGGAGTGGATAAAGGTGGAATTGATCAATCCCCTCATCATAATCACAAGGTTAATTACATGTGAAGATAGATACTCCACCTTCAAAGCTTGTCATTTCAGATTGTTGGCTCATTTTTTGTTCAACAAACCTTTGAACTTTCCCTTCTATTTTCTCAAAATCTTGGAGAAAATGTCCTCTCAAGTGAGGAAGAATGTGACTAACCCCCACAATAGTCTCTTCCACCATGGCTTTATCAAACTCCTCGTTCTTGTCGAACTAGAGAAACGGGGGCAAAATTGGGATTCCTTTATCTACCAATTTACAAACCCTCACTTGACAGTTAAGACCAGAAAAAAGCCACTTAGCCTAAAAACTATCTCTCTATCCAAGCCTCGCTCTCCAAGAACTCCAAACAACCTTTCACAAACCCTCTCTTTGTTGGAACAATACCAAAAGCTTGTTGATATCCCTACTTCTTCATTAGGTAAAAAGACCAAGAGCAAAGACCAAAAGAATCCTATTGTTAACCCCCCAATGCCTTCACTCTCTCTTGATCCTACACCTAAAAATCTCCAAGAAGTAATGCAGCAAGACTTTCCCATCATTCCCACAAACAAGAGGGGAGCCAATCGATTTGGTAAAGGACCCTTTCAGAAGAGTACCCAAAGTACAAGAGCCAAACCTTATGCAAAACCCATGCCTACTTCAGATCCTATCCAAGTGTCCTCCGACCTTGAGATCCCTCACAAGAAACCTAGAGAAGTTTTAGGGAGACCTAAACATGTGATCAAGGAGTCATGTAATAAAACACTAATTATTTTATGGGAAAGAAATATGTCACCGTATCATATTAAGTAAAAGTGGAAGATACAACCAAATTGCCTTGATGTCGCAAGTTCCCTTTCGGTGGTCCTTTGTTCCAACACACACATACACTTGCTCTGAATTTGTATGAAGATGGTCCACAAAATCTTGATGGAAAAATGGAGGCCTCAAGTATCAGTTGTAATGGGATCCTTCACACAGTCTTCAGCCTATTCTTTCAGCAATTCTTTGTTCAATCTTTCTTAATCGTTTCCATCAGAAATCCATTATTATATATTAGAAGATGAAGTGGTTTACAAGGATGAGGATGATCCCGCCAAATCAGAGAAGCCAGTAGGATCACAACCATACGGATGCCACCTCAAATTCCAGAAGATTCCCCTTCTAGAAACTTCGTGAAACTTCTTCCTTTCCTTAGCTTCAAACGGCGCTGCACCCTGCCTATATAGAAGCATGCGGAAATCCCGTGAGCCAGTCATATAGCAGCCTGCAGAAATCAAGGATTTCCACACTATGTACCATTGTATGCTTGCGGTGTCATTCTAAAAATATGCCTTGTAGGGGAAGAACTCGATCATTTTTCCCGTGTAAAAGATTGTTTTCAGAGCTTGAACACATGCATGTAGGGTCATCATCGGAGTGACCAAAATAATGTGTAACAGAATCCCCCCCAAAGTATGATACTGGAACTCATGACAGCCGAAATAATTTGTAAAATGTGTGTGTGTGTCGGGAACAAGGAACGCACCAATCGAGAACCTGCAAACAATCAAGCATCTGCATAAAATTATACCACTTCTAAGGTAGGAATTCCCATGCTCATACTACAAATGATTTAAATCATAAATGTAAGTCATGGCTACCAATCATACATCGTGGATCCATGTCAAAAATACTCTACATAGCCACCAAAAATACAATGTGGATCCATGTATTAGAAAGTTTAAGTTTAGACACAGCCACGAGACATACAAAGTGGATCTGTGTGTCAAAATACAAATCATAAATACTCCATCGCAACCTGGACCAAAATGATGAGATCTAGGGTCTTCAACCCCGTCATCCACAAGTACGAATCTAACCATATTATTATAGGTGCTAAAGTCGAACATGGTAGAAACCACTTGATTACCGGTCATTGATGAAAATTGTTAACAAGTGCAAGGGAATTAGTACAATCCAACGAATGTGAATAAATGAGTTGAATTTGAACACTCTATGGAATCTCTCGCTCAGGGACCAATGATGTGAATTCACTGTTGAAAGCAAAGAAACATGCCATTGAGGCACGCATGCTCTAAGGTACTAAACGATTTCTAAGTCTTGTTCCCGAATGATGAGTTGAAGTCGACAGGAAAAGACTCATCACAGGAGGGCCTTGATGTATCCCCCATCAGTGACACAAAAGAAGTAATATATTTAGGGTAGATCAAAGTATAAAAATTATTTGAAACTAACACAGGGAAGGCCGACATGGTAAGAGTTAACAATTGTAGATGGCCGACGTGAGGGAGGGCTTGTTTGGACTTCTCTTGAACATATGAACGACATGACAATAGTCTTGGCAGCATTGACTCAAAGACGACCCAAGATATGAACTGGTAGAAAGTCATACGAGAGGAAAATGGATTTCCCAACCTGTATTCAAAAATATGAAAGGGGGGTGTCATGTTCAAGAGTGACCAATACTGCCACTAACATGGTTACAAAGACATATTTCTTTCCCAAATTTTCCCCCACCATTTCTGGCGAGTACCTATTTATTTTTATGCAAGCATGAGGAGGATAACATATTATTATTAATGTAAGATCATCCTTCAGACGAGTCCCTCGGAGTATATTTAACGAACCCTAAGAAGGAGTGGTTCGGTCCCAGGTGGGTCTTTCGATGTTTGTTTAATGAGTCCAAAGATAGAAAACTCGAGAGTTGTTCATGTTTATAGAGTCTGAAAAACACATTAAAGAGAACTCTCTCAGTTCCTTTTTTGTAAAGTAATTCGAAGAGACCAAAAAAGTGATAAAATATCGCCCATTGAATATTTTCTTCAAATACTTTTACGAGCATGAAAAGAACAAGGTCGCTCGGCAATATTTTTGTTTTTATGGAGTGCGAAAAAAGCTTAATGGATACTCCATGGGTTCTGCTTTTCATGTTTCCATGACGAGTACGAAAAAATGACAAAAGTATACTCGGTTACGTTCTCATCAATTTTCGAGCACGAGAACGAACAAATACTAGGCTCGAGGTTTTTCTGAAAAACCCTAAAAAGTGTTGGTATATGCAACAAACAAAAAAGCGAATAAAAGAAAACATCCATACCACATTGTTCAGGACTTTAGTCTTTCCAAATGTGAAAAATAAAAGACTCATGCGACCATTAGACCTTTAGGTTATGATAAAACGCATTAAAATAATATAAAATATTATTAGAAAAAGAAAAAAGTTGAATAAATAGGGGTAAAACCTCTTATTGCTATTTCATTTGCATTTCATTCAAAAGTTGTCTAGAAACCCTATTTTTACCTCATATTTTGGTTGTCAATTGCGAGAAGCACAGGTTACCATTCAGCAAATGGTATCTGTCATCACGGTAAGCTCATCATCCTCTTCTTTTTCAATGGTTTAAAATTCATTTATTTTGGTTAAAAAGTAAATTTTGGATGAGTTTTTGGGCCGGAAGGCTCACGCTAAGGCCATCGCAGGTGGCTAGTATTGGGACCTGTGAAAATCTATGATTTTCACAGGTTCCCTATGGCTCACCTACAGAAACCCTACACTGTAATAAAATTTCATCTGCGGCGGTCGAAAACCCAAAAAACTACGCATGCATTTACCCAAAAAGAATTTCAAAATCAATGTTTTGAAGATGCTAACTTTTTTTCCTCATCTCCATGCAGGTATTTGATTGCCAAAATGTTGGAATGGAGAGAACGGGAACATGAGGATGATGAATTCATGGCCTTGAATGATCTTGACACCGTCAATGCCCTTTGACAGTGTGGATTGTTAAAAAAATCTAAAATCCAGGGCATGAGAGCCCAGTTGAGGCTATTAGAATACCTTGTCCACATGTGGGACGTAGACTAGCAGGTGTTTCATGTAGGTGTCCATTTTATTTCCTTGGACATCGAAGATATTTACTTCTTGATGGGGTTATCCCGTCGTGGAGCACATGTGACCTTAACAGGAGGTCGAGGTGGTGGTTTGTCGATGAGCGAATACAACCGTCAGTACTGCGAACCTGAGGCCAAGAGGTGCAAAGGTAAGGTAGCCATCAGAGGTGTTCAAAATTTAACTCTCCTGACCATTTTGTTTATCATTGCATGGATGGCAGGAAGTGCATCTCCACACATGGCCCTCCAAAGTTATTTTCAATATGTCGTGGAATGCATGGAACCTCGTGTGTTCAACCGGTGCGATGGTCTTCTTCACAATATGAAGACACAGTATTCCAAGAGAAAGAATGGGGACCTGAAAAAATTCGGGTATGGATCCATTTTGGTGTCTTTATTTCTAGAAAGAGTCCCTCATTTACGCCTACAGGTAGAGTGGGGTATACCAGCACCACGAATGAAGCGATGGTGTGATCTCATGAACCGGCATGTAGCGGGCCCCATTATTAAATATAATGATGCATTATTTGACTGGTTGAGGCCATAGATACTGATGATAGATAATTATGCCTATGTTGGCTTGGACTTTCGAGGCGACCCTGATTTAGTTCTACCTGAGGGTTTTCAGTGGGGGAACCTAGGTAAGAAAAACATTTTGTTTTTATGGTGTTTTTGTGAATTTTTAAGAATATAAGATGTTTTTTATGCTCTCTATCCGATGACTAATCAAAAAATTTGACCATGCATATGTAGGGCCACATCGACCTCTGGGAACCTCCCCCATTCAGAGGCAAGGGGAAGTAGTGGTAGTAGCAGGATGGGATGCTGACGATTATGAAGCGGTCAAGCAGAATCTAGAGGGTTTGATAGCAGACATCCCAGATCTCTTGATCAACGAGATTCTGAGGCGTTATCAGTGCCACATTGTAGGAGTGTTTGGTTCACTCAGTCGATTACTTCGCAGAGTATCATGTGCAATAGTATGCTACTATGAGTAGCATCCATGATGTTATTTTGTAGAAGTCGTGGGCTTCATATTTTGATATTGTGGTCTTTTGGACAGAAAACACTTTTTTGTAAAACATTTTATCGTTATATATACATGAGGCTTATACCGTCTTACTTTGCTTTATATACAACATGTGATGTGTGATTGGATTTATAAATGTCTCAAATTTCTATCTAACACATAATTAGCTAATGCATCGGTTAACGTATTTAGACATCTAGGAATGTGTTGATACTCAATATAATCAAAATAACACTCCAAGAGGCGAATTCACAAATATACCCGTAACAATGTAAGACTTTGGATAGCATAGATGTTACTTAATTGTAGCACTACTAGCTGTGAATCAAGTCATACAACTAGTTGTCGAATCCCAAGTGAAATAGCATTGATCAACAATTCGATGATTGCGCTATATTCTGCGATATTATTGGTTGCACGACCAATGCAAACACCTTGCAAACTGATAAGTTCATTCGTGGGTGCGTAGATTGCCCAAGCAGCAGAAGCTAGGTTTTGAGTACTATGACTAGCACCATCGGCGAAGCCAATATAGGGTAGTGAAGACGTCGACATCTGGAAACCAAGCACAACGCAAGGTAAGCAGTTGGGGGTCGAAACCAAATAACGAAATGCACACAAAAGTAGCACAAAAAAGTATGATACAGTAAAAATACAAGCACTCATGCAAAGATACTCTTAGTACTTCTTCAAGTAAATCCCATTTCTAGGTTCACTCAAAGGAATGCCATCATAATCTACTAACTCATAAGCTCCCTTGTCCAACACTCGTTTGACGATATAAGGGTCGCGCCACATAGCCTCAAATTTTTCGGCCCCTAGTAAATCATGATCTTGTTCATAGAGAAGAACTAGATCACCTTCAGATAAAAACACGTGGTTTAACATGCTTGTCGTATTGGGATTTTACGTGTTTCTTCTAGGTTTCAATTACCAGGATTGCATCACGACGGGTTTCGTCTAATCGCATTAGATACAATAGACGCTCTTCTTCGGTAGAGGTGTTGGGGAGAAGTTCAACGGCTAGCTTCAACGATGGTATCTCACATTCAATTGTAGAACAACTTCGATACCATACACCAGCTGAAAAGGCGTAAATCCCATAGAAGACTTCACAGATGTCCGATATGCCCACAATGCTGAGAACAACATCGTGTGCTAACTTGTCTTGTGAATTCCTATTATCCGTCGAAGCATAGTGATGATAAATTTGTTTATCACTTCAACTTGGCCATTGGCTTGTGGATAGTAGGGGGTTGAGTTTTCATGTCGAAGACCCAAATTTTCAGTAATATCAGACATCATTAAATTTCGAAAATGACTACCGTGATCAGTGACGACATCTTGCGGGATTCTGAATCGTGTGATGATATGATTGAATATGAATAGGGCTGCAGTTTTTCTGGTATTATCAAATGTAGGCATCGCCTTGACCCATTTCGTGAAATAATCCACGGCTACGATGATGTATCCATGCCCCCCAGTCGAGTGAGGATTACAGGTCATGAAATCAATGCCCCATTTCATGAAAGGTCCAATGGAAACTATAGGGTGTAAAGGAGCAGGATGCGATCTTATTTTGGTGTTGTATGTTTGACAAGCATGGCATTTTTGGATGGTGATAATACAGTCTTTAAATAAAGAAGGCCAAAAATAATCTTCTCATAAGATCTTTTGGGCAGTAGCATACCCAGACATATGACCACCACATGCTCCAGAATGGTAGTCATTCAATGCTTTCTCAGCCTCATCATAGGTGAGACATCGTTAAAAAACAAAGTCAACTCCATGGCGATAAAGAGTGTCACCGAGGATAATATATTGACGGGCTTGGTAACGTATACGATGACGGTCAACACTAGAAAAATCGGGCTGGAAAGTCTGAGTCTGGAGATAAGTAATGATATCCCCATACCAAAGGTCATCGGAACTGATTAGAAAAAKGGATTCGTCGGGTAAAGAATCCTCTGCTACATTTTATGTCTTAGTGCAGGGAAGATCACATATCAGTTTGGAAAACACCAAGGATTTCTTAGACTTAGTGTGTTCGAACTCTAAGTCAAACTCCTRGAGAATCACTATCCATTTGGAGTATTTTCCCCCTAGMAATTGGCATGTGAGAATGTGTTGCATAGGGTTGCAATCGGAAATTACAGTAATCTTGTGTAATAGGATATAGTGATGAAAACATTGGACAGCTCGAACAGCTGCCAAGGCCAGTTTTTCAACATGTAAATATTTGGCTTCGGTAGTCATGAGACTCCGACTCAAATAATAGATGACATGTTCATCATGTAAATCATCTTCTTGGACTAGAACCATGGCAATGGTAGAGTTCGAAGCAGCGAGATAAAGGAAATAATCTCGACTATAATCGGGTGGGAAAAGTAGTGGGGTACGGGTTAAAATTAGTTTCAAAGATTTGAAGGCTTTGTTGGCGATGGCCACGAACTTAGAACCTTTCTTCAACAGTTGAGTAAATCCGAGCGTTAACTCAGCGTAGTTTAGGATAAAACAATGTAAAAAGTTTGCCTTCCCTTGCAAACTTTGCAGCTGGTGAAGTGAAGAAGGAGGAGGGAGATTGAGGATCGCCTTAACTTCAAATGATCTACCCTGATCCCTTGACATGAAACAATAAATCCCAGAAGTCAGTCGGACTCCACACAGAAGACACATTTGTGTGGGTTTAAGCGTATACGATAGAACCGACAACAGAGGAAAATGGCTCGGTGGTGTGTCGAATGGTCACTACAATGCATGGAATGTGTCGGTAGGTCATCTAGGTATGGATGTACAATGTGCTTGATATCATGAAAAGCATAAGACATGGCACGTTGAAAAGTCGCACCGGCGTTCTTTAAACCAAAGGGTAGTTTTCGGTTGGCAAAGGTGCCCCAAGGACAAATAAAAGTGGTTTTGTGTTGATCTACGGGAAAGATCTTGATTTGATTATATCCGGAGAAACCGTCCATCAAAGAGAATATTTCACTCCCGGTGCAATCGTCAACGATTTGGTCAATGAAGGGGGTGGGAAAGTTTTCCTTAGGACAAGCTTTGTTAATATCCCTATAATCAACGCAGACACGGATCATACCTTGTTTCTTGTTAAATGGAACTAGATTGGATACCCAATCAGTTAAAGCCACAGGATAAATAAAGCCATCTTTAAGAAGTTTTTCAACCTCAAGATTGATAGCAGCTTCTTTATGAGGGTGGATCGGGCAGAGTCTCTATCGGACGAGTTTAGTGCCCGGGTACGTCTTAATTTCGTGTACAACAATATCGGGGTCAATGCCCAGCATCTCTTCATAGATCCATGCGAAGATGTCGCAAAACTCCTGAAAAAGGGACTTATATGTGACAACCTCATCGGTGGAACATGAATCTCCGATGTGGACATTTTGGACAACTCCAGGTTTAACGGATATGTCAAGGGGGATGGTGGGTGAAATATTACTCAAGTTCCCTTCATATAACACATCGTGTGTAGACTCAAGAATAGAAGAGACGACAACAATGGTCAATGGAGTCGAGATCCATTGGTAACTCTCTAAGGTGTGTTGTTCCAGGAAGAGGATGGAACGATGATGCCCATCATCCCATGGGGTGTATTCCATGGACATCACTGACATGATCATCTCATCCATGGGAAAAATAACGTGGAATGGATTAGGAGATGAATCACCAATAGAGGTAGTGGAAGGGTTTGTCGATTGAATGGATTGATAAGTGGATTCAACCGGACTTAAAGGAATCTGGTCACCATAGCGGAGATAATCACTAGGTGCGGGTACTATCCACGGTTCAGAAGACTCAGGGGTTTTGCGAACGGAGGTGGAAATCATGTTGATAGAGGCAACCAAAGGACATGGAACATCGAGTGGTGGGATTGGGAAAGTACCCATTAGAGTCGAATCTTTTAGCAAACCCACAACAACATTCTCATACCCAGGGGGTGTCTTTGAAATGAAGGGTACGTTGCTAGTACGAGCATCAGAGTTAAAAAATTCCAGTTGGTCTACTGTAACAACTTTTCCCTGGTGTGGAAAATGTATGACACGGAAAAGAGTAGATAAAACTGCACGCATGGAATCAATCCATCTATGGCCAAGAAGGAGGTTGTAATCAAGAGGTGCATCAAAGACCTCAACTTCAACATTGACTGATTTTCCTTCTAACATAATAGGCAACAAGGGGAGGACACCATAGGGTTTAAAGCCAGATCCATTGAAGGCTTTGAGCATGTTGTGTGATTTAGTTAAGGGAGGAGAGCCAATGGCTTTCCAACAAGCAACATACATTACGCATGTCGAGGCACCCTTGTCAATAAAGGTTCTACAAATGTTCTTGTCTACGATAACAACTTGTATCTGAAATGCGAGTTGAGGGGGTAGCCTTGGAATGTGATCCTCTGAGTCAAAAATTATCAAATTCATATCCGTAGGGTCAATTCCACAAATAGCTTTTAACAGTTCCTTTCATTGAGTAGGACAACTTTGAAGGACTTCGAGAGCTGACATCGCGGAAGGTGCTTGTGCTAGATCTTCTACAATATTGTAGTTCTGAGCAGCACGTGCATGAGGGTTGAAGGAAGACTTTCGGACAACACCATTTGGGGGAGGGAAAATAATTGTATCAAGAGTCGATCATTTGAGATGAAGAGGACCGTTGGGAGGTGAAGTTGAGGGAGATTTTTGAACCAACGGAGGTGGTACATCATCAACTTTCTCCTTTGAGGAAGAGTAATCTTTGGCCCGAGTGGTAAGTGTAACATCATTCTTTTTCAAATCACCTGTGCACATAAGTACATATGAAGTAGTGGAGGGAGAGGGTTGGTCATGAATGAACAATTGGGCCTGTTGTTGGGAAGGGAAAGGTTGGTACAAAATGGCAGGTGTGGGAGGTTTCGTGGTCCCTTGAAGGAACTTAGTAACCTCGGCCCATCTTGGACAATATTTCGTGTAGTGATCATCACCACAGATAAGGCAAGGGTATCGGGGTTTGAACTTATCCTTATCATCAGTAGGTTGTGTTTTGGCTTTCTCATATTGTGGGTTATTTTTATCCTCTTTATTCTTACCCTTCCCTTTCTTAGATTTATTTTTCCCAACAGGGGTAGATTGAACGGAGTTCACCTCGGAGGTTTTGTCGGTGGAAGGAGTAGGATATGGAGAATTTTGAACATTAGAAGCAGTAGACTTGGGATTGGTGGGAGAGGCTTGTACATATTGAGGTTGATCATGGAAAGTGCCAATCACACCATCAACTGCATGAGAAGTAGAAGGGGTAGTTGAGGAAGTGGTGGTAGAAGGACGAGGTGCATCAAGGAGAAAATCGTAAAGAGTACCTATTTGTGAATAAACGAGGTCAAGGCACTGAGTGTGACTGATCACCCGTTCTTCTGTGACAACTCCACCCATGGCAATGTTACAAGAGATTTTATTCACGAAGGATTTCATGAACCATTATGTCAGTAACTGATTGAGAAGATCGAGTTTGATCAAACGTCGTCTTCATCTCCACTCATGAATTTGATCAGAGATGAGTGGCCTTATTTTGCTTGAAGGAACTTAAAATCTCAGTTCCCATCTCATAACGGATTGGCAACTAGTAGTGGGTGAGGAAAGCCATGGCTAGGGTATTGAAATCGGTGAAGAAGCCTCGTGGTAATTATATATACCAATTTGCAGCTGAACCCATAAGAGTTTGTTGGAAGAGTCGCAACTGAATGGAATCGTCCATCAAAGAGTCACCAATTTTGTTATTTGATAAATCAGTGAATGCAGACATAAACTAATCTCCCTAGATCCACCTGGATCTAGAACAAAATAAGATAGGACATGATGCTTTCCCTAAGTTGCTACCATTGAATTTACTACCAAAAAAGGAATAGATGACATACCTTTAGATATTGCTTCCTTATATCTCTGTTGTCCCTGCTTCGCTCTGGTGCTCTTGTGAGATCAGATCTGCAATGACACAAACCAACCAAAGTGAAAGAAACAATTGTAGATTCAATGGAGACCGAAACATGTGATCAAGGATTCATGTAATAGAACACTAATGATTTTATGGGAAAGAATATGTCACTGTATCATATTAAGTAAAAGTAGAAGATACAACCAAATTGCCTTGATGTCACAAGTTCCCTTTTGGTGGTCCTTTGTTCCAACACACACATACACTTTCTCTGAATTTGTATGAAGATGGTCCACAAAATCTTGATGGACAAATGGAGGCCTCAAGTATCAGTTGTAATGGGATCATTCACACATTCTTTAGCCTATTCTTTCAGCAATTCTTTGCTCAATCTTGCTTAGCCTTTTCCATGAGAAATCCATTATTATATAGGAGAAGATGAAGTGGTTTACAAGGATGAGGATGATCCCACCAAATCAGAGAAGCCAGTAGGATCACAACCATACGGACGCCACCTCACATTCCAGAAGATTCTCCTTCTAGAAACTTCATGAAACTTTTTCCTTTCCTTAGCTTCAAACGCCATTGCACCCTGCCTATATAGCAGCATGCGGAAATCCCATGAGCCAGGAATATAGCAGCCTGCGGAAATCAAGGATTTTCGCAGTGTACCACTGTATGCCTGCGGCGTCATTCTAAAAATATGCCTTGTAGGGGAAGAATTCAGTTATTTTTCCCATGTAAAAGATTGTTTTGAGAGCCTGAATACATGTCTGTAGGGTCATCATCAGAGTGACCAAAATAATGTGTAACACCAATGAAAATTGTTGATAGTCAATGGTCGGGTCGGCCAGTTTAGCATGGTGTTGTGAATCGATTGTCAAGGGAATGGGTCGACGATCGACGGTCGGGTCGATAGTTTGGGAAAATGTTGTGCTCATCCAAAGTAAAGCGTTGATCACTGATGGTCGATGGAGCGTGGATCAACGAATCATATTCCATGCGATTTGAGATCAACAACTCAGATTTAAAAGGTTGTTACAATAGAAAAACAGTCAGTTTTTAAGAAAATTTTGGAATTTTCATATTTTTGAAGGTCATCAACTTGCGGGGTGATTTTGAGGCCCTAAACGATGTTTTTATCAAATCACTTTTACAATTTTCCCTTATGGGGGTCCCATACACAACATGTGAGGTTTACAACAATGGAAGAAAACAACTTTGGATATGTGTTACCCATTTCTTACCAAAATCGGCTAACGGATTCTCCTTTTTGGGTTGCTCCTCTTGGATTGTTAGTTCTTGACCAATTATTTCATGTACTACCTCTTTATTCATGGGTGCATGCACAACTTTCTTGTCTTTCTTTAGATGAAGTTGTGGATGGATTTTCCAACATCTATTAATCCAGTGACCACTCATATTGCAATGAGTGCAATAATTATTTAACCACAAATCCTTCTTTCCATGCTCCACATTTAGTCTTGGAGAGTGGTCTTTACATCTTGCCTCCTTCCTCGTAGACATGACATTCATGTACAAGGAATTTCTCTTCCAACATTTGGCAACATAGCAGTTATGTAATTTTCAAAACATACATGGATACTTATATCATAAACTATGTTTCTCATTTCCATTATTCTTATAGTCAAAGAATACATTGGAATAATCTGGTCTATTATACCTTTCATGGCGGTTCTTGTTGCAATTATATTGGGAAGAAACTGTCTTCACTCCTTTGGGATATTCACCTCTCATTCGAGGTGCCTTTCATTCTTTGTCACTCTCATGAAGTGAAGTGCCTYCGCTTTGTATAAGGTTTTTYTRTAATGGTTTATACTCTTCTCTTGAAGCATTTCTTGCTTCAGCGACCTTGGAGCATTCTTCAAATTTTACTTTTCCATATCCCAAACCTTCATAGAAATTTATTTCCACAACCTCTACGRGATTAACCATTCCTTGGCCATTAATTCCAAGACCCTTTCCATAATAACCCATCTTGGTTAAYGATTTAAAACCAGTACCTTGAGAAAATGATGACTCACTTACACTACATACCTCGATGACAAATTGTGAATCTATGGTAGAAGACGGTCTTCTTGGCATGGTAGACTCTTCTCTGTCCTCCACTATTTAYGCTTTCTGAAGCTTTTCTAAAAGTTCATACTTGGCTTGCAATTCAAGCTGCAACTTTTTCTTCTCATCCTCTGAAACTCGCAGTAATATTCTCAATTCAGAATTTTATTACTGTATCTACTGGTTAATCTCTTCAAGTTCCTGAAGTCTTTCTCGCTTCAAAGATTTTCCCATGATTGTCCTTTTGCAGCCTGTTCTTCAAAATGAAAATTTTGTCAAACTGGGACTGATACCAAACTTGATCTGAAAATCCACTGATTGATTTGCAAATAACTTTAAGAGTAAATGGACTTAGTTTAATTTATAAAGCTTAATGAACAATTGAAAAGCTAAATTGAAGAAAATGAGAAACAAAAAGAAAAAATCACAAGTTGATTACAGACTTCACCTATCTTGGGATACATCTTCGGGCCTGCTTCAACAATGCAACCGCTCCATTAATATAATGTGAAGCACTCCAAATGTTGAATTACATTACAATGGATCTCCAGTCTACCATAAAATTTCTTCACCAGCTCCAGGAAGACTGTAGAGTTGTTGGAAATCAATTCCCACTCTCTTCCTACACTCAAAAAGGCTTGAAAATGATTATACCTCAATTATATAGAAACATTTTGCATAATAATAATGTTACAGCCAAAAAAATTCAAAAAACCAAGTGTGTAGCGCAATGGAAAATCATTTTAGTTAATAAAGTGGAGGTCATGATTTCAATCCTGTGCTTGTTGGGATTTCAGGCCATTCGAATATTATAAATTTAAATATAATAATACCCATTTCCCACAATAGGCAACAACATGGGTGCATTGGTAAAATCGGTGCATTGTTTGGGCAGAGGTCGCAGGGTCAAGCTCGCAAACCTCCCCTTTTGGCATGTTGTTATAACAAACTCACCTTAAATAATATTTACAACTATCCATATTAAGTTTTGTCGATGGCATGTTGGTTAGAAAGTTGGTTTATTGTGGTGAGGTCAGAAGATTGATCCACCCGCTTGACCATTCCGAAGTTGATAAGGGCGTTTTGGGAAAATTGGGCCTGCCACGTGGTGGACCCTAATTGGCCCACGTGGCATCCATGTAACCATGCCACACCAATTGGTTCCATGTCACCCTTCCACGTAATCCTACCATGTTAGCCTTTGTACATCTGAGTCAGCATGCCACATCAATGGTCAAGTGGTCATGCTAGGTTAGCATCTGTACTACCACCTGTCACATCCATAATGCCATTTGTGTTATTTGTACTACCATGTGTCACATATGTACTACCATGTTTCATCTTCTGGTGATGCCATGTGTCAACCCTATTAGACCTTTTGCATGTTTTTCCAAAACTTCAGAATGCCATAACTTTCTAATACGAGGTCCATTTGAGCCCGTTCAAGCATTATTGGAAAGCTCGCGTTGATATCTTTGACATGGGCACATTTACATCATAATTTGATAACTTTAATTTTTCTTGGTTTTAGAGATCCTTCTGGATCACTTGGGAGCCATGACATCATGCTTTCAAACTAATGGTAGCAATAGTGTAGGACAGGAAGCAGCAGGTCTCAATGGTTGCATTGCCACATTACCTCACTTCCCTATCCTCTTTTTCCTCAAATTTGAGCATCTTAGGATTGTGCATGTTTTCTAAAACATCAACCATACAAAGTCAATGATCTTCTGCATTCAGTCGTGGGCTCTCCCTCTTCTTCCTTACTAACCCGCTATAAATGTCTAGACTATGGAAGACACTCTTATTGGCATGTGCTTGAAGCGTTCTAGACTTGTGCAATGAAAACCTCTCTTATTCTTGGTTTGAACAACTAGGATTCATTGGATATACAGGGTTGGAAAAAATGATCCAGCACAGAGCTAACGCTGCCCTTGGATCTGTCGTTGAGGGCTATGGAATATGTCATCAATGCCTTGCCAATAATATTTGTTGTGTTTGATTTTATCTTCCTTTATGTACCATGTCATCTCCTCTAAGAACTCCCCCATGTGATGAGGGTATTTCCAACTTCAAATGATAGATTAACAGATGCACTACCTTCCTTACTAAACCAGATCGGATCACCTGACTCAACTGAGAATTTTGTAAATAGACGCCATCATCAAATTGCTTCATAAGTTGTAGGAGTTATGGAATGATATATATCCATATATTTTGCATGGTGACATCTCTAGGGGATCCAACTTCTCCCATGCTTCCAAAATCTAGTTAGTTTCTTTGATTTTCAAATGTGCATCTGTGACGGGCCCTCTCCTATGGGGAGTTGCGACTTATGTTTTCTTCAAACATTGTGCACAACTCCCTTCACAAACAAAACTAGCACCCCTATGGATCTAATGGAAAAACAACAATCTAATGCAAACACATAACAACTATCACTCAATCTATCTACTCTCACCTAAGTTGGGCTTCCATTTCCCTTCCATTTACCTAGGCCCTATCATGAGGTAGTCCAGCCTAGTCTTGATCTAATACCATATTGTGAAATGAGAGATAGAGAGTAGATAGTATAACACAAAACCAAAATTGTGCTTCAATGCTCTATTAATGAACAAAATAGAGTACATATAAATACATGAAAATTGTCTCAAGATAGACAAACTATCTTGATCCACAGTTGAGGAAATACCTCAACCTCATACCAAACTAGGAAGCTAACTAGTTGGAGAGAAACTCTCAAACCAACTAGGCCTTAACAACTTCTTAAAAGCTAGGAAGAGAATCATCCTCGTAGAGACTAGAACTCTACCTAATAATGTCCAATAAACTCAATAATAATTAGAATATGATCATAGCAAAGACAAGTGGGAGTTACATATCCCTACAGAAATTAGGTCTATTAAATTATTAAAGGACCTTTTGCTGGATGAAAAAATCAGATCAAACCATTTAAATTTCAAATCACGTCAATTTAAATTACCATGTCAAAGTTTTTTATCTAAAAAGGTCATATCAAGCCAAAAGTGAAGATGATTTGTCATTTAATATTGAAATTGGGAAATCACGATGACCTGTAACATCCCCATTTTTAATCCCTGTGAATTAGAATGTAATTATATAATGTGATTTAGGATGGTGATCTAATGTGTTGGGGAAAAGAGAATGTATTGGTTTAATATGGTTGGGGGACAAATGGTATAATATGTGCATTGAATTAATTAGTCAAATAGTAATCGTTTGTTGCAATGCAAAATGGATGAAAAATAATGGGGGGCTATGATTCAACAAGAGAGAGGGGGTCCAAGGGGGCATTATTCATGGGTATTAATCCAACCCACATTTAACTCATGTAAGAGGGTGGGAGTGAGTGGTCACATCCCATACTTATTGGAGAGAATGGGCTGAGTAGAATCAACTTGGGGAAGAGTGTAATTCAAGTCAAGCAAGCAAGCAAAGGAGGAAATTTGTATGGCCAAGGGGGCAGTTTTTTGACAGTCATGTTTTTGCATGGAGAGTAGTTTTTACTTATAGATTTTGGACAACAAGAGATGTAACATACCCAGCCACCCTAGGTTGGGTCCCACTACTCCAACTCATCCCCAATTATTCTCTGAATTACAATCAAACTGTAACATCCTCAGCATACAACAGAGCAATGCTACTCCAAAAGCCCATTGTGCAGATTCTATTATAATCATAAGTATGTGCAGTATCACTTGAAGTAACATGCTCAACCCCAAGATGAATCACACCAAACTATCTTTCTCCTTTTAACACAATTTCAAGCAACAGAAGTAACTCACACACCAGTTTGTATTTCAATGTGCACGGAATTTGATTCCCTGAACGCACACATGAATTCCATCCTCTTGTGCACATGGGATACTTTCCTACACACCCATCCATTCAATCCTTACCTCAAAGACTCATGACTAATATAAAAAGGTAATTTAACAAAAAACTAACAATTACTATTATACGTATGCACGTCTACAAATACAAACCATAAGCACAATAGTTACAACTACAAGCAACATTAAATAGAATAACAACAGCTACTTATATGCGACAACATATAAAAATTAACCCATATCAAGAATAGATAAATAAGCACACAATAAACAAGGCAATAACATAAGAACACTTATCTTATATGAAAGTCACCAACTACACACATAATGCAGACGTTCCTCCCAGCCATAGACTCTGTTGCTCATAAGATTTCAGCAACGGGTCACCCACGAGATGAGGCTTAAATCCACCAAGGAAAAAGGGTTCCTAGCGACAATATAAGGTATGATACACAATAGAAATGCTCAGTCCTAGGTGCCCATTGTTTCAACTAGCCTACAGTCTCTCATTCATGATGCACCTATCACACCCAAAAATGTTTTCCCCTTCTCTTCTCACTAATCCCTCAGTTGCCCCACTTCCCTTCAAGGGTTACCAACAAAAGGTCAGACATGAAGTCTCTGAGCCCTGTGACTAGTGCCCAGTGCACCAGGGAACAATTCTCAGCAAAACTCTCACCTAGAGAGTATGCTCACGGGCCTAACAACCCGTTTCCTCAACAGTCAACCTCTCACTCAGAGAGACTACTCATGTGCCTATCAACTTGCTACATCAACAACCAATCTCTCACCCAAAGATATTTCTCATGGGCATGTCAAACTGTTACCTCAATAACCAATCTCTCACCCAGAGAGACTTCTCATGGGCTTGACAACATGTCTCTTTGACATTAAAACTCTGATTATAGCACCACAACTCCTTGCAAGTTTCTTTGTGCAGATAAGGTAATAATTGCATTTTCCATACAATATGACCCCCTTCTGCTCATGAGAGCATGAAAAAAATACTTCCATTCTTTCCCCATCGTGCTTAATCATAATGACCCAAAATACACTAAGTCCAACAATATATATTGCATGCCTTCAACTTGACACTTGTCATCTTCAGAATTAGCTTAATCCACTTGGTGACCCATTCCCAACCCTGAGAACTTAGGATAAAACAATATCCAATATTAAACTATTATGGAAACATTACAAAATATTCCCCTAAGAATTAAGTCTCACCCCCCCCATCTCTTTTCTTCTGAGTCTGTCTGCGCGCAATGATGAATATTATATTAATAATTGAGTATAATTACATGGATATGTGCACTGGCCTATCTACATCCCAACTCACCAGCCTCATACACACACAGGCTCTCCGGCCTCAATACATATACATATGCATACACACGCACATATATGTATATTTATAACTCATATTTACATACTTCTAGGTCATTCTTGTGCACTTACCCAAGTGTGCACAACAATGTGCAATGTCCACACTTACCCAGATGAGCACAACACTATGAAATGTGTGCACACTATCTTTGATATCAACTCTCTGCACACTTACCCCAGTGTGCACAACACCAAAACTAGGTGGCAACGACTCACCAACCTATATGTACATTTACATTACCATTTATACTAATGGCTCACCATCCTATATACACAATAACAAAGAGTTTTAGACCAGGGACATTAAAAGAGAAGAGATGAGTGTTGGAAAGAACACCAACCATGTTGGTCTTGAAGACAACCATTGTTGGGCTATGTTTTATGTTGAGAAAGAGGCATGTGTTCCTGCAAATTGGGTTGTAATCTTGTGACTCGTTTTTATATTGAGAAAATGACTCAAGATCCTTGTGAGGGATATTGTGAGCATTCCTGGAGTAGCTGAGAGGATTCTTGATAAATCAGATGCACTAAATCCCTGGAGGGAAGGGGGAAGGCCCGAGGGATTGTGTGTAATGAAGGTGGATCTCATTCCTTGGGTTGTGCAGGATTTGGTGAACAAAGAGGAACATGGGTTTTGGGGATGTTGTGTGTGGAGAGTAGATACCCAGATCTCCTTGTGCACTCATAGCCTCAGCTTGGGGGTGGTTTGCAGTTGAGAGAAAATTAACATCAATGCCTATGGTTGGGAGGTTCATCCTTTGTATGCAGCCAATTGGTTAGCTATTAATAAACAAGTTCTTTGTTGTGTTTATTATGATATTTTGTTGTGTAAATTGTTTATATGAATGATGTGTGTTTACTGTTTACTTGAGCAGTTGCATTCATGTTTTAATATATGTTGTTAGATGCATTTAGAACTTTGGCATTAGTCATCATGGTTAAATTTTTGTGTGATATGTAGCTGGTAAGCTACAGTAAATTAATAAGTAGAAAACCTTATGTTTTAATGTGTATTTTTCCCATAATGTTGCTCAGTTGGAGGCTTGGTATGTTACAATATGGTATCAGAGCATCTAGTTCAAATGTTGGGCTTGTATGGGATCGAACCAGTGTGAATTTGAAAAATTCATTATTGTAGTTTTTCTCTGTGATGAATCTGGGGGAAAATGGTGAAAATCAAAGAGAAATCCCCAAATTCATGAGCAATATTCGCGTTTAAATTACTTAGAGATGTTTAATAGGTTTAATGGAACCATTTTTCAAAGGTGTAGAGTTCAATTCAACCTGGAAGGTTGAAATTCGAGTTTTAATGGCCGCTTGTAGAAGTTGGACAGAGTTAATGAATTGATGACTGAGATTTTGTTTGATATCGCAATCAATGGACGAGATTCACTTTAATAAATTTGAAAATTTATATTCCCAAAATACACTAAGTCCAACAATATATCCTTCAAATTCACACTTGTCACCTTCAGAAGTAGCTTAAGCCACTTGGTGACCCGTTCCCAACCCTGAGAACTTAGGATAAAAAAATATCCAACATTAAACTATTATGGAAACATTACAAAATATTCCCCTAAGACTTAAGTCTCACCCCCCCCCATTTTCCCTTTTCCGATGGAGTTCTCCCCCCCATCTCTTTTTGTCTGAGTCTGTCTGTGCGCAATGATGAATATTATATTAATAACTGAGTATAATTACATGGATATGCACACTGGCCTATCTGCATCCCAACTCACGAGCCTCATACTCACATAGGCTCTCCAACCTCAATACATATACATATACATACACACGCACATATATGTATATATATAACTCAGCTTTGCATACTTCTAGGTCATTCTTGCGCACTTACCCAAGTGTGCACAATAATGTGCAATGTCCACACTTACCCAGATGAGCACAACACTATGAAATGTGTGCACACTATCTTTGATATCAACTCTCTACACACTTACCCCGGTGTGCACAACACCAAAACTAGGTGGCAACGGCTCACCAACCTATATGTACATTTACATTACCATTTATACCAATGGCTGACCATCCTATATACACAATAACAAAGAGTTTTAGACCAAGGACATTAAAAGAGAAGAGATGAGTGTTGGAAAGAACATCAACCATGTTGGGCTTGAAGACAACCATTGTTGGGCTATGTTTTATGTTGAGAAAGATGCATGTGTTCCTGTAAATTGGCTTGTAAGCTCATGACTCATTTTTATATTGAGAAAATGACTCAATATCCTTGTGAGGGATATGTTGAGAATTCCTAGAGTAGTTGGGAGGATTCTTGATGAATCAGATGCACTAAAGCCCTAGAGAGAAGTGGGAAGGCCCGAGGGACTATGTGTAATGAAGGTGGATCTCATTCCTTGGGTTGTGTAGGCTATGGGGAACAAAGAGTAACATGGGTTTTGGGGATGTTGTGTGTGGAGAGTAGATACCCAAAGGGCCAGATCTCCTTGTGCACTCATAGCCTTAGCTCGGGGGTGGTTTGTAGTTGAGAGAAAATGAAAAGCAATGCCTATGGCTAGGAGGTTAATGCTTCATATGCATCCAGTTGGTTAGCTATTAACGAACAAGTTCTTTGTTTTGTTTATTATGATATTCTATTGTGTAAATGGTTTATATGAATGATGTGTGTTTACTGTTTACTTGAGCAGTTGCATTCATGTTTTAATATATGTTGTTAGATGCATTTAGAACTTTGGCATCAGTCATCATGGTTAAATTTGTGTGTGATATGTAGCTGGTAAGCTACAGTAAATTAATAAGTAGAAAACCTTATGTTTTAATGTGTATTTTTCCCATAATGTTTCTCAGTTGGAGGCTTGGTATGTTACAATATGGTATCAGAGTGTCTAGTTCAAATACCGGGCTTGTATGGGATCAAACCAGTGCGAATTTGAAAAATTCATTATTGTAGTTTTTGTCTATGATGAATTTGGGGGAAAATGGTGAAAATCAGAGAGAAATCCCCAAATTCATGAGAAATATTCGTGTTTAAATTACTTAGAGATGTTTAATAGGTTTAATGGAATCAATTTTCAAAGGTGTAGAGTTAAATTCGACCTGGAAGGTTGAAATTCAAGTTTTAATGGTCGCTTGTAGAAGTTGGACAGAGTTAATGAATTGGCGACTGAGATTGTGTTTGATATCGCAATCAACGGATGAGATTCATTTTAATAAATTTAAAAAATTATAAGATTTCAGTTGTTTGGAAGGTTGGGAAAATCAATGGCTAGGATATGTTTTCGAAGTTTTGAAAAGGAAGAAAATTGGCAGTCAACATCTTCTTGGCTTGTAGATTGAAAACTTATCAGAGATTTTGGTCAAAAAATTTAATTTTGGAAATTCACTAAGAGAGATTGTCGATGGTTGATGGTTGGGTCAGTCTAAATGAAGAAGAATTTGGTTCAACCAGAAGACATCTCTAACAGTCGATGATCGATGGTCGGGTGTCGAAAGAGTTGGATGAGGTTTGGTAAGTTAACGATCGAGATTAATTTTCAATGGGAGATCGATGGACTAGATTGATTGGAGATTGATCAAATATTTTCTAAGTATTGAAGTCGGTCAAGGAAAATTAGCGACGACTGACGGTTGAGCCCACCGGATTCAACAGTGTTTTTAATCACCAACATAAATCATTGACTATAGATGGGACGATGTTCGGGTGTCACCCTATTCGGTTTAGTGGTACGATCAAGCAAGATAAATGGTCGATGGGTCGATGAATCGATGGTCGGGTTTCGGCTCATTCGGTGAAGTTTTCAGGTCGTCCAAGAGAAACGGTCTATGGTCTATGAAGGAAAGAGGGTGATTACATGTCATGCCATGTCATCATCCATGTGTCATTCCATGTCATCCAAGTTGACACCTTAGGATGATGTGTCATCATCCATGTTTCATGCCACGTCATCTCAGAAGTGGTTGATGACCAGTGATTGGGTCGACCGAATTGGGGAATGTTTTTTGACAGTCATCAAAGACTGTCGACGATGGATGGGCCAATGGTTAGGCACCAACTGAATTACTGAGGAGTTCCATTCGCCAATGAAAATTGTTGACAATCAATGGTCGGGTCGGCTAGTTTAGCATGGTGTTGTGAATCGATTGTCAAGGGAATGAGTCGACGATCGATGGTCGGGTCGACAGTTTTGGAAAAATGTTGTGCTCATCCAAAGGAAAGCATCGATCATTGATGGTCGATCAAGCATGGATCAATGACTCATATTCCATGCAATTTGAGATCAACAACTCAGATTCAAAAGGTTGTTACAATAGAAAAACAGACATTTTTTTTATGAGAATTTTGGAATTTTTCATATTTTTGAAGGTCATTAACTTGTGAGGTAATTTTGAGGCCCTAAATGATGTTTTTATCAAATCAAAACGCATGAGAACAAAGTGTACCAAGGTACATTGTGTCTTTGCAGATCAAATGAAAGAGCTCGAGGAGAGACTTTCAACGAGCTAAATATTTTGCAAAACAGAGCTCGTATAAGAAAGTTGTAGCTGAAACAACCAAGGTAAATTTTTCGGCACCAATTTACTTCTGGAGGGTATAACTCCTTGCTCAGAATTTTGTTTGGGGCACAGGAGCAGTCTATAGAAAGCTATTGAACCATATAATTCCAGAACCTAATTAAGGGTGAAATTGTGGAACATAATTCAGAAGGAATTCATGGACATACCCAATTGATATTCTGTCAAAATCCAAAAGAAATTGGTGTAGGAATGCATAAACAGGGCTAAAACTATTAAGCCACGAGAAGGTACAAAGGGGCAAAGTTTTCATTTCTAGATTGTTGCATATTTTGACTGGAGCATTAGTTTGAAAATAACACAATTTCTATGAATTCATTGTTAGCATTATTATCTATGTCATGAAGAAAAATTTTCTTGGTTCCTAATAGATTTTCCTTTGTAAGTGGCAAAAGTTGGTGTTTGAGATTATTTACACTGGGGAGAAAGGTGTACAAAAGGGTTAAATTGGTGATATTCAATTGCCTATAACTTTATGCCCGATGCTCAGAATTGAGCAAGAAAGCATTCATTGAAAATATATTGGATAGTAGAATCTAGGTATCCATTCATAATTTAATTTTGAGCTAAGGAATTCTCAAGGAATAAAAAAAAAAAGTTTCTAGTGAGTTTGAAGGACACCTTTGAGCAAAATGGAGATTTCAGGAAGCCGTAACTCTTGGCTCATAAATTGGATTGAAGCATGAGTATGGTCATTGGAAATTTAATGCATAGGAAAAGATGGCAGAAGGTCTAATTTCTCTAGGGGAGCATTAGGTTTCCCCATAAAGTTGTAGGAGAAAGTGGAATTGGATTCCATAAACTGTGTAACTACCCAACATAAATATTTTTCTGAATAATGTCAAAATTTGGAGAAACATTTCCCAGCTAATAGAGCTAAGTTCCAGAGGTGATTTTTAGGTAAGGAAGAGTATTGAAACTCATTATAGTGTTTATGCATAAGTGTAGGGGCACATTTGAAGTGCAGTAGTTTCACAAATTAAAAAAGAGGTTGAGCTTATTAACATGACATTGATTAATAAGAAGATGAGCACTCTAGAGGAGGGTGTTGTGTGAAGGATTGTTGGAAAAAGGATAAGATTACACAATTGAGGATTGTTTGGTTCTATTCTATATTAATCCCAGTGTCCATTGGGAAGGAAGCGGGTCAAAATTCTGCAGTTGACTAAAGCATCAAAGAGTTGTAAAGGGAAGTGCATGGATGCAGATCAAGTGATGAAAGATTGGAAAAGGTCTAAGAAAGAGCAGAGGAATATTAGTATTTAGATGTTATAGAATCTGAATGGTTTGAAAAAAAAAACAATAGAGTTTCTCACATAAATCATGAATCCAATAGGTGAAGAGTGTTATTGCATGCACAAGGTGTTAAGGAGGAATACATAGCCTTGAAGGTGGAAATATAGTGAAGGCTACAATCTTGATGCAGGAGAAGGAAAAAAGATAGTATGAGATGAGGTGTGACTCATGGAGTGGATGAATCATATCCTATGTGCAAGTATAGGAATGCAAGAAGAAGGGATTCTTAGATGTTATCTAGCAACTCTTGTCTAAAAGTATGCAAAGCAAGAAAATTTCCTTTGTTATCAGAGTGCACAAAAAAGGTAGGGTACAAGTGCCAATGGAGGAGGGTAGCATTCCATTTGGAGCAGAGTGGTATTCAATGGCCAAGTATTTATTAACATCGAATCACTCAATGAAGTGAAGAGAGGTATTTAAAATTGACCAAATCCATGGATGACAAAGAGTATCAGAAAGATGACATAAAAGAATATTTTAGAATGTTGAAATGCCAAGACCTGTTTGGTAAAAGGAATGGAGAATGGTTAACTAATTCCAGTGCTAATATTCAGATGGAATAGTGCATGTTACAACAATATGTATATTGAGAATTATAGCCAAAAGATTTTGGGACAAGTTTTTCTCGGCATAAAGAAAGCAGTTGTGAGATGGCAACACTAGTGGATCTAGTGACTGAAAACACATAATGGCCAAGTGGGGGATTGGCTAGAAGGTTCGGAATGGGGGTTAATGGTGCACATTTGAGTGGAATGACAGTGCACAGGACAACAAGGTTCTACAGCAATTCAAGGATAGTCATCTACAACAACAAAGATAAATAATTAATTAAATATGAAATAGATATGCATTGGAGTGCATGATAGAATTGTTGCATGATGCATACAATAAAGAAAGAATGCATGTGCCTAAAATAGGCATGAAATATCAAATTCTTGGTGCATAATGATGTGTGTTTGTGCATGTGGACATGCCTGAACATGATGGTGGCATGAGTATAGACTAACAATAGTTTGATGATATATATATGAAATAATGATGCTATGATATTTGAATAAAACTAATGATGGATTGTGTATCCAGGAAACATGATTATAGCATGATGATATTGTTTCTTATGGTATCCATCCACACGAAGACAAAACAAGGATGGTGGGAATGTTGATCCATATGTTGGTAAAGGGAGCCTGTGAGCTTCTACAAAGTACCATTTGATCATGTAGCATCAAGTAAATTGATGATAGTCATGCAGGGATGCATTTGAGGTTGTTATGACATATAAATACTGAAGGGAATTGAGGTAAGAATTACCTCATTCGAATCTCAATATTTGAATTGATGTAAAGGAAGGAGGTCTTGAGTATGCAAATATTATTTGTTACTCGAATGCATTTATGGGGATTTTAATTGCATATTGTGTTATGTTGGTTACAAGGTCATAACCGAGTTAAGTCAGGAGACATTACTCCTATTGTAACAATGAATGCCACTAGAGATGGTCATGTGTGAGGTCATGATAAGATTGGATATGGAAAGGTTATAATTCCATCCAAATGCATAATGGTTTTCCTCTTTATAATCAATGTTTGGATTGCGACATTTTTGCATACATTGAATAGCACTAAGGGATGATGTTCCTAGTGTTGTGTGTGGATTGAAGAGGAAGGTATCCAAATGATCGGATGGGTTGTGGAGAAGAGTTTAGATGATGTATTAAGGCATGGGCCATACCTTCCAACTCACTTGGTGGAATACATGACATGAACATATGGTATTCCAGAGTCAATGGAAGGATGAATTATGTGGATGTGACCATGATTATTGACACATTGGTTTTATTATTATTAAAGTTTGATTGCATTATGAAAATATTGGTATGATGATAATGCATGTACAACGAATGATGGTTTAATTCTAGATAATATGATTTTGAATTCCATTTGGAAGAAATGGAATTTTTAGATTAATATAATTCTGACAACCACTTCATGGATTGAATGCAAATATTGTGTGTGACATACTAACAACTTGTGTGGCTGCAAGAAAAATGAGAAAATTGTAGGTAGAGTAGTCTTGGATATGGAGATAATGCAAATACAATAAGGAGGATTGATATTATTGTTGTAAGAGCCAAATGTAATGGGAAGAAATCTCATGCGTCGAGATATTTATTTTCCTGCATAAACAAATTTGAGAAATTAATAATTGAAAATTGTTATGATATGCTAACAATTTGTTTGGTTGCGTGGAAATTGAGAAAAATTCAAGGGAAATTGATTTTGGATATGGCAAGGATGTAATCCCATAAGGAAGATTGATATTTATTGCTGCATGAGCCAAACAATTATGAGCAAAAATCTCATGTGTAGGAATATTTACCTTCCTGTGTAAAACAAATTTGAAATTTTATAATGAAAATTGTATGATGATATCTCATGATGATTGTGTGCATGTGATGTAGATGATATTATGGCTATTAAAGATAGAAATATTGGAGAAGAGGATATATTTATGACATTGGAACCCTATGATTTCCTAGAGGGTGAGAATAGAAAGGGGGAGGGAAATCAATAATGCATATGACATGGTGGTTGGAATCACAATGGTGTGCCAGGAAAAGAACAGTGAACTAAATTATTGATATGGCTACTCATGAAGTAGAGCAACGACCATATGAATTTGTGATCATAATCACTGTGTTAATTATGTTGAAAGATGGGTCGATTGTTGTTCAGAGAATTTTAATTTTTTCCTTGTTCCTTATTGCTTGTTGTGCCTAAATGACGTCTCTACATCTATGTTTTTATGGACTGAATGCTTTGGTGCGTCTTTTTGGTTGTCGCTACATATGGTTAAGTTGATTGTGTTATGATTTGATTGTTATGGGAAGTTGCATGAGATTGTGTGTCATGATTGTGTGTTTTTATTTCCACCAAAGTTGTATTAATATGTTGTGTAGGAGGCACAATTGAAACTATTTCATAGTTGGATATTCCATTATCACAGTTGGAGTTCCTAGAGCCACAACTCAGAGACTTCCTATTCAACCTTATATTGGAACCATAAAATAAAATTGGTACTAATTGAAGGACTCTAGTTCAGAGAAGGGGTACAATTCCTTGGGTTGTACAGGTTGATGGGAACGAGAGTTTGTTGGTTGGAATTGTTGTGGGAATAAAAAAGGTATAACATATATTGCAGTTGAGGTTCCTGGTGCCACAACTCTAAGACTTCTTATATGACCTTGTAATGGAACCCTAGAAGGGAAGTGGTGCAACTTCATGGACTAAGGTGTAGAGAAGGGGTACACTTCCTTGGGTTGTACAGGTTGAGGGGAATGAGAGTTTGTTGGTTGGAATTGTTGTGGGAACCAATAAAGCATGAAGAAAATTTCAGCAAGAGCTAGAGAAAGGAAGTGCAGGCCATGAAAAATGAAAGATAGTTGGTTGGAATTGTCGCCAGAATGATGGATTGTGAAATTATCTTATGTGGTTTGGGCCAAGGAACATAAGTATCTATGGTTTTGGGTCAAAGTTCCTATGTATGTATATGTTTTGGGCCATGGAATAAAGAGCCTATGAAATTTTTTTAGATGGGAACGCTTGTGTGACCTTAGACCGGAGAGCCTATATGTTGATTAATGGATGGGGAGATGGAATTGTAAAATGAATGTCCACCTATAGGGTGTTGTGCACTAAGGACAATGAAAAAACTAGGGGGAGGGGAATGTAAATACCCAGTTTTAATCCTCGTGAATTAGAATGTAATTGTGTAAATGTGATTTAGGTTGGTGATCTGATGTGCTGGGGCGAAGAGCTCGTATTGGTTTAATATGGTCGGGGGCCAAGTGGTATATTATGTGCATTGAACTAATTAGTCAAACAATACTCATTGGTTGCAATACAAAATGGATGAAGAACGATGGGGGGCTATGATTCCATAAGAGAGAGGGGGTCTAAGGGGGGATTATTCATGGGTATCAATCCAACCCACATTCCTAAATTATTATTTGTTTGTATAACCTTCTAAATTGTTGTTGAGTGTTCCCAAAGAAAATCATTTAACTCGTGTAAGAGGGTGGGTGTGAGTGGTCACATTCCATATTTAGTGGAGACCATGTGTTAAATATAATCATCTTGGGTAAGAGTGTAAGCCAAGTCGAGCAAGCAAACAAGGGAGAAAATTTGTATGGCCAAGGGGGCCATTTTTGGACAGTCACGTTTTTGCATGGAGAGCAGTTTTTACTTGCATATTTTGGACAACAAGAGAAGAGATGAGTGTTGGGAAGAACACTAGCCATGTTGGGATTGAAGGTAGCCATTGTCGGGGTATATTTTATGTTGAGAAAAAGGCATGTGTGCCTGTAAATTGTGATGTAATCTTGTGACACATTTTTATGTTGAGAAAATGACTCGAGCTTTGTGAGGGTTGTTATGAGCATTTTTAAAGTGGTTGGGAGGATTCTTGATAAATTAGATGCATTGGAGCCCTCGAGGGAAGTGGGAAGGCTCAAGGGACTATGTGCAGTGAAGGGGGATCCCATTCCTTGGGTTGTGCGGGTCATGGGGAATAGAGAGGAACCTGGGTTTTGGGGTTGTTGTGTGTGGAGAGTGGTTACCTAGAGGGCTAGATCTCCTTGTGGACTCATAGCCTCATCTCGGGGGTGGTTTGTTGTTGAGAGAAAACAAACAACAATGCCTATGGTTGGGAGGTTCATCCTTTATATTCAGCCAGTTTGTTAGCTATTAACAGATAAGTTCTCCGTTGTGTTTATTATGATATTCCATTATGTAAATGGTTTGTATGAATGTTGTGTGTTTATTGTTTACTTGAGCAGTTGCATTCATGTTTTAATATATGATTTTAGATGCATTTAGAAATGTGGCATCATTCAACATGGTTACATTTTTGTGTGATATGTAGTTGGTAAGCTACATGAAATTAATAAGTAGAAAACCTTATGTTTTAATCTGTATTATGCCCGTAATGTTTCTCAATTGGAGGTTGGGTATGTTACATGACCGGGGTTGTTTTCACTTATTCCAATGTTAGGTTCAAATAAGTCAAGGCAATCCTTTTATTAGTTTAGACAAAAGTCGTTAGTGATATATGAATTAAAGGTAAGGCTCCCTTATATAATGGGAAAAAAATCATACATAAAATATTTTAAAAATTCTTATTAAAGTAAAATATATTTGAATGATAAACTATTGTTTAATTAGGGAATTAATTAGGATCTTGAAATTATTTTACTTAATGAATTTGTGACTTTTTCTTAGGATTTATGACGATAAATGTTTTTTTTGGCAAGGGGTAGAGAATAGACCAGGGTATAAAATAAGTGTTCATACAACCCTTCTCACATCTATATGTAGATTTCATAATCCATTAATTTCAAGGTATTTTATTCAAGAGAAGTGATAATTGTGTGTTTTCATACCTACTAGTCTCATAATCAAATTCTTAAAGATGCATTGAATTCACAATCCTTGAAAACTTAGAGGTAGAATTTTCTAGGGTTAAAATATAATTTCAACCAAGATTCATAATTGCATTACAAAGCGTTTTTAAATTGAAATTTTGAACTAGTAACAACACTATGTCATAATTTAGTGTTGTTTGCTCCTTTTCAATCTTTTTTGGAGAAGTTGTCGAACTGAGCTATGGGTTAGTCCATATTGAGTATCAACTTCAATGACCATAGACAAAGCAGCAAGATACTTTCAAGTAGGTTAGAGCCAATCAAGACCAAGAGGTGGGAAAGCAATTGTTATGATTCATGTGATGTTGTTGAGTCTCCATTTTGACACCTCTATTACCCTATATTATCCTATATCTTAGTCAATTTTACCTCTGATATGCATATATAATTGACCATTTCCTCCACAAACCTACTTTGTGACCTTGTCCATGTGCATAGAGAGGTAACTTATGTTACAGCATGATTTGTTTGATTTTGTTGATTAAATTGGATTAAATGGTTGATTATTTATGCTCCTAATCACTTTGAATTTTAAGCAGCTTCATTCGGTACTCTACTAATCCAGTACTGCAACAATAACATAATCTGGTACTCTGTAGGATCCAGTACTCCGCTGGATCCGATACCCTGTATGATACGGTATCGATGTCCCTCCCAATTTGGTACCCTGTAGTATTTTGGTACTTTACAACACTTCTTCCAGTACTACCCGTTCAACACCTATTCTAGTACCAGCACAGAGGTTCTTTTGGTACCCGCTCAACGTTTATTCCAGTACCAACAACTCAGTGCCTCATCCGGTACCACCAACTCGCGCCTCATATGGTACCACTAGCTCGTG
This sequence comes from Picea engelmannii, assembly GCA_009831015.1. NCBI lineage: Eukaryota > Viridiplantae > Streptophyta > Pinopsida > Pinales > Pinaceae > Picea > Picea engelmannii. The sequence continues at coordinate 253,946 of ML777147.1, forward strand.
TCTCATTTGGTACCAACCTCACACATGTTTTGGTACTTCCTTTGCGCTGGTCTAGTACCCATAGTCGTGACTATGCTAGTCTGGTACTAAACCCCTGCCTACAGGATTCTGGTACCAGCATCCTATAGGATTCTGGTACTATATTTGCACTTCAATTTTTGAGCAGATAAAGATGAATCTCAAAATTTGGGAACATGAGTTTTGTCCAGAGCAACGTTTTCATGTGGAAACATGGGGGAATAATTCATCCAGATCACACGTGTGTACATCCATCTCAGGGGGAACGATTCAGCCTAAAATCATTAAATATTTCTAAACTGCCATATTGCGCCTTGCGTTTAGTGCAGATGGAAGCATATCTTACAAAACCATCAAATGGGTTTCTATAAAATCTATCCAATTATAAAACCCATAAATAGTTTCTCAAAATTCACAACGGATAGAGATATATCGAAGGATCTTTAAACCTAATTTGTAATATCTGGTGAAAACCCCAGATTTTGTGCATAAATAGTTTGAACGAATTCTAAGTTGGGGGATTTGTTCTGATCCATCCCCATTGAATTTCCTTGTATAAATATGAAGGAAGGAGTACTGAGAAGGGATGAATTGTTATGTTGTAATATTGGTTCTTGAAGGAGAAGAATAGTTATGATGTAAGATTGGTCTTTGAAAACTATTGATTGTACTCTATTTTTTTCTGAAGTAATGAGATAAGTTGCAAATCATGCATTTTGTGTGTATGATAATATATTATTCTCTTTAAGTGTTTATTAAGATTCCTTGTTGGTACAGCAAGTTCCCATCGACCCAATCAAGGTAAGCTTCATTGTATTTTATTTGTAAATATAAATATGGATTTTTGTGTGTGTGAATAGAATGATTCTGTAATTAATCATAGCATTTAACTTCAGTATTGTTATGTTTCAATTATACATTTGATGATGTTGAGTGAGTAATAATATTGTGTACAGTATCAGTGAAATGATTCATGATTGATTAATTGTTATTTATGTGTGTGTCATTTTGCTAGATTAGATATTCTAATGATTGTTGTTATCTTGCAAGAATTAGTCTCAAGTGGAGCCTCTATCTCTCACCCTACACTAGCCTGTAATGGAGTGCTCCCTTCCACTTAGAATTTCCTTTCATAATTAATTAAGTTACATATTGTGAATACAGGTATAACTAAGACCTTTATCTCTCACCCTACATGTGCCTAAAATGGAGTGCCTTCCTTCACCTGTGATTTCCTCTAGCATTGATTGATGTCTTCCTTTGAGCATATGCAAAGTGTTAGTTGTTATTAGTCTATATATTGCAGAACAAAGTCAAATTTCATATTTCTACTTCATGAGCCTATAATGAACAAACTAGTCACCTGAACAAGAGTTTGAATCATATTTATTTTATGATCTTTGCTTTCCATCTTTTGAACTGTGTGAAGATTGTTATTTTTAAAAGTGTGTGTTGGTTTCTAAATGGTTTTCTTATCTAAGATATACTAAACAGACATAGGAACCTATATTTTATTAGCACATATAGTTAATCAACTCTACTGATTACGAATCTCGGTCGATAATTTATGTTTGGTAATATATTATGCATATAATTGCGCCAACTTTTTGGCGTCCTTGTTGGGGAGTTGTAAGCAGTAATAGGTAGTATTTGGATTAGATTGGTTTAATGGTTTTGGATTGGTTTTATGGATGACCTAAGGGAGGAGAGAAGACAATAAGACGTGTGGGAAGAGCCCACACATCCACTTTGGTGGGGTTTCTCCAAAGTTAGGTTGTCCTCTCTTCTTTTAATGCAAGTGTGTTTTTCCTTCTTTTATGCAAAATTGTGTTTTCATGATGGGCTAACTTGTGCGAACCAATAACCTAGTGACAACACGGTCCCAGTAATGCAAGGAGTTCAAGTTTGGTGTGTTTTATTTTTGCAAATAGTTTTAATTTGTTAGTTTTAATATTCAAATATTTGATGATAAATCATTTTTGGGGTGTTGTAAGAACCCTCAAGTACTAATTTGTGTTGCGAGAAAGGGATCATCAACTAGCTAGAGTAATTCAAGGATGATCAAGAGCTTGAAGAATGTTCCTCCAAGAACTTTCTCACATTCTAGCATCAGTTGGGATATCCGCCTCTCGGGAAGAGCATATCTTGATACCAATCAAGAATTTAGTTGTATATCCACAAGAAGATTTAGAAGTCCCTTCGGATTCATATTGTCAATTTGTTGAGGAGACTACAGAATCATGGATATAATTCAATAGAGAGAAACCATTGGAACCTGAGATTGAGGATTCCTTAGCATTCCTCTCAGCAGATCATGTATGTACTCCAAATACCAATCATCTTGAAGAAGATAATCTGCATAGCATGGAAAAGGAGGACATGTTGTGTGACCTAAACAAAGAAGGGAAACTAGAATATCTTGATCCTATTGAAAGATGGTTCCAGTTAGTTTTCAGGTCACACTACTCTTTTACTTTTCATTATTGTTTGATCTCATCATCAAAACAATTGGTCCTTCATACTCCAGTATGCATTAAAATTTATCTTTTAAACCTAAATATGAATATATTTCTAACCCTGTTACGCACATGGCTTCACTGGAAGTATTCCTATACTTGAAGGAAAATTTATTTTGTTTAATTAGAGTAGGGTAGTAAATAAATAAATAAATGTTGCACATAAGTGCAATACAACCTATCTTTCATACTTTTCATAAATGGGAATGTCAAAAGATAATAAAACAATTGGTTTAAGATCTTTTGTTCCTATAGTAGATTTCTTTCTAAAAAGTTATGATAATTTTGTTTGGAATTTTATGAGAAGGTAATATCTTCATCCTCTGAATGCACACATAATACTGGAAGGGTTTCAAAATCGAAGAAGGTATCCTTGTCAACAGAAGATAACACTTAAGGGAGTGCTTCATGACCTATTTCTTCAAATTTATTCTTTTTCCTTAAGTTGTAAAAAAGGATGCATTCATGATTTATCATTACCTATCTATTTTAAGACCATTATTTCACAAGGATAATCGACTAAGTGATATTTTTAATAGAAATTAAAACTAAATGTTAATTCCGAACTATTTTATCCATAGCTAATAATCCAACTTTTGACATTTTCCCTGAAATTTTATGTTTGTAAGCATGAATAAAAATATAGTTGTAATTAGTTCTATTGGTTTGTTTTTAGTAGATGTTCGCAACCCTCTGAACAAATTTTTTTTAGTGTCTCACATTGTTTGCATGAGGCCATGCAAAACCTCATGCATGGGGGAGTGGCTGCTAAGACAACATAAAATGGACGTGGCAACATAAGCAGTGGTTAGTTTGGTTCCAAAAAGAGGAGTTTGCCCAGCTACATTTTCTTTTCTTGTTACAGATCTTGGAACCCAATCATTTTATGACACTTCCGTTGAAATCTCAACATTCCTACATCAGTGTGTTGATTGCAATTTTTCAAACATAATACTTCAACAGAACAAATTCATATGTTTCTTCTTGTAGCAGCAATAAGTGTTGAATCTTCTACAGCTTGATATTCAGAGTATGCCAGCCACAAGGAGAAGCCTACAAATTCCAGTTAGCAGAATACACCACCATGTACCTTATCCTATTCTCATTGAGTAACAGAATGAAATTTTCTGGTGATCTGGTACTGGATAACATCTCTGTGTTATTCCAGTACTACAAATATTATTTTTGTGTTCATCCAGTACTGGATAACATCTTTGTGTTGTTCTGGTACTTCAAATATTATCTTTGTGTTGTTCTGGTACTGCAACAATTTCACCCTTGTGTTCATCTGGTACTAAAGGAGAAGGTATGTGTTGGTCCGGTAGTAGTACAACTCTTTGCAATGGTCCAACACTAAGTAGTGGTCTGGTACTAAGGTGTGATCCAGTACTGGTAATCAGGTGTTGGTAGTCCTTATCCTATACTCAAAGTTTTTACTACTCGATATAAATGCTTCAAGTAATAGGAGGTATAAACTCAACATTTTTCGTTTTATTAAGGAATTAGACTAATTATGTATTAAACATGTGGTTACACTCATACATCCTCATGTCCTCAATTATTGCATGCTCCCTACCATGAACTTTTGCAAGCTCTTGTATACATCTCCTCATATAGAAATCATTCATATACACCCGAAATGTTGAGAGTATGAGGTAATTATACCTCTAACAGGATCAATTTCACTCTTTCTGTTTATATGGTGAAGAAACGTCATAATTCCATGATCCAACATCGTGCCATAAGCCTGTGGGGTCCAGTACTAGTGGTGGAATTTTGGTAAAATTGTTCTATACTTGATATTGTCCTTTTTTAAACAAAGCACACTTCAGGGAATGGAGTTACAAGATGGTTATTACATTCTTTCCATTAAGGATTATATAAATTATGTGCTAAAATGTTTGGTTATTTTCATATACAATTTCCATCTTAAGCTATCAATATCACCATCATTATTTCTTTAATTGCAACTTCCATGTGTATTCCACTCTTGTTTGCTAAGATTACCAATGCATCCATCCTATTATCATCAAATTCCTTTTTAAAGTGGTTGTCTTCATGAATGAGAAAAAATCATCCATCATGTCACTTTGTTTCTGCCCCCTGCTTTGTTCTGGTACTGCATAATTCTGTTACGGTACTGCTATGTTCCGATACTACAGAATTATGTTCTTGTGTTGTCATGTTCCAGTACTATCTGTTTCGGTACTACAGAAACCTGCTCCATTACTTATCTGGTACTGATGCTAAAGTGATATGATCTTTGTCATGTGCTTAACATTGTTTTCACTTCAGGTAATTGGAGGTATGGTCTAATATTTTCATGTTCTTTCTATCAAGGATCATTTAATTCTTGTGTTGAATTGTTCTTTACTCTCATGTACATCTTCCTCCTACATTTCTACACTCACCCCTAAATGAATCATCCTTGCTATTATTTAAGAAGATATTTTCACATTTAGCTCTATATGATAATGGGTGCACCTGTCTTATTACCTCATGATTTTGAAAAAGTGATTGCTAATTGAAATATCCATTGAAAAGTGGTGACACCATGATGTCTAATACTAACCTAGTTGGTTTAACAAGTTCTTATCCAAGTTTATCTTTACAAGATTCTCTTGGGAGGTATTGATGAAAACCTCATGTGGTGGATCGCCCTTGCAAAACCTCAATGAACTTTCATGAGAACCCTAATAGGATTAACTAGAGGGACCTCTTAGTCATTATCTGAGATGTTCCATTATTCATTGAATATATGAGATTTAAGTCTAATGTGGATGATGTCACCCTTGGGATAATTGCAAGCAATTAATTATGTGCCTAATAACTCTAAAACACTCTCATACCACCTGCCTTCCTTATACTCTAAAACTTTCAATGAACAGTATACATCATTCTAAATCTTTTGAGTAATATAATAAAAAGTAAGTATCGGGAAGTACAAGTAAACTCGTCGAGGTACTGAATAGGCCTGCTTGCAGTGGGGCTATGCTTGTATGGTACTAAGTTAAACCCTTCGGGGTACTGAATAGGCATGTTGGCAACAGGGCTATGCCAAGTAAAGGGAGTTGAAAAACATAAAGTGGCACACCTAAAACTGAACAAAAACCCTTGGGTTTCATTCTAAAGCAACCATTATCAAATCAAGGCTAGGAGATGACTTTTTATATCTCTTGGATGATGTTCTTAAGAACCTTCAAGTATCCATTTTTGAGTTCTATATTTAAAATAAATAGGTTTGCATGACAGTGGGACCCTCAGTATATGTAATTCACCTTACCTAAGCAAGAAGAGCTTCATCTCTAAAAACTTGGATAAGAAATGAGTTAATCATATTGGGATGTATTATTTTATGTGTTCCTCTCTTAAAATGAGATATAAACTATGCGTATATCACTTTTTAAAGGTAATCTAGCTAGGGGGGCTATTATTCAAATCTATTATGAGAACTCTTGGTCGCTATCCTATAATCATATTAGAGTCACATACATCCCTTTCTCCTAATTATGATCCACAACAGATTCGATAAGACTTAACGTCAAATCACTAACATAACTAATCTATTACTCATGACTCCACTTTTCCATCATAGCTACTTTTCCATGGTTAAGAAGTGTGAAGCATAGGCCAAGAAGTTTATATTGTATAGCAGGAGAACTTAGGAGCTCAAGAAAGGTGGAACGTTAGGGAATGCTTGATCGAGTGAGTAGTACCATCAATTTTGAAATTTTGAAGATCATTGTTGCATGAGGACATGCAATGACTTAAGCATGGGGGAATTTTGAGTCTCCATTTTTACACCTCTATTACCCTATATTATCCTCTATCTGAGTCAATTTTACCTCTGATATGTGTATATAATTGACTATTTCCTCCACAAACCTACTTTGTGACCTTGTTTGTGTGCATAAAGAGGTAACTTATGTTAAAGCATGATTTGCTTGATTTTGTTGATTAAATTGGATTAAATGGTTGATTATCTATGCTCCTAATCACTTTGACTTTTAAGCAGCTTCATCTGGTACTCTATTGATCTGGTACTGCAACAATAGCATGATCTGGTACTCCGTTGGATCCAGTACTCTGCTTGATCCAGTACCCTATCTGATCCGGTACCGATGTCCCTCCTAATCCGGTACCCTGTAGTATTTTGGTACTCTACAACACTTCTTTTGGTACTATCCGTTCAACACCTATTCCGGTACCAGCACAACAGTTCTTCTAGTACTCGCTCAGCATTTATTCTGGTACCAGCGACGCAATGCCTCATCCAGTACCACTAGCTCGTGCCTCGTCCGATCCCACCATTTTGCGCATCATCTGGTAGAAACCTCATGCCTATTCCAGTACTTCCTTTGCACTGGTCTGGTACCCATAGTCATGACTATGCTAGTCTGGTACTAAACCCCTGCCTACAGGATTTTGGTACCAACATCCTATAGGATTCTAGTACTATATTTGCGCCTTGATTTATATGCATATAAAGATGAATCTAAAAATTTGGGGACATGGGTTTTGTCCAGAGAGGTGTTTTCATGTATCCAAATGTGGCAGAATTCACCCATATCAAACGTGTGGACCTCCATCTTAGGGGGAATGATTCAACCTAAAATCATGAAATATTTCTAAATTGCCATATTGCACCTTGATTTTCATGCAGATGGAAGCATATCTTACAAAACCATCAAATAGGTTTTTAGAAAATCTATCTAGATACAAAACCCATAAATTATTTCTCAAAATTCACAACGGATAGAGAGATATCGAAGGATCTTTAACCTGAATTTGTAATATCTGGTGAAAAACACAAATTTTTTGCATAAACGGTTTAAACGAATTCTAAGTTGGGGGATTTGTTTTGATCCATACCCATTGAATTTCCTTGTATAAATATGAAGGAAGGAGTACTAAGAAGGGATGAATTGTTATGTTGTAATACTGGTTCTTGAAGGAGAAGAATAGTTATGATGTAAGATTGGTCTTTGAAAACTATTGATTGTACTCTGTTTTTCTGAAATAATGAGATAAGTTGCAATTCATGGATTTCGTGTGTATGATCAAATATTATTCTTTGTAAGTGTTTCTTAAGCTTCCTTGTTGGTACAGCAAGGGCCCACCGACCTAATCAAGGTAAGATTCATTGTATTTTAGTTGTAAATATAATTATGGATTTTTGTGTGTGTGTGTGAATAGAATGATTCTATAATTAATCATAGCATTTAACTTCAGTCTTGTTATGTTTCAATGATACATTTGATAACATTGAATGAGTAATAATATTGTTTACAATATGAGTGAAATGATTCATTATTTATTAATTGTTATTTATGTGTGTGTCATTTTTCTAGATTAGATATTCTAATGATTGTTGTTGTCTTGCAAGAATTAGTCTCAAGTGGAGCCTCTATCTCTCACCCTACACGAGCCTATAATGGAGTGCTCCCTTCCACTTAGAATTTCCTTTCAGAATTAATTAAGTTACATATTGTGAATATAGGTATAACTAAGACCTTTATCTCTCACCCTACATGTGCCTAAAATGGAGTATCTTCCTTCACCTGTGATTTCCTCTAGCATTGATTGATGTCTTCCTTTAAGAATATGCAGAGTGTTAGTTGTTATTAATCTAGATGTTGCAAGAACAAAGTCAAAGTTCATATTTCTACTTCATGAGCCTATAATGAATGGCCTAGTCACCTGAGAAATAGTTTGAATCATGTTTATTTTATGAGCTTTTCTTTCCATCTTTTGAATTTTGTGAAGATTGTTATTTTTAAAAGTGTGTGTTGGTTTCTAAATGGTTTTCTTATCTAAGCTATACTAAACAGAAATAGGAACCTATATGTTATCGACACATATAGTGCATCAAAACTATTGATTACGAATCTCAGTCGATAATTTATGTTTGGTAATTTATTATGCATATACTTGCACCAACAAATGTGATGAATGCGTGAGAGAAAACTTGCAATGAAAATCAATTTGATGATGCAACTAAGTAAACTATAAAAAATTCACCAATCGACATAAAGATCAAACAAGAATCCAATCAATTTATTTGCATCCATCAACACACGCAATCATCAATTAAAAATCAAAAGAACAAAGCCAAGGGACCGTCCCCAAGTTGATCAACTCGGTTCCCTTTGGAAAAATTTTGTTTATAATAGATGTCGCTAACCAACATTTTTGGTCACATAGTTATGAAAACCTCCAAGTATGCTAATGATATGTTGGGTGGTGACAACACATACCCTTGCAATTACAATTTCAGAGGAGTCTCAAGTGTTTGGATTTGCATTGCCTTGAAAACACTTGAGATTTTTTTTGTTTAAATGTAGAAGCTCATGAGGAGCTTCTTGAGACTTGTGTAACCATTTCTCCTTTTGTGTGAGCAATAAAGGATATCATTTCCCCCACTTCTATTGTTCTCTCACCTCCTCTATCCATTGTGTGTTTCCTGATGTGTTTCATATTATTTTTTATGTTCATTAATTCTTGTTGTAGGTTCGGATCCCAACAAGTGGTATTAGAGCAACGTTGTCATGACTCAATGAGAGACGAGTGTAGGAAGACCAATACAGGGGTTGTGAAGAGGCCGCAAGCCTCATATTTGTCCATATCGAGATGTTTAAGAGCCATTATAGGGGGGTTGGTTCATCCAAAATGGAAGTAGCAAGTCTGAAAATCAAGGCCACTTTGAGAAGTGGATCCACAGATGGGTGTCAATGGTTGGTAGTCAACGTTGGGCGACTTGTTCTGAGTCTGGGATGACAACTATTTTAGAAAGAGGTGGAAAATATCATCTAGGGAGTGGATGATGAAGCCTCTGAGCATGCATTGGCTCTACCCTTCATCCAGGTCCGATCACATCCTCATTTTCCCAGAGAACCATACTAAGGTCGCCCTTCGTTGTGCCTAGGGCGAGGGAAGGGTGTTGAATGCTTTTCTCTTCGTTGTGAACCTGCACGTGCCCAGGTGAAAGTAGCAACATGACATGGTGTTATAATATGCAATGAAGGATCTAATCCCAATAAGGTCTCTCTTCTACCACTTCATGCATGGGGATGACGCCTTCCAAAACAACAGATTCAAGCTCCATGAATCAGATTATGAAGGGATCTTAGTTTGTGTGGGCCGCCTGGGAAACGACACGACATACCTCATGGGAAAGTTACTAACTTGTTTTGATCTTGTAGTAGGGTGTGTTTGAGATCAAGTGCATCTTTAGGTGATCACTTGTGAGTCCATCCCCAGTGGGTTCGAAGAGGGCACACTCACACCATTGATTTTCGAGAAGCATGCTGGGAACCATTCCAAGAAGAGGAAGAGAAACATTTGGGTGATATGGGAGAGCCACACGGTGATGTTTTTCAATATGGGGTTCTTGGGCTACAACAATTAAGTGATTCATGTGAAATATTATTTGGTGATAAGTGGATTGCAGTGAATGGTACAAAAATGGTGAAGCAACAACTAGGATGAGTGCCTGAAGTGTTTTATTTTTGTGGGAGATGAACGACCATGGTGAATTGGTCAGGACCTTAAAATCTTTGAGAATCTCGTTGAGGTTGAGCATGTGGTTCCAAAGGAAGGCATGAAGGTTGCCTAGGATTTTTTTATCAATAGGGCATGGACTTCATGTTCAAGTGACGGTAATGATCCCAAGGCGAAGATCATGTAGTGCAAGGAGGAGGTCAAAGCAATGGAAAAGTGAAGGTTTGAATGCAAAGTTCAAGGTGTAGTTATTTTAATGTAAATGGGCATATGACTGTAAGACCTACTTAGGTATGTGTATCCCGAGTTTGAAATTTCACCAGTAAAGTCTAGATGTAGACATAGGTGATAGGGGGAGCATGCGGTATTCCATGATACCCTGACTTTGAGGGAATTTTGGTCGAATTTGGTCATGGGAAAAGGGGGGAAAGTTAGGTAAAAAGTAGTGGTTTCAGGCACATGGTTTTGGTAACTCGTGGTTTTAGAATCCATGGATTGCATACTCCATTGAAATTATCTTGGAGGTGAGAGGTGAAGGCTCACTTGGATGTCTTGGATGGATTTGGTGAAGGGAACAAAGTTTAATAACTATGTTGGTTATGGTGATGGAGATTGTGGGTTCCTACTACCCACAAAATCATCACTAGTAGCGATATGTACCATAGAACAATAAAAACTTGTTCAGAATTGTAAAGGGAGATTTGTTTGCAAACTCAAGGAATCATTGTATGGCCTAAGGTAATCAGACAATGGTACAAGATGTGTTATTCCTCCATGTTGAGAAAAAATTTCTTAAGAAGTGAGTATGATCCTTTTTTTTATGGCATATTCATTATCTTGGTGTTATGTCGATGATATGCTTGATGTAAGAAAAACATGGTTGAGGTCAGCAGGTTAAAAGCTAAATTGTTCGGGATGTTTCAAATGAAGGATCCAAGAGAAACACAACAAATCTCGAGCATAGAAGTATACAAAGACGGTAAAAATGATAAGTTGTGGTTGTCACAAGTCTATGGAGAAGATAGGTTCAATATAAACATTGTGAAACCGGTAAATATCCCTTTTAGCTTTCCATTGTATGCTTTATTCAAGTTTATGTCCTGATAGTAAGGAAGAAAATGACTATATGATCTTGTGTACCTTGTGCAAGTACAATAGGAAGGTTGATGTTTGCGATAGAATGTTCAAGTATTTTCACATGCAGTTGGTGTTGTTAGTGGACATGTGGAAAAACCAAGTAAAGAGCATGGAAATGGGTGCTTCAGTATCTTAGAAGCATGAGTATCACCTACAATGGATACAATTATTTAGTCTATGGTTATGATGATTTAAGAGATTTGGACAAGAGGATATCTACCTCAAGTTTAGGTTATTGATGGAGGTGGAGTGGTCCATATTAGAGCAAATTGTGCAGACATGTTCATACAACCAATATTGTTAGAGAATTCGTGGTGGTGTTTGGATTCTCTTGGATTGTAGGAAAGGAGATGATTGATTTGTTGGTAAAGGTATCAGGAAATTGTTTCCAAGGTGGAGATTGTTGGGTGGTGAAAACACATACCCTTGCAATTACAATTTCGGAGGAGTCTCAAGGGTTTCTCTTTCTATTGCCTTGAAAATAGTTGAGATTTTATTTATTTAAATGTAGAAGCTTGTGAGGAGCTTCTTGAGGCTTGTGTAACCATTTCTCCATTTGTCTAAGAAATAAAGGATATCATTCCCCCATTTATATTCATATCTCACCTCATTTGTTCGTTGTGTGTTATTTGATGTGTTTCATTCTATTTTCTATGTTCATTAATTATAGTTGCAGGCTATGATCCCAACAAGATCCAATTAACCAAAACCACTAAAGACCTAGTGATGTTTCAATGCAACAAGTAAAACTCCACTTAATCCTGGAAAATAAAAAGAAGATATTTGGAAGGCACCGAAAAAAGAGAAGCTTTTTCATGAGCGTCGAAAAATGTTTTAAAATGTTCATCTATGAGAGAAAATACCCTTTTGGTATTTTCATGATAAATTTTGATTCTGAACTTCATTAGGGGTGTGCCTTATATTGTTGTAAATGTCACATTGAGACTTACAACTTTGTAGTTATACATTTTCCTTGATTTTTCATTGTTTGTTTCATATTTTTGGAATAAAGCTATAGTATGGAAAAATATTTCGGTATTTTCACAATAACTTTTGATTCTGATCCCTATTTTGAGAATTCCATATATCATGGGAAATGTATTATAAATATATACAACTTTTATGTTATAAACCTTTATTTATTTGGCATAGTTTGTTTCAAATTGATGAAATAAAGGAAATCGGGCTTAGGGAAGTGATTTGAATGCTTCGTTTTAAGATCAATGGATTGTTTTATCTAATAAATTTATTCCAAAAAAAAATGTAGTTTTAATATACATTAAAATGTTCTAGGTATATGCAAGGTAGATCATATAGGGTGGTGAGAAGGATTTCAAGGTCATATGTTGCAAACTATCATATTTCCATTAGATGACAAAAAAAGCAGGAGAGTAGAGATGGGGGAATTATTGAATGGGCACATGACCATTCCAATTTTAGTAGTGGATAATTATTGAAGATAAAACAATAACTCAGTTGAAGATCGTTGTGCCTAAAATTAAAAAAAAAAATGAAGTTTGAAGACACATGCATGAGATTGCTAGAGGAAGAGTAGCATGGAGAATTGTTTAATCAAGGAAAGATTTATGAGGTTGAGAAAGTATGAATTGAAACTTTCATCAACTAGAGATGTGGTTGATGCATTGTCATCTTATCAATACTTTTGTTCATGAAAGATGTAGATTTCATTTTTTTTACATAGTTGTTTTTGTTTTATTCCATAATTAGATTAGTTTTATCTTGTAAATAAAGAGATTGATCTCTTAGAAAAGGTATTTGATATCTAATGTGATTTGAAGAGGATTGAAGCAGTGGATTATTCAATGCTCAATTAGAATAACTTTATTGGAATTAAGACATTTTGGTTTTTCAAGGAATCTATGTGTCTGTATTCTTTGTCGTGGATTATTCAACCACTGTTTAAATGTCTTAGTCATCCAATAAGAATTTCAATGTTTATTAATTTATCTTTTGTAATTAGGGAGTCTAATTGGGCCTCAACCTTAGGTTTAATCCCTATTGTTTGAGCATTGGGAATCCATCCCCATCAACAAGAGGTTGTATAATGGTTCAAGGGGTTATGGTTTTGGCCAAGGGTGTTCAGCTTGAAACTTTGTACAAGTTGGATTTGACTATTCAAGTCATGGGTAGTGATAATGAAGTATCAACAAAAAAGAAGAAATCATTGACAACATTAAAGCTATCAAACATGATGTTATGAAAACACCATATGGGGCATCTTAATGAAAAGAACCTATGAGAGTTGTGCATTAAGAATATTGTTGATGGAATTGATTATTTGAAGGACTCTTTTGAGTTTTTTGAGGCATGTGTGTTTGGAAAGAAGAGTTCATTTTTTCTTGAGTAACAACAAAGCTCAAGAGGTGCTTGAGTTGGTGCATTTTAATATTTGTGGGTCTATGGATATTTTATTCATTGAAGGAAATTACCATGTTATTAATTTCATTGATTGACTTCTTGTGAAATTCATGGGTTTACTGAAGCATATTTTCTGACGATGTTCTGACGCCCTTCCGACGAACACACATATGTCTTCTGACGAACCCAATTTTATAGGTTCTTTGAAGGCCTTTCGTTGAAATATCAATGACCCTATATGTCTATCGAATGTCCAACGCTAAATACTACCATGTGGAAGTTGTGGAGAGATTTAATCGAATATACTTTCATTGTAGTTTATCGTCATAATTGCAATGATCATAGAGTTGTCATTAATTCAATGCATTGGGTTGCCACATGATATTTTCCAGTAAACCATCATCATCAAAGTCATCTTCATTTTACTAATAACCTTGTTCATTAGTGCGTCATTGGTGTGGGTAAATACCATCGGAAAGCCTATCCGGGCACCATCAAAATTGTGACCTCATGGTTGATCGCCTCTGTCAGAGGGGCGACTCTCTAGAGGGAACAGTCCAACAATATGACACGATAAATCTGTCAAAGTGGTGATTCTAGTGCACGAAATGTACATCGGATCAATGATGATAGGGCATGAAATGTATGTTGTATTAGAGACACTAGGGTGGGAAACTTTCTTCGGAGTGTCGACGCTTGAGAGCTCAAACTTTGTTAGGGTTGAGACAGATGGGAAGAAAGATTATGTCAGAATACTGGTGTTTATTCGGTGATGAAATCGGATTTCGAAGGTCCGATGCATGTACAATAAAGTAAAAAAAAAATGAAATTTATGTTGAACACTAAAATCCATGATTATGATGCATTGGACATAGGGAGCAGATAGATGTGTTAGATTAAGAAGTTGAAGAGGTTGAGCCAGATGTAGATGACAATTTTCCCTATATATGATGATATATACAATTAGGATCAGGGTTTATAATTTTGCATAAAACCCTAATTTAAGCTTGCTAGAGCCTCCACATCTAAAAATGCACACTCACACTTAAGAAATACATGTTTTTCTTTTAAACTATAATTTATAGGCTTGTGGAAAATGCATCCTAGACATCACAAAAATGCACGCCCAGGTCTTAAAACACCTCCAATTTGAGTGATTAAAGTTGATGAGGGTGTCTTAGATACGTTTACACTTGTCTACATATTTTTATTTTTTTTGCAAACACAAAAGTCACTAATGTGTAAAAGAGGCAAAATATACCTTGTAAATTGAGAGACCAAAATAGTAGAAAGTGCCCTAATTTAAATGCACGCTCATGCTTCTATATAGCTCCAAATTTAGTGATATAAGTTTTGGGGTGAATTTAATAACATTATAAATCTATCTCTATCATCTGAAGTGCATTTTAAAATGAAAAGGGACTTCTACTTGGAACCCAAATTCAAGACATTTTCTAAAATGGAGGGTAAAACTAGATTACTATAAAATGCAGGCTTAGGACTCATATGACCTCCAAATTGAGTGATTAAATTTGTGGAATTTTTATTTTATCATTTTACATATTTTCATACCTTTATTTGCGCACTTTCAAACCAAAAATGCTCTACTATGCATAAAGGTTAAAAAATTCCTTGTAAATGCAAAGAAATGCATAAAGGGAAAATGCTTAAAAATGCATGAAACCGGGGCATGATGAAAATGCATGCTCAAGTCTTAACACACCTGCAATTTCAGTGATTCAAGTTTATGAGGGTGTCTTAGATAATTTTACACATGTATACATATTTAGTTTTTTGTTTGCAGACATAAAAGTGGCTCTTGTTGAAAAGAGGCAAAATCTACCTTGTAAATTAAGAGACCAAAATAGTAGAAATGCACACCCATGCTTCTATATAGATCCAAATTTAGTGATATAAGTTTTGGAGTGAATTTAATAACATTCTTTATCTATATATATCATTCAGAGTGCATTTTAAAATGACTAAGGACTTCTACCGTGAACCAAGATTCAAAATGTTTTGTAAAATGGAGGGTAAAGTTGTCTTACTATAAAATGCATGCCTAAGAGTCATAACTCCAAATTGAGTGGTTCAAATTGTGGAATTTGGATTTTATCGTTTTACATATATTCATATTTTATTTGTGCATTTTGAAACCAAAAACCCTTTGTTGTGCATAAAGGATAAAAGTTTCATTGTAATGCAAAAAAATGCATAAAGGGAAAAATGTATTAAAATGCATGAAAATAGGCCATGATGAAAAATGCAACCCTGAGAAGAAAAATCCATGTAAGGTGTTGGTAATTTAGAATTTACATGACTGTGGATTTTTTGTAAACCCTAAAGACTGTATACTAGGGTGATTTGTGCCTAGAATTTAGTAAAGGGTTGAAATATACATGAATCTTTGGCAACTGTGCACACGGACTAACTAAAGTGGAAAAATGAGTATTAACTACAGGGGTCCATGAGCTCGATGAGGCATGATATTGTACAACCAAATCACATATAGGCTGGTTTTTATTTGCATTTCCATTGTGAAGACTTGTAGAAAGCATAAGAGAGTAAAATTTTATATGATTGAATAATAATTAAATAAATAAACAGACGCATCAACATGTACGAGACTCTAGAAATACTAAAGTGGAATACTTGAATGAGATTATCTTGGTTTCGAGAACAATTTATTCTCTACTATATAGGGCCAACCACGTGAAGGTGGAATCTCATCTCCCCCCCCCGGTCTCCCTCACATCACTCTCAATTCCCCATACCCAATCTATCTATTGGAAAATAATTGAAAGTGGCATAGTACGATTCATGCATAGAAAGTAGCAAAACGCAATTTAAAGGTAAATGAAAGAAAGAATGTGTGTGCAGATATGTGGTTTTGTACATGCAAAACATATAACATGCATCCACAAGAAGTTGGAAAAAAATAGTATATATGTGATAAACAACCTTTTTAAAAGGAGGTGCTTACCCCATATCGGCGTATATCTTCCATCAAAAATATGCATATTTATGTGTTCTCCTCCATTGTTTCACACCTACCCATTATAATAAGTTCCCTATTTTCCTTTCTCACATCCTTTTTAATTGTATCCCTCAGGTCCATGGATTCAAAAAATCTTTCATCGTTGCCCACATTGTCAACATCAGTTGTCGACAACTACATATATTGACAAAAAAAAAGTTAATTCAATTATAAAAAAAATAATAGAAGTTCGTCAAAGTTATGGTGTCAAAAATCATCTTATACAATGTATCGATATCCATTTTCATCCATCTTCCTATGAACACCATTCATATGTGCATAATTGTTCTAAAGACATACCTCTGTTGAAAAAACTCATCTATACCATATTTTCATCAATGAAAAAAAATGTCATCTTTTTTTCCATAAACATCCTAATATGTCATTATTTATTCCATAAAATGTCATTAATTATTCTGTAAATTATTTGTTTTCCATTATAATGATGAACCATGAAGCCAAGAAGGACAAGTGATGATGAAATACCAAACAACTGAATATTTATTTTTAAAACCAAGTCACTATTTGCATTTCCCTTATATAACATAGTATAGGCATGTATAGAACAAAGTACATGCATGTATAGAATAAAGTATAGAACACATTACATTGGCACAATTTCCTAACAAGGTATGACCTTGGCTAGTTCCAGACATTTTTTCTTCGGGATTTAACCTTTTTTCTAGAAGCTATATCAAGCTCTGCATATCCATCATATAATGGAATATTAGGAAATAAAGTTTTGATTTTCCATAATAAATGAAAATCGTCTACTAACTTGTCGAAAATAGTTTGACATTTCAAAAAACCATCCATATCTTGAAATTTAGTTATTTCATCCCTTGATTTTATTCACATATCTTTATATGCTTCCTGCTAAATAAATTTCCATTTTTATCCCAACATGAAGGTAGTCCCATTTCAAATAATTCCTTGTATATTTTCATGAATGTTTCAATAATTCTATGAATTGAACTACATTTATTTTGAGGTTACTGAACCAAATTCTTCTTTGTTAATACCTTTGTAGCATCTATAATTAGAGAAGTGTGATCATTGACACCCAAATACTTTAACTAATTCCAAGTCTTAGATTTGAGGTTTTTTGGAAGAGATAGCATTTTGTAATAGACTCAACATTGATATAGAATATAATGGACCCATTTTCAGATACTATGGCCCTTTTGTCAGAAAGATAGTTCTTTACACACTAGGAGACAAACTCAAGAAAATAATAGGTTTGGGGAATTATGAATTTACCCAAGTTCAACTCCCAGATATGTAAATAATCATGCAAATCCATAAATCTATCACAAGCTAACTTTATTAACTCAAAAGTATAAAACTATGACACAATTGTTTCACTAATTTCACAACCACAGTCGATTAGGAATTTTTCATTAGAGGATGATGGCTCACTAGACTAACTACCATTCTCCATCTATCCTTATTTTAAACAATAAGAACATATTTGAAATAAGGAAATGAGAAAACTACCCAAACTTATTTGTCAAAGGAGAATTTGATTTCTTTTACTGGAGTGTATTGTACTCGTAACGATGTTTATCATGTGCATTTACCTTCAAGGTTTATTGTTTTATTTTATTTTTAAATCCTTTGGATTACATCGACTCTATGCCTTTTTATTTGGCTTGCATCATCGTGCCACTTGTCATCCATTTGTGCATTTCAGGGGTGAGCTAAAGTTCTTTGATAATATCATCCCTATGTACAGAAATGAATAAGTTTACGACACATTATCAGTCATTAATATGATGGTTTATAATTTAGGCCTTCGACCCCTTTTTATCCAACATGCACTTTCACTGGCCAAAATAAATCGAGATTGTCGATCTTGGATCTATATTTTTGGTATGATTGTGTATGATGAATGTTCATTTCAAACCCTATTTGTTCTTTGTTGCATGTAAAAAAATATGGTAAAAATATGCAATATACAGGGTATCGAAGCTAAAGTAAGGAGTAAATGACAAGGTAAACTTGAAGTGAATGGAACTCAAATAGATTCATTGTAAACCATTTTATATTGAACAAACAACTACATGATCTACATTCTCTATATGCATCAGCAATGAGGATACATATGGAATACATTGTGGGGTCGATCCCTCCTTGGACACACAGGTGAGGTCGGTCTCTCCTTGTAAGGGTATGTTATTCTACGTACTCTTTTTACTGGCAGGTGGGATCGATCCAATGCAAATGTCAACGGGTTTCTCCTCTGGGCACTCACTGTACTGGAAGGGGGGTCGATCTTATGTAAATATTAGTGGGTTAATCATCTGCACACTCTCCTTACTGGAAAGTGGGGTAGATAAATACAGTGGTTAGTGGGTTTGGAGTGGGTTTATTTGGTCGAGGGTTTGGCACCATGCTGTGTTTTTTATGTTTATTTTGGTTATTTTATATTTTTTTTATTTTTGTTTATTTTATATTTGTTTGCAATATAATTTATATTTAAATTAATAAATAATATGTGTTATATAGTTATATATAACCCCCTTAACCCCTAAACCCCCTAAATCCCTAGACACTAAATCCCCCAACCCCTAAACCCCCTAACTCCCTAGCCACTAAAGCCCCCAACCCCTAAACCCCCTAACCCCTCAATCCCTAACTCCTAACCCCTGACCCTAAACCATGTCCACAAAAAAGTATTTTATGTGTTAAACCTTGTAATGTCTTCCATATGACACTTGTATCTCCAAGATTCCATTTAGGGAATGGATAGTGGTTTTGGAGCATGCACATTGTTCCTATGGTGGATGAGGGTGGAGGGTTAGAAAGTTACCAAGGTTACTGGGGGGAGGGTTTAAACATTGTGGTAGATTATCAATATTTACTTATAGCTAAAATCAATTAGAACATGATCAAAATGGGTTAGGAGGTTATAGGTTGGTGGGTTGTGAGAGAAATCAAGGTCAATGACTTCTAACAAACCAATGATACATATAAGAATATGAAATAAAACTTAACAACATAATTAACCCATATAATAAAATAATTTAAAGAGAATAAATAATTGAAAATATAGAATCACACACCCCAACCTACATTTCAACAATTCAATATCATTAATATTCTTCTTCATCCAACTCCACATATATATCATTCGGTTAAGGATTATGTTCAGAATCGATGTTGAAAGGATTGGGCATAGCAACATCAACATCAATGTCATCTCGATAATTCCATCATTGATATGATCATCAAGAATATTTTGATCTACATCTAGCTCAACTTCTTCATCTAACATATCTGCTTTCTCTTGTGCATCATCTTCTTCTTCAATATCATCTTCTTCTTCTACATTATACTTTATAGGCCTTCCTCTTGGATCATATCTAACAACATAAGACCATCCTTATTTACCTAGAACATCTAAGTAAAAGACCTTCTCACATTGGCTTGGAAGAACATAAGGCTTGGTACCCAGCTCAATTGTCCTTGTATTAACCATAGTAAATAAATTAGCATGCTTGATAGTAGTTATTTCATGATCACGTTCATTCATTCGTAATTTGTACCATTTGACCTCGAACACGACTAATTTAAAGGATTTAAAGTCACATTCAAGTATATCATTCAAATACCCATAGTATCTATTTCCAGATACCTTTGGATTCCTGTCACTTTTGGAGGAGACATTAGTGACTCGAAATACTGTAGTTATCCCACAATCAAAGGTTTCTTCTTGTCATCCAACTTTTTGATGCCAAATTTACGGCCATTGCACCACATAGCCTTGTGGTGTTTCAACTGCAATATGATCAACATGTTAAAAATGTATTGTCAATTAATTAACATATTTATACTTAGTAAATATTTTAAGAAAATAATAGACCAAAATATTTTAAGAAAATAATAGACCACATACATTAATATAATGGAAAATAAGTAAAAAAAAGTGGGTGAATATGCTTTCATGTTTATCATTTAAACCATATGCTAAATCAATTTCCCTCTGTGTAAGATCGGTATCTTGATTACAATGAGCCTCTTTAACCAATGTAACCACCCATTCCCATGATAACCTACCAAAAAATTATATACATCGTTCTATCCATACCTTCATCTAATCAAGATTGTTTGTGATGAATAAATGTAATGCATCCCACTCTTGACCACCTATATGAAAAAATAACAATTCATCAATAATTAGGTACCATGGCAAAGCTTAATAATTGATGGAAGAATAATGATTAACTAGGTAAGATATAGATAAAAATGAATAAACAAAAGTATTGTACATCTCTATGATCTAATTACCTTTCACTTTCCTCATTCTATATTTCACCAGTAAGACTTCCCATTCAAATTTTTTGATGGAGTTGACATCCCAAATGAGAGGCACATTCATATATGCTACTAATGTAGGAAGATATTGACTAATATACACCAAGGATTGATATAACATATAGCGCTATACCATAGAACCCTTAGGACATTCTCTTTGTCTAACAAAGGCCTTCAATTATTTCAAATTCCTCTCCACCATCCACATTGACCTTGTGTGTACAGGTCCAAAAATTTCAATCTCCTCAACTTGGTGTATGAGATAGTGTTCTTATGCATTGAAAAATACAAGAGGTAGGTACTTTTGCATTTCACGCAATAGGTGAGGAAGTTCTCTCCTCCAATAATTTATATCTTCTTTATGGACTTATTTATATGACAACCACCTACACATGATGCAAGAAAATCACAGGTTTAAGTATATACGTTGCAAGTAAAACACATGTCAACAATTTCTGCAACGAATATTTTGCATAGAAATTGTTACTTACCTCTTGTATTTTTCAAGATCATATATGAATTGTTTTATGTTGTTGTCTAAGTTGTCTATAAGATATAGAGGTATTGTTGGAATACTAAGAGGGGGTTGAATTAGTATTTTGCAATCTTTTACAACTTTTAATTAGAACATGTAATCTTTAGCTTTATCAATGTTATATTATTAATATATCATGAGTAACATAAATCAAGAATGCATATCAAATAACTATAGATACACAATACACCAGAATTTATGTGGAAACCCAAATGGGAGAAAACCACATAATGCTTTCTTATATGTCAAATATCACATTCATAGGAAGCACCAACTTCCAAATTCTCTAGGACCAACTAGAAGGAGGCTCTAACCCCTTATTTATAGGCTCCAACCTAAAAGAAGCTACAACTCCCTAAATTCTGCAGCTACAATTGGAAGGAGGCTCCAACCCCCTAGTTTACAGGCTCCAACCTAAAGGAAGCTCCAACTCCGTGAGTTCTCCGACACCAACCAGAACGAGGCTACAACCCCCTTTCCTTTCCCTATACTATCGCCCTAAAATATAAGTGTAGACTCAAACTGTCACTACCACTAATCAACTTGTAACTACCATTATCATGGATACATCAACCAACCTGTCACTGTCACTGTCACTATCACATCAACCTGACATTGTCACTGTCACATCAACCTGTCACTGTCACTCTGTCACATCAACATGTATGCATAAACCATGTACCAGAACCTGTAACATACCATGTACCAGAACCTGTACCATACGATGTACTAGAACCTCTACCATACCTTATGCCAAGTATCCAAGATGTGCCAATGTCTCAACAATATGCCTCAAGTATGCACCATAAAAACTAAGATCATATACCAAGTATATGTCTCACACATGTTCCAATCATCACAAAGATGTTCCTCTAACAATGAACCATAACATATGTTAGTCCCTAAAGTTGCACTTGATTGTGAGAGGGAAAGCTAGGGCATCATCAAGTTATTACAATGGTTTTATGAATAATATTTATAATGAGTTTTGTAAAATGGTTTGAAGGTTGGGTCAAAGACAATGAAAAGTATCAATCTCAAATAGGTAAGAACAAATAACATCTCATGGACTTAGTAAATGGTAGTCAATCCAATAATCAGATGGAAAAAGTAATATGCAAGATAAATAAGTATGTAATCTTTCAATTTTTCTACTTACATATGAAACTCTTGATCCCAAATATCATTTAAGAAGTAAGAGAAAAGTACTTGAAAACAAATATGATCATGAACAAGAAAACAGTAAAGTCTTCACTGGCTTACTCACAACCAAGATACATCATATGCTTAGCAACATATTAACATGCATTCAAGTAAGAAAAAGATAGAAATATAGACAAGACTAGAAATCTAACCATCATATGGCCTTTTCCATTTAGTGTCAAAATGAAATAGTTCTTTGTCTTACAATATTTGGTCAAAAATGGCCAATAGTTCCCAACCAAATCAACCTCTAAATTTGTCAATCAGATCTCTTTTTAAACACCACAGTTAGTTTATGGAGATCCTACTTTTTGTATTACGGTTTAGATAAGATCATATCTTATGGCTAATATTTAGGAGATATATCCTCATGCAGATCATCAAAATCTCTATAACCTAGTCCTTAGATAATCAATCTTGAATATAGACTAGTTTATGATCTGATGAGACATTCAGATCTCACAAAGTGAGGAGTGAATCTGATGTTGAGTTGGTCCATGTTGGTTGCTTATCTTATTTATACCTTTAACATGATTTGACCTAGGTTCGGATTTACTAGGGATCCAACAAAGCCTCTAAAACTATCGGCCCTCCTAGTAAACCAGAAGGCAGCGTAGTGCACAAAGTGCACTGCGCAGCCTCACCCAATATAGTCTTAATGGGTGACTGCAATTCTTAAATGCTTGCATTCCAGGAATGAATGGGGATATGTGAATTGTGCGTTGTGAATTCTATCTAATTATTAGAGAAATATACTGTCATTCTCATTCATGCATGTAGCGTAATTAGATCCATTAATTCATTCATACGTCATTCTAACACCTACTTATTGATAGTAAAAGGGACAAAAAAATTCAATCACATAACACAGGTGTTACCATGGTTCACCCCCTCTTGGGCTACGTCCACAAAGATCTGGCTCTCAAGCTCTTTCTTTATGGTGGTTCCAAAACTACAGCACCGCGCGCTTTACAACTCGTCCTTAGTCGGATTGAGATCTATTATGAGGCGGACTAGATCACACCAGGCTCCTCGGCCTATGATCTAACCCTCAATATCTACCCTTATGACCCTCTACAGCTCAACATCTTACAAGACTGGATCGGATTACATTCGTGCTACAGACCAGTTACTCCTCACGTGAGTAACACTCAATAAAAAGACCCCCCCCCCACCTAGACCTCCTAGGTATCTATTTATATGTGTTTTTGGCTCATCAGTCATTATATTATCTTACCAAAACCCTAACATAGTAAGGTCTTCTTGCATGTTGGCCTTGCAATATTTCCTCCTCTACATGCGCATTTTCCTTTCTTCCACTGCTTTTCCTGCCAGCTGTCTTTTTTTTCCATCTTCTTACATGCGCACCTCGCATGCCTCCCTACCAACTGTATTTACCCCATGTCATGCCTTTTCCCCAAAATGGGCATGTGCCCAATAGGCCCCCAACACTGACATCGTGACTCGTCCTGAGTCACTGCCTGATTTGTGCAGTTGTCACTGCCTGATGCAGTGCGTCATATATTTATGTTATCCGCTGGCACTGCTGGTGAGCCTAACTGCTATTTTCGGACATAGCGGTGACCACCTACGTTGTGATAGGAGATTGTAAAATATTTCCTCCCTTGGACCCGATCTGTTCAACACTTTGCTTAGATGCATCGCTCTCCATGACCAATTGCTCTGCCTTTTCTTGTAGGGGCTCCAACAGTGCCTATCTTGTTGTCTTCCGTACTTGCAGTGCTTTCTCTTCCAACTGCCAAGCCTTCATTTTGGTGGCAATCCTGATCTTCTCCAGAAATGACACTATTTTTTGTCGCTACTTCACCTCTGCCATTGTTGCGTGGAGTTTTTTTTCCCTCTCTTGTAGTTCTTGGAGGTTTCCATCTTCTAGGAGCTAAGTCCATAGCTATGCGCTCTTTTCTAATAGATAAGTGACTCTCTGTATGCTTCAGTCGATGTCCTCAGCAGCTATTGTTGCCTCATGTTCTCATTGTGCTCTAACTTCTGGGGGAGTAGTAGGTTTGGCACACTCCTCCAGCTCTTTAATTTTCTCTTTACAGTGTTGTATAGTCTGCTCTATCCTTCGTAGCTTCTCTTCCAAAGACATTGCCTCCTCATTTGTGTTATTGGGAATGGCTTGAAATAGTATGTGGATCCGAGTCTCCATCTCCTCCACTTTTTGTTGCGCTCTCTCTTTCTGTTGCACTTCGTGGTTGAGTGCTTCCTTAATTGTGATGTTTTCTGCCTGGACTACCTATAGATTCATCGCGTCAGTTCTTTCTCTAGAYTGAATCTCATGTGCAACACTTACCTAAAGCTTATACAATTCMTTTGTTGGAATCTTGGCCAATGCCACGTCCAACGCTTCAATGTCCTTTAGGGGTTTATGTGTCGTCTCTTCACCAAGAAACATCATCGCAGGCTTGATGATGAAATTGGCACTCCYCTGCACTGTAAATTGAACTATTTTAGGCACTAGCACTCCTTCCTTAGCTTGCATGGGTGTTTCTTTTGGTGGTTGTGCTACCTCGATCCTTATCTTCTCCAGCATAATTTTTACTTCTTTCACTTGATCTGCAATTAAAGCCAYGTGTTTCTCCGCATTCTCCCACACCTTGTCCAGTATTTCCTCGACTATTGTYGCCACTAACTCCATATCGTCTGGGGTTAGTGATATATGGCAYTGTGGTTTGTGGGCCTTTGCCTTCTTTCGGCCACCACTGGTTTTCTCCCCTGGTCGCTTCTCTTGGGTGTATGATGGCTGAGGAAAAGTGGGAATCTGAGTATCTCCAGCAGTGGTTGGCCCCATTTCTTTTGCCACAGGAATCTCCTAGGTCCATGTCCCTGGTTCTTCCTCCACATGGATC
The DNA here is from genome assembly GCA_009831015.1 of Picea engelmannii. Classification (NCBI taxonomy): domain Eukaryota; kingdom Viridiplantae; phylum Streptophyta; class Pinopsida; order Pinales; family Pinaceae; genus Picea; species Picea engelmannii. The sequence goes on from ML777147.1 coordinate 279,458, forward strand.
TCTTGTGTCTCTTTGCATGTTTCTTCTATGCCCACTTCTTTCGTTGGATGTGTTGGTGGTTGTTCTACGCGCAGTGGAGCCTGTGTAGGGCCCCTTGGTGGTATGTTATGTGTTCTAGGTTTCTTCTTGGTTGGGGTTCTTCCCCCCTCTTTACCTTGCATACTCCTCTTTTTGGTTCCAGACACATTGGTGCCTATTTGGTGTGTTGGGGCTGGTCTTCCCTGTGTTTGAGTTTGTGGGCTTGGTACTGCGGTTGGAATCACCGGTACCTTTCATTCTTTGGGCCACTCTTAGACCTCTCTCTGGATCTCTTCCATCATCACACAATAGTTTAGTTGTAGCCATTCCTTGGATTTGTCTCTCTTTGCTTGCATCCATAAGATATGACACATTTCTCTAAAGTTAGAAACCTATCCAAACTCTTGGACAGTCTCTGGTGAAATGCGCCATGTATCCGCAATGAGGTCCTAGATTTCTTCAAAATGCTTCGCAAATATGTTTGTATTTGTCTTCTTTGTCTTCAGGTCTGTGTTGTTGTGTAATTATGTGTAGCGCGTTGCACCACACTTTCCTGGTCTCTCCAGATACTTACTATAAATTGGTTCCTTCCAGCCAATGAGGATAATGAGGATGAGTAACCACAAGTAGTGGAACTCAGAGCCCCAATCTTGTGTGTCCTTGCAGTCCTCTAAAAATGGGTTCAAGAGGTATGGGGCCCAGCTCATCAAGCTCCTCTTTGCACATTGTACGACGACGATGACCACATCGGCTGATACTTCCTCTTTGCGACACTTGCGCATAAATTTTCATCCAAGGAGTCTGGTGGCAAACCTTGTCGCAGGATCATTGATGTCATTGATCCTGATGCCCCTGTTACTATGCTTCGCACCATACTTGGCCTTGATCTCATCCAAGATGGCCTTGGCTCTAGTTTTATCCTCCAGGTATTGTTATGTCTTTTCCCCATCTATGGGTAGCCCCGTGATTGTTGTGATGAGGTCCACAATGATAGGCACCGACATATCCATCCACAATATCTCGCCATGCACTCTTGGAAGCAGTTGCTTGACATAGGAGTTAATGTGTTTTCCCCACCCAAAATGTGGGAAATCCAGCTAGTTCATGATGCCGGTATTATAGATCACAAGAATCCACTGCGCCAACTCTAACAGTGGCATGCCTAATGAGCCTTCTCCCCTGCTTTCTAGATACTTTTGGGGCGCCGGGTATGGAAATTTGGTGACATCTATCACCTCATGGTCAGAATACTTGATGGAATTCACTACGCCGACCATATCATCATCTACGTGCAACCCTTTCGGAATCTTCGACAGAACCAGGGTCCCTTCTACTTGTGGTTGTGACCTCCCTTGCGCGTTACTCTCAACGTGATCCTTCTGTTTGGCTTATGGGGTTGAGGCCCCCACCTTTGGTACATCCTCGTGTACTGTTGCATGTCCTGCTTCTGGTTTGTGGCTCTATGGCACTGAACCTGTGGCCTATTTGGTCTGTTGTGGCCCTGGTCCCCTCAATGTGTCGGATTCGGTTCTCTCTGTGTCCTCCTCCAGCTGCCTAGCCTCCTGCACTGGGTTTTGTTCCTCCTCTATTGTCACGTGGTTTTCTGCGTACTCGGGTGTGTGGAGTTCATCCACATCCACCACTATGGGTATCTCTATCTCCCTTGCATCTATCTCCCGAGTAGTACTTCTTGTGTTCTTGTCGGCCCTACCCAAAACTCCAAATCGTGGTGGTGACATTGTGACGAGATCTGGACTGTAAATATTCAAACTCAATGGATGTTAGCTTTAAGTCTCACTCTATCACTCTTTCGCTCGGCTCTGCATTCTTCTCCTTAGAAATTAAAACAATGAGTTTATTTCCCCCATTTTTCTGACTTTATAGCAGGACAGCGAAGTGACAATTGTTTTGCACTGACAGTTGTCCCTTTTCACTTTTTGTTGTGTGTCATGTGCGTGGTAACTTTGTACTTGTTAATTGTTGTCCTGTGCGTCGTGTTTTTGGACTTTTCCCTTTCCGTCACACTAAGTTATTTACCTCTGCGTACAAACTTCTATGTGTTTGTCACAATTTCAACAGTCACCGCTAGTTGGTGGTTGAATTCCACAACCGTCATTTTCCGAATTGTCGCGTTTTCCGACCATCGGTCCTTTTTCTGGCGTGTTGGGATTTTTGAGCATGTAGAGTCCTTGGCTTACATATCCTTTTCTTCTGATGTAGTATTATTATTTAATCACGCTGACTCGGTGACCTGTGCGCACAGACTCTTTTCTTTTCTGTCGCACTAACTTGTTGACATGTGCGCGCAGACTGTTTTTTTTTTTTTTTTTAACATTGGTTCTTACTGCGCAGTAAAATTGAAGTTGCAGGTGGTAGAATGTCCTTGTAAAGCCTCAGTCAATTTCCATTTATCATGCCCCTCAATTGTGTTCCTTCCAAATCCTTCAACTATATAGCTCCTCCGTCTGTGACATTCTTGACCTCATATGGTCCCAAACAATGCATTATGAACTTTCTTGGATGTTGAAAAACTTGTTGTCATACAGTAGGACTAGGTATCCTTCATTGAAAAATTTTCTCTTTATATGTCGGTCATGCCAAGATTTGTCCCTTGCTTTCTATACTTCTTGGTGAAATCCTGCTAGAATCCTATCTTCTTTCGTGCTCATCAGCTGACTTAACCTTTCTTGTATTGTGCCTCACTCTGTCATGTTTATAATTGTTGTGACACGTAGACTTGGTACCAAGAATTCTAATGGCACCACTGCTTCTTGTCCATACACCAATATAAATTGTGTCTGCCATGTCAAGTTCTTACAGGTAGTTCTGTATGCCCATAGTACCGCTGGTATCTTTGCATCCCAGTCATCCCTATTGACATTGCAAATCTTGGCTAAGGCATTCTCTAGAATCTTGTTGCAAGCTTCCACTGTTCCATTTTTCTGAGGATGGTATGGAATACTTTTCTTATGGTAGACCTTGAATTCTTCAGTCAGAGCTCTAATAGTGTTGTTGATAAAGCGAGTGCCTTGGTCACTTATCAGAATCCTTGGGCATCCAAATCTGGTGAGCACATGTTCAAACAGGAAGTGTGTTGGTGTCTATGCGCTGCAATATTTAACTGGTGATGCCTCTGCCCATATTGAGAGGTATTTTGTCGCAGTGATGATGTATCGTGCGCCTGATCTTCTTGCGGGTGGGTGAATTGGCCCAACAAAATCAATATCCCATTTTTCAAACACTTGTAGCATTACATATGGGTGTAAGGGCATCTCATCCCATTTGTTTGGTTTTCCAACCCTATGAAAAATGTCGCATTGTTGGAAGTATTCCTTTGCATCTCAATAAATAGTTGGCCACCATAATCCTGCTCGGTAGATTTGCCTGCATAGTGTCCTCCAACTATTAATTAATGGACTTATCCCAATATCCTAGGCCTTTCGTGTTCTAGCACGCACCTTCTCAAGATGTTGTTTGCCCCCATTTTATATAAGTGTCCTGGGATCAACTAGTAGTCGGCTGCTCTAACAACCAGATTCTTCCTCACCATGGTGTTAAGTTCCTGTGGTGTAGTACCTGTACTTAAATACTCAATAATGTCAACAAAATAATCATCAGTGACCTGGACTAAAAATAACTCCGTGTCTGGGAAGGTATCCTCTAAGTTTGTAGGCTCCTTGCCATCGGTGACCCTTGACAAGTGATCAGGTCCTGTGTTCAGCTGACCCTTGACAAGTGATATGTAAAGGGTGTAGAGAAGGGGTCATGTAGGCAAGCATCATTGAGAATTCTCAGATCTACACAAATTCTTATGCCTCCTTGCTTCTTCTCTTGAACTACCATGAGGCTTATTCATTCTGATTCTTCTATTGGTTCTATGATTCCTGCTTCCAGCATTCTGTCAATTTATTCTCTTACTTTCTTCTTGTATATGGGGTTCAATCTGTAAGGCCTCTATCTGACAGGTCTTGCCTTCAATTTGAGAGGGATATTCATCTCTCCAAGTTCTCCTACGATACCTTTCATTTATGTGAAGGTCGTTGGGAACAGGTCACTTTACTCGTGAAATAACTTTGTTATCCTTTCCACTGTTTTCTCATCCCAATAATCCCCAATACTGGCCATCTTAGGATTCTCCTATGTTCCAATATTGACCTTCTTTACTTTAATCAGCACAGTAAATTCTTTTATTTCTAAGGAGGGCCCTGCTACCCCCCTTTCCTCTTCGATCTTTGGAATCTGGATATTGTGTGGATATTCTTCGTCTGGTATGTCTTCTTCTACATGATAGCATGACAACAATTCTTTGATTGTCCACCTATTTTGCTGTTGATATTCGGTCATAAGGTCCAGTTTTGGTTTATCAATTAATTTCAAGCCTCTAATCTGTTTTAGAGAGAAATTGACATTGGGGTTCTCATGTTCAAATGAGAATGTGGCTATGAAATTTTGTTGCAATATTGTCCATTTAGTGGTACCTCTACGCATTTCATGGTCTACATACTAGTTTTCTGGAATTTCTTCCAGTGTGTGAATGAAATAATGAGGCCATTCCTCATGTGGTATCATCCTCCACTTTGTTCTTCATTGTTCCAAGTGTTCTGCGAGTGTTCCCTGTCCATTGTATTTTTGAGTTGTGCTCCTCTTTTGTTATGCGCGGTAGTCTTTTTCATTGGTACCAGTCTTGTATATTTTGTTTCTGGGCACCCCACCATCTTGCAAGTGTAGCCTTAAGTGCGATGTCGAGAGATAACAATCTTTGGTTGTCTGATACTTCCTCCTCATATCTCGTTAGGAATTCTTCCAAGTCATTGATTCCATGGAAACTTGGAGGTTCTCTGATTTCTGTCCCAACCCACCTTACTGTGCGGTCGATTCGTGCGCATCTTATGGTTGAGACCTCATGTAGGCATTGCTGCCAATTCTCCAAACCTATGTTTGAGTCAGAAGCACATGACGTGATACTTCTCTAGCTAAGTACACCATCGGCAGTTGGATTAATGTAATCTTCGACGCATGCGGTGGTCTGGTACAACTGGTTAATTTCTTCCAGTTCTAGACATGTTGGTTCCACAAATCTTCCAGCTTCAGATGGATCTAGGGGTGTGATAACCCTATATTCTCCTAACTCAATTGTCATCTTCCTGGTCTTCAAGTTGATTATCGCCTGATTTTCAAATTCCCAATCCAATCCCAGTAATGTTGGATATGTTGTTGTGTCATCCACGATTTCGATCACTTCGAAGTCTGCCTTAGTGTGCACTTCGTCCAGATCTACTGTCACTCCTTTCAACCTCCCTATTGGCAGAACTCTGTGTTGGTTTGCTAACCTCAGTTGGAATGGTGAGTAGCCTAAGGTAGGTTCTCCCATGCATTGCCATGTCTTTTTGGGTAATACATTCACTTCAGATCCTAGATATAATATCACATCGCCCATGTTAAAATATCCGATGTTGACATTCAATCTAATCTCTCTGCCAGTTCTCCTTTTGGCATGGAGGTGATTGAATGTCCTATGTTCTAACTTTCCCTCAGAGTTTGTGGTACATTTATCTAACAGTTTCTGTAATATTATAACATATGATGGATCCTTAAATAATTGAATAAGGAATTGCAAGAAAGTTTTAATACAACTTACTTGGTTTCCCAGGTGGACTTCACTAGTATGGTCCAATGTTGACGGCATTTCATACATTGGGACGTCTTGGGTATGTTGTGCGGTAGATGTAGACGCAACATTTTGCTTGATAAATTCTTGTTTGGCCACCTTAAAGGTCTCCTTCTCCTTTCGTGTCGTTGTTCCTGAGATTAAACTTAAGTCTCAAAGCATAATGTCAAGCATCAGGAATTTAAGGAATGATTTGTTTTAAGAGTGTTTTTTCTTCCGTTAGTTGTGTAAGAGTTTAAATCCTCAAATGAAATTAATAATTGAACATAACAGAGGTTGTGTTCCATCGTTTGAGTCAATTAATCAAATTGACTGGTGATGGAGAAAATTACAAAACTATTAAACAAGTTAAGGTATCAATGACAGAAGAATCTTACCTTAAAGGATAATAGAAGAAAGAGTGAAATGCACCCCTGAAAAGATATATGATATAGTGATCCAAGTAGCTTGTAGGTCTTGTATTTGCTGCGAGAAAATACAGAGGAAAAATTGTTTTCTTATCAAATAACTAAATGAAATATGATTACAGTAGATGTTGTACTAAATTGCATTCATTCACCTATCGAGGAGTAACATAAAGAAAACTGGAAATATGAAATACAAGAAGAGCACATAACTCAAACTACACAAAATTTGGAATCCCTATTTGCGCTTGTATCAATACTCACAAATGATGAGTTTTCTTAGTTACATACAGCAAGAATCAGCCTTTGTTCATTCTTCTAAATATGTATTTATACAAAAGGTTCTCAACCCTAAACGGTTGGAATTCTCCTTATTTCTAAAATAGTAAAGGTTACAAAATGTGAAACCTAAAACGCTTCACTTGTGTTTCTTCCGTCTCTTTGCCATGCTGGCAGAGGCGTTTTTCTTTCCTATTGTCTAGCTCAGAAATAGATAATCTCAAATCATGATCTATACAGATGATGTGTACAGGTTACCTCATTGGTTCCCAGAGGTGTTTCCCTTTCCTTGCTCGATACATTCAACACATTTGCTCACAAATTGTGCTACCAGCCTGGAGGGTTCTGTTAAGTCCTTCGCTTCAAAAACATATAATTTCTTTTCTAATTTAGGCAGTCTATCTTCCATTCTTTTGTCCTCTGAAATTATAGACTGTAGCTGCACATTAGGCTTCACTGGCCATCTATATATCTGGGTAATATCAATCTGTTTTCATAGCAAGATTTCAGCTTGAGCCTCTTCCATGTTTGTCTTGATATTAAGTTGATGCTTCGCTATATCAACTTGTCCCAGTATTTCAAAGCTATCATATTTTCTGAGGCTTAATGACTCTTTGTTGAGTAACTAAAAAGCTTCTTCACAAGCCTCTTTGATTTCTTTAGCCATATTTTTACCTTCAGCTATGTTGGCTTCCCAAGTCTTGAGTATTATATCGCCTCTGGCTTGTTCTAAAATAGATAACCTGGAAACCACAGGAACCCCTTCTCTAGTCGACGACACAACTGCTTCCTGGAAAGTGGACTAAGCAGCAATAACTTCTTGCTCTTTTAAACAAATGTTATCTAAGGATTTATTTACCAACCAAAAATGATTTTGGATAGCTTCCACCTTATTGAAAAGGCTTCGTTGCGTTGATTCTAGTTCCTTATGTACCTATAGAGCTTGGGTTTGGAAAGATGATATATCCACTACCACTTTTTCAGTTAAGCTTACCTTCGCTTGTAGATGTCTGACTAATTCATTGCTAGTCTGTAACTTTTTTTGCGTCTCACCAAGATTTGAGATGTTGGACTTCCTTCTCGATCTCACTCCTGACATTCTGTACCATTGTTTTCACTTGATTTTGCAATTGGCTTATCAGTATATTCAAAAAACAATTGCTTCAACTTCTCTTTTAGGTTGCTCACTGAAAACTGGTTTGTTGTCGTAAAATCTCCCAATGAGCCTGCGACCTCTGTTGCAAAGTCTTCTTCTTCTAGGGCATGCCCATCTAATAGCATCCTGTTCTTCTTGACCATCGCACCATCCCTTTGGTGTTTTTCTCTTCTTAATACCACCTTTCTTTTATTACTGGAGAAGAATTATGAAGGAGGTATCTCTTCTGCTGAAATAGGTGTAAGGTCTCCTATGAATACAACTTCGGTCATCAGGTTCCCTCTACTAAACTATAGAGGTGTAATAGATTGGGTAGGACTTCCTATCTCTGTGGATGGTTGCTTCTCAGCTATGTCAATTGTTGGTTTACCCTGTGTGGACTGTGGCTTTTCTTTTTCCTTCTTTATCAAGGCCTCGGTTTCCTCCAAATTTTCTCGGGCATCCTGTCCACTAGAGCTTCATGTTTCTATCCCTTGGGTCTCTGTTTACAGTGTGGTTGGGAGCGTCAAGGTTTCCCCTTCCAATAATTTGGGGAGGATATTTCTTCGATTCCTCTGGAAGTTATAAAACTTGGCCAATTTATTTGGCATCAGAGCTTGAACTCGATTCAAGACCTCCTGATAGGACCTTGCTCCTCGGAATATTTCATCCTGAGGAGAATCTTCATGCTCATATATTTTCAGATTGCAGTTGGCCATGTCGTTACCTACAATCTTTTGCAGATCGTGCTTCTTGAATTTGATATCGACCAGTTTGATTTATCCTAGGGCCGCGGCCTCCACTTTCGAATGGTCTAAATCCAGTAGAGAAAATGTACCAATATGCAAGGGAAAAGATGGCCATACCTTTTTATGTACTGCTTTTAGCTCCTTACCAATCCCTCCAAGCACAGTTTGATGTGCTACTTCACGGCACACCAATCGGTCTGGTAAAAATTTAGGTAAAGCATGTGGAGGAACCAAACAGCTAAAACCCCTAATATAGGAGAAATGCTCCTTGATGTACCAATCTACTATCTTGCCCAGATTAGTCACAATTTTTTCGAAAATTCTGGGAGGTGGGTGACCATATATAGCGGTGTGCATCGGCACCACCACCTAGTTGTAGATTTCATAAAAGAAATATTTCACCTTGTCTTACCAAAGCTTCGAATGATAAATATGTATGGGTTCAACGCTATTTGGAGTCCAGCTCCAGCCCATCAATGGAAAAGGCGTCATAGAACAGACGAAGTCCATGATATAAGCCGACATGAAAAATTGGGTTGGTTGCCCCTTGGCTTTTAGTGACTAATATGTTGTAATCTCTTTAACCAAACTGTCTGAAAATATCCTAGCCCAATCAAAAGAATAACCCTCAGCCACTGTGTGCATAATGGGCACCCACTATAAAAATAAATGGGATGTGTCTTATTTCCCCTAGAGTCTACACATCATCATTTCTATATACATTATGTGAGGTTGTAATTAAGAAACTCTGTATATTCCATGGGAGTCAGCTCTGAAATTCTCAGGGCGAGAGTACTAGTCCTTAATTAAATCGGGAAGGTTTTTTCCATATTGGGCACATTCCTTCTTGTCAAAATCCACTAAGAAACTGGCATTGTAAAAGAAATTGGATACTGGAGACAATTTGTACATCACCTGTAGATGTTCTGGCTAGAAAGACCCAACTGTGACCTTTTGTGAATTGAAAATGGTTATGGTAGGGATATCCAAATTTTCAAACACCCAACCAATCATATCAGTGTAAGGAAAGAGCCTAGACCTCGTCGCTATCTTATGTAGCTCTGACTGGGCAACAATTTTGTATTTGGTAGTTAGGTCCTCTATCTCATCATCACCTAAGTCATCTAGGCAATTAACCAATTCATACTGTAGAATATTGAACACTTGTGTCCAGGATTTAACGGCTTCTATGCTTCTGGGTGAGGTGTCGGAAAGGATATTTGTGTTCTGGCTCGATCCTTCATTAGGTGCTTTAGTTGCTTTTCGAGGAGCCATGGTATCAGGTCTTAGGGCTCTGCTTTCTATCATAGGAAATGCACAAAGTTTATTACCTTGAAAACTTGTTGCTTAGTGAAAACACACAATGAAATTTGAAATTCAATATCCTTTTCCTTTAATTGCGTCAATTTGCCAATACTTCTACTGATGAAGCATTTACTTTTCCTTAATGAATAAGATTTTGAAAGTGATCTAGGATCTCACTTGGAATTATTGTTGCAAATCAATTATTAATGTCATTAATTTTCATGACAATCACAGATGAAATTTGAATTTATCCAAGTTATTATTTAGCGAAGGATTAATTAAGTGATAATCATCGTTAATGCATCAGTTAATAACACTTATCGTTAAGAAAATTTTGCGACTTCAGATATCGGGATATCCTATGACATTTCAAGGTATAATCCCCGAAATGCAAAATCGCGATGTGATTAATTAAATTTAATCATGTTTAACCCCTTTAAATAATCGTGATCAACCTAAGACAGTTTCGCGATTTCGACTATCGGGACTTTGAAAGTCTTTCGAGGCAGAATCTCCAAAACACGAAATCTCGATATGATTAATTAGTCGTTAATAATTTTTAATTCTTAATTAATCTAGTTTAGAGCTTAATATGATTTCGTGATTCCGGTTATCGGGACTCTAGAATTGTTGTATGTTGAAATGTCTGCATCGCGAAACTCCGAAACCCAATCTTTCAAATGTAGTCTTTGGTTATTTGACTCCTTAACGAGTAGGCGACTCCATAATTCTTAAGAGATTAGGATTGTTTGATAAAATGGGAGACTTCATCAACGGTGAGAATTAAGTGCATGTTGTTTTTATTTAAACGAGAATGAAATCTATTAAATTCTAAAGTATTATAAATATATATGTGTTCCAACACCCGCATCAAATTGCTTGGGTGGCTCGATATTCTTCTTAATCCATTGGTGTTGTATTGGTTCCTGTTTAGCCGCATCATCTCCTGTTTTAGCACCTCCGCGTGTCACTATGTTGATGTTCCTTCCATCTTCTCTAGCTTATGTAGAGATCCACTGTACGTTCTGATTATTCTGATTTTGTTTGTCTTGTATCTTCCCCAACAGTGTTGTGCAATCCTTTGTACCATGATCTGTTGCACGATAATACATGCATGTCATAGGTGGTAGTGGACATTCTCTTGCAAAGTGCCATGGTTGTTGGCATTTATGGCACACTACTGGACCTCTTCCACATCCAAAGCCTCCTCTACCTCATCCTCCTCCTCTGTACCCAGTGTGATCTCTACGCGGTGCATTGTATTGAGGTACCTGATTATATTGTGTAGGGTTATATTGTGGTTGCACAGTGTTATATTGCGGTTGTTCAATGTTATACTGCGGCTGCGCATTGTTATAATGTTGTGGCACAGTATTATACTACGGTGGTGCCTGATTAAATTGAGGTGCAGCTTGCCTTGTCATCATTTTGGCTTGCACCCTATATGTGTCTAATGTCCTTTCCCTCATAAGATCCATTATTCTAAAGTCTTTTCCATCATGCCCTACTGACTTGCAAAAAGTATAGTATGAATTATTTGGTACTGTCTAGTACTTCTGCATCATTGGGTAGTGATATGGATCGTGGCCCTATTTCTTACAGATTTCGCACCATAGTCCTCCTATTGGTAACAGATTTGGCATTTTTGCTGCCATGTACTGTGCGAATGTTGGACATTCATTCTTATAGTGTCCTTTTGTCCTACATGTGGTACACCAATGGGATTCTCTTTTTTCCTTAATTTTGTTCTGGTTCAGTCGGAACATTAAGTTCTTCAAATCTTCCTTCATCTCCTCGATGGCTGGATCTGTCTTCTGATATTGGTTTTCTTCCAGTTGCAGGGTTTCCTACATCTAAAATTTATGTTGTTGCAGTGGATATTTCAAGTGTGGTAATAGTGAGTTGACGAACAGGTGCCTGTGTTGCATATCTATCATGACATATTTCAGCTTTCCTTTCAATCTCTTGAATCTCTGGTCAATCTCCCATATAGATTTTCCTGGTTTTTGTCTAATCTCTATCATCTCATTCATATATTAATCCTCTGAACTAGGTTTCTGGAACTAATTTATCAACAACTTCTTGATATCTCCAATCATTCTAGTTGTCCCTGGTGGATTGTTTGTGGCTAAACTCATATACCAATCTAGTGTGTGATCCCTTAATGTGATAGCTAACTGTGCAAGTTTAGTTTCCTCGTCTGTGATCTGTTTCGCTTCCCAGATATTTTCACAGATAAATAGGTGTTTCTTTGGGTCTTCTAGCGCTTTTCCTTTGAATTATGGTAGCCTGATGGTGGGATCGTGTCCTACCATCCTGAATGTTGAACTACTAACTCCGCACGGTGTAGATACTTGAATAATGCTTCCTCAACTGGATTCCCCAATTTTTTTTCCTTGTGTAGATGTACTTCATGCTGTCTTCCTTCTCCTGAAATTTGGTTGTCTAAATGGTGGTGTTCTTCTTGGTGTGTTAGTCACACATGGGTTTATGGGTTCCACTCTGAAATTAATATGGATAGGATTGTTTCCTTATATTCCCTCTCTTGGACCTCTCATCTTCCTCTCATATGTTGTGCGTAGGATTTCCTCAATTTTCTTCACAGCCCAGAGATCCTCTACCTCCTCTTCATCACTTGCCAAGCCTTCCCTTGCGGCTACGGCTCTCTTCTTGGCATTCACCTTGTATTGGTAGGGTACTCCACTGCGCGTCTTTCCAGTTGTTGCCATGATCCGCTTGATCTGGTTGTTTTCCATCATGATTGGGTCCAAGGCCTCCTCCTTCTTTCCTTTATCCCCTTCTCCTTCCATTTCTCGTTTTCCTGTTAGTGCTTCCCCCCTTCCCCCATGCACGCAGGGAAGTTTAAATGTCTGACTCCATTGTCATTACACCTTTTTTATATAGAAATATCTTAATAGAAGTATGCAACGATCTAATATACCTTCCTCGAGGGCCTCATAGAAACTCTTTCTCTGTTGCGTTGTACGACTTCGTGGTATCTACTGCAAATTTTGTTATAAATCCTGCTACAATACCGTCGAGCCAAAAATCTACTACGTGGGTGATTTTTTTATTCACCTGTTGTAACTACGTGATCTGAACTGGGTTCCACTCTAACTATCAGATCTGATTTGTTGTGTGGTTGTCTTTCAACCTCAATATCCACTCCTGCAATCAGTGTGGAAAATCACAGAAAAATACTTCATGCAAATTAGTAAACACATATTTCTCAAGATATTTGTGTGGTGTTACTCTGGGGTTTATGTTATCTTGTTGTGCAAACTCTAGCTCCTTTGTTTTCAATCATATCTCTATTTACTCCTTCATGGGTCTCCAAGGTATAAACATTCCCTTCTATATTTTCATTATTTTTGACACTTCGGTCCCAGATATAACATTCTTTTAACAGTTTTTCAATAGATCAAACATTATTTTAACAGATCTCATCCACTCAATCCTATGTTGTTCCAACCAACAACATAACCATTTGTTGGTTTCTTATATTAGTTATACCTTTAACATGATTCGACCCAGGTTCAGATCTACTGGGGATCCAACAAAGCCTCTAAAACTATCGGCCCTTCTGGTAAACCAAAAGGAAGCGCAAAGCACAGAGTGCACTGTGCAGTCTCACCCGAGATAGTCTTAATGGGTGACTGCAATGCTCAAATGCTTGCAGTCCAGGACTGAATGGGGATATGTGAATTGTGCTTTGTGAATTCTATCTAATTATTAGAGCAATATATTTTCATTCTCATTCATGCATGTAGCGTAATTAGATCCATTAATTCATTCATACGTCAGTGTAACACCTACTTATTGACAGTAAAAGGGACACAAACATTCAATCACATAACACAGGTGTTACCATGGTTCACCCCCTCCTGGGCTACGTCCATAAAGATCTGTCTCTCAAGCTCTTTTTTTATGGCGGTCCCAAAACTACAGCACTGCATTCTTTACAACTCATCCTCAGTTAGATCGAGATCTATTATGAGGCAGACTAGATCACACCAGGCTCCTCGGCTTGTGATCTAACCCTCAATATCTACCCTTCTAACCCTCTACAACTCAACAGCTTACAAGACTGGATCGGATTATAGCCGTGCTACAGACTAGTTACTCCTTCTCACGTAATTAACACTCAATAAGCATACCCCCCCACCCATGCTAGCCTTGCATGCTTTCCTCCTCTACATGTACATTTTCCTTTCGTCCACTGGTTTTCCTGCCAACTGTATTTATTTCCCATATTCTTGCATGTGAGCCTCACATGCCTCCCTACCAATTGTATTTCCTCCACGTCGTGCATTTTCCCCAAAATGGATCTGTGCCCAATAGTCCACCTAAAGAATAGAAAATCATGTTTGTGATGAGCAAAACATTATCTATTCGGAAATACATTGTGACTGTGTAGCTTATAATAACATTTTCAAAATCTTAGCATAAGTATTGTTGTGTTCATAAAAAATCCAAAAACTGTAGGATGCCTCTTTGAAACCTTCATTGTATGATAGTGGCAGAACCTTTGGTCTTCCTCTGTTTCAGCTTAGTTTTCAAAACTACATTATACCAATACAATTTGATGTTTTCCTCCCTTACCTCTTTGAGCAAGGCTTGTTGATGTTTCTTCTTCTTTTTGAGATTTTGAAACTTTTCTTTTTGCTTAGCATTCCACTATTCTATCATGCACTTCTCTTGCTTCAATTGCATGATTATGGTTTGCAATTATCTTACCCTGTCTTTTTCATCTCTCATTTCCATTCTGAATTTTGGATGTTCTTCAACTAGAGCAAGTCGATTCATATCAATAGTAAACCTAGGCTTTTTATTTTGAATTAATGCTTATGATCTTTTGAAGATGAACCACCATCAATCTCTTCAACTTCAACACTTTTTGACATTTTCATTTCTTGAATATCTTGTAGCTCTTCTGTCTCTAGAAAATAATTGGATTCTGGTTTGATCTCATCATCCACTGAATTATCTTCTAGATCTATCGAATGGCCCTTTTTCAGTCAGGATTTGGGTAAAGTTTTAGATTCTAAACTCAGTTTTTTTGTTGTTGTGGTCACATGCCTCATTAAATGCTCTGCTACTTGTTTACCCTTCTCATATTTTCTTTGTTTCTCCACTTGTATGAAGAATTTATAGGTGACTATCCCTTTTCCTCTTATGTACTTTCCATTGTGTCATCATCAATCACAATCACATTTTCTTTCTTAATAGAAGGATTGAATAGGGCCTTTGAATTCAATCTCAGATTATCTGTTGCCCTGGTTTTAGATCTTCTAGGATAATTCACCACTGGTTTATTTCTCCTTGCCTTGCTCAATTTCTTATCTTTATCATCTACAACAGGTTCCTCTTGTTTCTACATAGTCTGTCTAAGCTTCTGCTTTTTTAATCCTCTGCTATGGATTTCTTTACAGTCCTCGGGCTCCTCTTTTGGAATAAGCAAATCATCCTGAGGTTGAAAATCCACTTCTACCTATGTTTTTTGTTTATTTTTATGTGTTCTGGTGATCTTGGCTACAAGGCCAACTTTATTCGAATCCTCTATTTCTTGTTGTAACAATAGTTTTTTTTTGCTAGATCGAGTTACTCTGGCTACAATGGAACTCTCTTTCTCTGTAACAGCAGGGGTTTTAGAAACCTTATTTCCTTCTTTAGATTTATGTTTAAGGGAAGTTTTATGCTTAGGTTTATGTTCTTCAAGTTCAAGAGATTCAATTAACCATTCCCAAGGGCGTTGAACTTCTCCCAAAGCATACATGACTAGGGTTTTGATCAGTCTTTGGTGAAAAATACTTTTACTAGCAGTTGCGGGGTGAGATTGTATCCTTTTAGACATTTTAACGGGATTTTTAATAAAAATAAAGTAAAACACAAAGGGATATCACCATTCAAATGCATCAACATCCTTATGTGATAAATATGGACAAGGGAAATTGCCCTTCACATGTAATGTACCTACGAATAACCATTAAAACAGTCTACCACTCTTTTTTCATCTAGCTCTATGGGATACCCTGACTCCAGTTAGGGTCTTGGCATTATGGAAGCAGAAACTGATTTACAAATTCCATAGGCATATGCTCTTTCTTCCACCATCTCTCTCCATACACAGATAACTTGCATGTAGTCTCGATTGAGTGTTATGTTACATGTATCAGAACTTTACCCACCATTGTTGTAAACCCGTCAAAGTTCTATGCAAACATCAAAGAAATTCGTTCATGATAACCCTGGAGTGTTGAACAGAAGTTAAACCACCTTACATCTCTGAGCTTTTGTGAAAGTTTTGGGTAAGGCTCGAGCAATTTTTCACCCTCTGGTTCTAATCAAGTAACTTGTATGCTCTTCTTAGGTGCCATGATACAGATTACAATCAGTGAAGTTCAAAAGATGGTTAGGGTTTCTATCAATAGTACTTCAAAACCCCTGAAGATAGGAATGATGTAGAAGAGATTTGTCACGCTGTTAAATTGAAGCTTTTAAGTGACCTGAAACACTAAATTGTCAAACCAGGGTTGGTAAACTTCGAGCTGATACACAGTATGTGCAG